>CM062815.1:471801641-472312376 GCA_031772625.1 Pinus tabuliformis
GAATATTAGTGGAAGGAATCAGATACAATTCACACACATAAGCATTATGAAACAATACAAACATATGGGAAAAAGGTTCAAACACTTTATTAGATAGAAGAAGGAATTACAACCATTGGTGTCTGATTCAAAGTCATTCCTCTAGCTTGGATCCCATCCACATCACATCAAAAGCATGAAAAACTTGTAGCATCAAAATACTTGCTTCAAAGCCAAATCTCGTAGCAGCATGATCTCCTTACAATTCAACATAATCCAGCCCCCTGATCACTTAGATGAGTGGTAAATTTGTAGGAAGACGAAGGAGGTTTTGTCATTAATGGTGGCATTGAATGGCCTTCCATACATAGAATTAGTTCCATGGAGGAAGGGATGAGAGGATAGGATGCACCTTAACTCATTCCTCATCCATTTTCGAGCTCATAAGAGTTGATAAGTAAGGGAAACTTCTAGATGACTCCAAAAGATAAGAATATTCTCCAAACCCTATGTGAATTTTGCTCATTCTCACGCAGCGTAGGTGAAAGGAAGCCTAAGTGCTCTGCAGAGCACCCTGGTAGTGGACTTAACTGCTCTGCAGTGCACCTTCATAGGGGCTTAGTTGCATTGGTCCCTCTAGAGGCTATTTCTAGATGTCTTCAAGTCATGAAACTATCTAGGAAGGAGGCATTCAAAGGGGTGACTTATTTAGGGCATGAAGCAACTGAAATTAAGGTTTGATGAGCCCTAAAACACTGATCTGAATGTTGGGATTTGATGGATCTATAATAGCTACCCCCTACAGCATGAAGTCGGAAAAATGCCAATGTCGAATGAAATGCTTTACGATGTGATGAGGAGGTATCAAAGTGGAAGGTGACCTACATCAATTACAATACATATATCATGATATTTGATTTTTCATGAATTGTTGAGGGAAGGAATACTCATGCTCAGCTTATAAACTTTCATTACATGTACATAAACAGTCGTCTACAGATATAGACCCATGATCGGAATGACTATCAATGTAAAGCCATTGTACATATGATTTAGTACTCCTGAAATCGCAGCCCAGATGGATGAAACTAGATCCAGGGTATTCAATCTCGTTCAACTGTTCGCTCAAGTATGAGTCTAACCATGTGAAAATGTGATCTGAAGTCGAACATGGGAAGACACCAGCTGATTACCAGCCAATGATGTAAGTTGTTAATAGATGTGAGAGAAATCACCGATAATGATAATGATCCTCAAGGTACCGCAGTACATTTTGCATGGTGCGAATGGATGATTTGATGTTGAACGCCATACAAATTCTTTCAGTCAAAGGCCATTGATGTATGCCTATCGCTGGAAGTGAGAAACATGCCATTGATGTATGCAAGCCTCAAGGTGTTGAAAAGGTGTTTCTAAGTCAACTTCTTGGATAATGAGCTGATGTCGACAAGAAGTGACTCATCGCAGGAGGGCCTTGATGTATCCCACATCAACGACGTGAAACGAGTGTAGTGATTTTAGAGATGGAACTTGACTGACGACACAAGGCTCTGTAATGGCAGTCATGAAAATGAAGGTTTATGGTATTGCAACAGATGAATTTTGACTGGATGACTTCTCTTGAACATGTCGGTGACACTAAAATGAATTGGTAGCATTGACCCAAAACAAAGTTAGGGATGGTATTATAGACCAATGGTGTGATAACCATTAAGTTAATAACCCAACCCAGATAGTCACAGTGATGGAGTGAAAGTGTCATGTTCAAGAGCGACCTGCTACCATAAAGTGGTTTTACCCTTTTCCCATTTTCCCCAGTCATTGCTGACTAGTACCTCTTTATTTTTTTCAAGCTTGAGGAGGATAACATATTCTTGTTGTATAATTTCACCATTCGAGTGAATCCATCACTATTTGATGTTTTAATGAATCTAGTAAAGGTGAAATTCGGTCTTGTCTAGATGGACAAGTTTGTCGCTATTTGATGTTTTAGCGAGTTTAACGACAAAGATAACTTGATACTTTTCATTTTTAGAGAGTTTGAAAAGGGAAAAAAAGAAAAATCCACAAGTTCTTTTTTGTAAATTAATCTCTCAAGCCCGAAAAAGCATAAAACAATACAAGAGAGATATCGTTTCCAACCTGTTAACGAGCTAGTAAGGACAAGCACTCAAAGATCTTTTCATATTTAGAGAGTTTGAAAAGAGCTTAAAGAGCACTCCAGGGGGGTTCCTTTTTCGTTTTTAACAGAGCTTGAAAAAGAGATAAAAGTGTGCTCTGTGGTCAAAGGTACAACTTACAATCGAGCACATTGAATTCTGTAGATCAGTTGCAAAACCTGCTCAAGGCATCACCAAATGGATTAAAAATATCTGTCTCATAGGAAAAAATAGGTAAGTACTAATGTTTAATCGATTAATGAACATGAAATAAACATAAAACAAGTTTTTACCATGACATTTTACCATTTGGAACTTACCATTCATTTTTGTGCTCTAAGCTTAGTTTTTACCTCGACTTTCACCAACTGATTGCGAGAGATTCTACGAACCATTTCTTGAGCTGTCCAGACTAGGTAGGAACTAAACCTCTCTTATTTCTTTTCAAGTCATTCTTTTGTCATTTCATGCAAGTTTTAGGGTTTTTTGGGACCCCTAGGGTTTCCTTTCTTTTCCCTGGGATCAGTGCAGGATTTCACATCAAAAATTGTGCTAAAGAGCACCCAGATAGAAGGTTTCATGCTCTACAGCGTACTGTCTCTGTGTATAGGCTGCATTGGGTGCATTTCCCAAGTTTGTTTTAGCTGTTTGCTCCAAAATTTGTCTTGCTTTTTGCATGAAAAGGATCCTAATTTAGCTTATGATTGTGTTTCAGGCTTTCATCAGATCAGAATGTCGATTATATGGTGAGAAAGAGAGCATGAAGAACAAGACATGGTTTCCCTAAAGAATCCAGGTACAGTTGAGGCCCTCAGAAATTCTGGGTTACTCAAATACTTTAAGTTGTCTGGAATGAGGCAATAAATAGAACTACTGCAGTTCCTTTTTCGTGCATGGGATCCGCTAGATCAGACTTTTCACATTAGGGACAAGATGGTCCCTATTACCATTGAGGATATCTACTTTCTTACTGGACTATCGAGGTGAGGTGCCCCCATCTCACTTTTTGGATTTGCCTATGGAGTTGAATCTGTGAGAGATTATATCAGACAGTTTTGTTAGCCAGGTACACAACCTAACAAGGATGGGAAAATAAATATCAAGAATGTAGGTGATTTTCCTTTAAGAACGATCCTCTTCATAATCGCAAAATTGGCTAGCAGTGTGACACTCCATCTAGTGAACATATCTTATATGCAGTATGCATTGGAGTGTCTAGAACCAAAATTTTTCAACTGGTGCAAGGTTGTGCTGTCTTTGTTGAAAGAACAACTAACTAAGGTTAAAAGTGGTAAGATGAAGAATTTCTGCTATGGTTCAATCTTAATTCCTTTTGCCTTAGAAAGAATCCCATTGATGCAACTACAACATGTTTCACTAGGTATGGCTGGTCCTAGAGATCCACGTATGCAGAGGTGGGTAGAATTGATGGCTCGACATGTGGGTCAGTCAACAATCATTTTCTCCCCTGCATTTTTCAGTTGGCTTGAGCTACAACATCTTGTTATCGAGAAGCATCCATACTTAGGGATGGATTTCCGTGGAGATCCAGATTTGATTTTACCAGTTGGAGCACAATGGAGTGATATGGGTAAGTTGTTTGACCAAAGTGTTTTTTTAGTTTTTTCAAGTTTCTACATGTTTTTTTTTGTTTTAATGTTTCCAAGACTAAACTAAAATTACTCTTATGCATGTAGATGTGGGTATTGTCTGACTTGCAAGACACCAACAGGTTGCAAGTGGGCCAGTGTAGAGAAACATCAGGAGAGCAATTCTCCAGGACTTGGATTTGGCCGAAACCTTAGCAGAGTTGCAGGATCACATAGAGGGGTTAACCCTTGGTATTTCAGATATCCAGATCGAGGAGTTACCTATGAGGCTGCAACACCACACTATTGGTGTTCCTAACCGTTGGGCTAGGCTTCTGCGCATGATAGCACAGGCTATGATCTGTTACCGTGAGCACCACTAGATCTACTTAGGATGTTTTGTATGTTTTTTTCTTATTTTTTGGGTCAGATGACCAAATGTGTCTTGGGAATTTTTTTTGTAAAAACTTTTAAAACACCTATCTATTTTACTTTCAAAGTTTTTCTATGGTTATATGCAATCCTATTCAATTGATGATGTGAATTGAAAATACTACATTTACATGTGTCACAAATGTCTATTTAACACATAATTCGCTAGAGAATTAGTTAATGTGTTAAGATTTCTGGAAATATTTTGATATTGAATGTGTTCAAAACATCTTTCCAAAATACGAAATCTAAGGAACATACAGAAAATTGTTGGATTTCGAACAATATAAATGTTTATTAGTTGTAGTACAATGAGTTGTGAGTCTAGAGTAATGATGATTTAGCAAATGCCAAGTGAAATGGCATCAGAGAGTAGTTCAATCAATGCGCTATACTCAACGATATTGTTTGTCGATCGACCGATACAAATCCCTTGGAAACTTACTAACTCGCCACTTAGAGTGAAAATAGCCCATGCTGCAGAAGACAAATTCTGCGTACTACAACTAGCACCATCGGCCTAACCAATAAAAGGTTCTGAAGACTCCAACATTTGCAACAAATGCAAAGTGGATTACTAAGCAGATAAAAATCTCTAAAAGAAACACACACACACATGCAATGAAAGCATATATACAGTGACTTTTACTACACTTAATCAAGCATAGTAACATTTGAGGTACAACCCGTTTCGGGGCTGCGACAATGGAATCCCATCATAATCTACTAACTCAGAGGCACCTTTTTCTAGAATATACTTGACAACATAAGGGCCTGTTCACATTGGTTTGAATTTCCCTACTCAAAGTTTATCAGCTTCCTGATCGTAAAGCAAGACCAGGTCTCCTTATGAGAAGATATGAGGCTTTACATTTCTATCATATTGCGCCTTAATACGTTTCTTATGCGCTTCATTAGCCAATGTGGAATTACAATGTTTTTCATCCAAATGGATTAATTCTAAGAAACATGCTTCTTCTTCAAAAGTGTCGGGTAACAGGTCAATCGCGAGTTCGAGTGATGAAATTTCACATTGTATCAGTAAGATTGCTTCCAAACCATACACCAACTAAAAGGGTGTGAATCCAGTTGCATTTCTCACCGAGGTTAGATATGCCCACATGGTAGAGTACATGATTAAGTTCCAATTTCTCTTATGAACCCCTATCATTCTTTGCAACATCTGCTTTAGGACTTTGTTGATGGCCTCAACTTGTCCATTTTCTTGCGGGTAAATATGGGGTAGAACTATCATGTGATAGTCCTAACTTAGCAGTCAATTTAGCCATCATGTGATTGCGAAAATGCGACACATGATCTATAAATATGGCTTGTGGTACACCAAACCGGGCAACCACATGGTTAAAAAAGAAAAGAGCAACCGTTTCGCCACTATTGTTCAATTTTGGCATCGCCTTGGCCCATTTGATAAAATAGTCAACAGTGACTATAATATACCCATGCCCCCCGGTGGATGTGGGGTTACATGTCATAAAGTCAAAGCCCCATTTTACGAATGGGCCAATAGCAACAATTGTATGCTGTGGTGCAGGTGGTAATATGGTTTTTCGGTCATATATCTGGCATGCATGACAACTTTTGACAGTAATAATACAATCTTTAAATATAGTTGGCCAGAAGTAACCAGCATGGAGAATTCTCTGTGCGGTTGCATATCCTGATAAGTGTCCACCACAGGCACCAGAATGGCAATCATTCAATGCTTTCTCGACTTCCTCATGTGTGAGGCACCTTCGTAAAACCATATCGATACCACAATGGTAAAGTGTGTCACGAATGATTAGATAATCTTTGGCTTGGTAATGAATACATCGTTGTTGCAAGCGAGAGGTATCTTGCCGAAATTTTTGGGTCTGGAGATAGATCAATATATCTCCATACCATTCATTGGATGACGAAATTAGAAACAGAGACTCATCCAATATTGATGGTTCAGATGTTGAATAAATGGAGGTCGAGGGAAGGTCACATAGTGACTCAGCGAAAACTAGATATTTCTTTGATTTGGACTTGATGAATTCCAAATCAAACTCCTGTAAAATAAATATCCATTTTGAGTATCTTTCCCCCAGCAATTGACGTGACAAAATGTATGTCATAGGGTTGCAATCTGAAATGATAGTTGTTTCCCATAACAAGATATAATGGTAAAATATTTGAACAACTTACACAACTGCCAAAGCTAGCTTTTCAACATAAGAGTACTTATTTTCTGTGTGTCAATGAGATTATGGCTCAAGTAATAAATTGGATGTTTAATCCCATTTTCTTCCTGGACTAAAACCATACCAATGATTGTATCTACAACGACGAGATACAGGTAATAGTCATTTTGGTAATTTGGAGAACACATTAATGAAGCTCTAATCAAGGTATCTTTAAGAGCATCGAAGGAAGCTTGCGCAACCTAATCCCAATGAAAGGGTATCCCCTTTTTCGAATGATGTGTAAAACCTTTAGCCATCTCAGCGTAATTAGGAATGAACCTCCTCAGAAAGTTTGCTTTTCCTTGGAGTCTTTATAACTGTAAAAGATTTGAAGGTGGAGGAAAATCTAGAATTGCCTGAACTTTTAATGGATCGAGTCAAATTCCCTCTCTAGACAGTACAAATCCAAGCAACCGACTAGAACCAACGCAAAACACACATTTGTGTGGATTGAGTCGTATCTTGTAGTGTCGGCACCGTAAAAATATTGCTCTCAAATGTTGCGGGTGATTAGTCCGCTTTCGTGAATGAGTCGGTAAATCATCAAGGTACAGTTGAACAATGTGCTTGATGTCATGGAAGGCATAATTCATTGCCCTCTGAAAAGTGGCCCCAACATTCTTCAAACCAAATGGGAGTTTCCTATAGGCAAATGTGCCCCATGGACAAATAAAACTTGTTTTTGATTGTGCCTGTGGGCATATATTGATTTGATTGTAGCTGGAAAAACCATCCATAAACGAAAATATTTCACATCTGGCACATTCGTCAATAATTTGGTCGATAAAAGGAGTAGGGTAATTGCCTTTTGGACATGCCTGATTTACATCCCTATAATTGACACACACTCATATTGTTCCTTGTTTCTTCATGATAGGAACAATGTTGGAAACCTAGTCAGTAAGAGGAACAGGGTCAATAAAACCAGCCCGCAAAAGTTTTTTAACTTCTTCTTTAATTGCAGTGGCTTTCTTTGGATGAACAGGTCGAAGCTGCTATCGAACTGGCTAGACATTAGGGTACATTTTGATTTCGTGTTCAACAATACTAGAGTCAATGCCTGGCATCTCCTCGTAAGATCATGCAAATATATCTCGAAATTCATGAAAGAGAGTACGGTAACTATCAAGTTCTAATGGAGAACCAAATTTGCCAACATGAATATTTTCTACAATATTACGCTTGGTCGAAATATTAATAGAAGTCGTTTCTTCAATATTTGACAGGTTTCGCTTAGATTCTACTGTGTCTATGAAAACTAAATTCGATAGGAAATCAATGACTAACGAGTGGTTTAGTTCATTTGAATATCTTTGATGTCATCTAGAAGATGGGAATGATGATGATAATCTTCCCATGGTTCTTCTCCTATTATCATTGATTGGATGATTCCTTCATCTATAGAATGTATACGTGAAAAGGGATCTGAAGAAGTACCATATTCTAACAAACGATCTACCCATACAATCATTGAGTGTGGATTTGGGTTTGCCGCACAAGCTCGAAAAATTGATTGCTATGATGGTTCAATGGGGCTTAACGGCATTACCTCAATGTTACTATCAACTTCAACCTTGTTGGTAATCCTCCTTAAATTAGATGAGGTGGAGGAAATCATATTACAAGTCTCTACTCTTGCCACTTCCTCCAAATCAGATGGTGATGGTAGGGTAAAAGTACCCATTAGGGAAGTATCTTTAAAGGGACATACTCCAACACTTTGAAGTGACAGTGGGGGTCTGTGTACCAATGGAATGCTTCCCGTAGCCTATGAACTATTGGAAAAGAAGGCTAGCTGATCAATGACTGTGATTCTACCCTTAAAAGGGAATGCAATAGTACAAAAGTATGTGGAAACTGTTAGCGCTTGAAATTTCACCTAGGCTGAGATAGACAAATCTCAAGGCTACATCAAACCATTACACCTCGTAGCTAGCCCTACGAGGAAGGAGAAGGCTCTCTCCGGTCAGACTCAAGGTATTTTCTTAATGGGTTGAGCTGACCAATTAGGATCAAAGTTATTAGGCTAGTAAACTGATGAGGAGGGTTGATTTAAAGTTTTTGGGGTTTTTGGTGGCAATTGGAGGGAGTGCAATTCAGGGTGTGGGGATTGGGCTCAGTTTTTGCAGGTGGGTCTTTGGGGCAAGGAAGGAGTTTGTGCTGATGCCTTAAGCTGAGATGGATGATCAAGGAAGAAAGAGAGGGAGCTAAAGAGGGCAAACAATGACTTTGAATCCTCTCTAGACAATGGAAAACATAAATATTAAACAAAATTGAAAGCTGAGCATGGCATGCATGAATTCAAACTTTATCACTTATTTTGTTTAATTAGCAGCAATAGAATAAGAGATGGAACACATAAACACACTTACAATGACAAGTAGGAAACACACCATCAACACAATAATCCACAAGAATCCACAATGATGTCTGCAAAACCCTGGCCTTCCTTTTCCTCAAATTGCAGAGATACAAGTGAAATATACAATAGAGCTTCTCCCTCAAGAGTCCAACCATCAAAATGAGGATGAGAAGGCATCATATAGCTGATCTAACTCCTTTCCCCACCTCTAGGGGTCGAGCTCAGCTTCCTAGGAGCAGTTTGAACTAATTCTAAACTAAGCACTAGATAATAGGCAGTCAAAACAACTTGCCTCTAAATCTTAGGTAACCCATCCATGCATTTAATATTCACTATTTACATCAAGGAAACTTCTAGAAGGGTTAAAGGGGAGTAAATGTATCCATGTGCCATGAAAATTATCCAAAAATCCATCATTTACAAGCATTAAAAGTCAACCATAGTAAAAACTGAGTTTTGCAGGCCGAAATGGTCAAACTGGCAAAATTTCCCTGAGTGGTCGCGCCCCTGCCTTGGAGTGGTCGCACGCATTGGCAGCTGTGTTTGCAGGCCTTTCCGGTGTCCAAATCAGGTGCAAGATAGCTCATTGGAAAGGTCTATGAGTCTACTTTCCAACCCAACTAGAATTTCTGAATTTGGAGTTGATTTGACCCCTCAAAAGTCATTTCTCCCAAGACAGCTTTCTGCAACTCAAAAAGTGGGCAGAAAGTCAAAATTTGCATGTATTTTAAGCTTTTGGAGGCCCAAATCTCCATAAAAACTTGACCCCATGCATAGGCAAGTGTATTTTTGCCTGAAAATTCCAAAAATGCAAAGTTTTTCTCATTCTGAGCTGTCCCCCCGAGTGGTCGCGCGCGGGGTGAGACCACTCCAACGGCCAAAACCTGTAAATTTCTCAAAAATGTCAAAAATGCTCCAAAACTTCTCAAATTTTTTGGTTTTGCTGCTAGAAGAAGGCTAGTGAGTATCATGGTGAGTAAGAGAGGCCTCAGCCAAGATACGGAGCGGGTTGGTCTTCTTCTTCCTCTTTTGGGCCTCGGACAACTTCCTTTGGAGTATCTTCATTTTTCCCTTACAAACTTGTAACCTTGCCCAGTAATGGTTCTTCATGTTTCGTAGCAGCCCTTTGTCCTTGTTGGCTTTCTCCAACAGTCTCTCCAAGTGTGCATTCACACGAATAAGCATGGAATCCCTCTCCTTGGGCAGCAAGTCACCGGGCCTCCTACGGTTCAAGCCTCTATTACCGCGGATCCTCCATAGCTCATCAAGTTCTTTCTCCGCCTCTAATTGTCTGTTGCGCTGCTCCAGATAAGTGATGGTCCATTGAGCCATTTGGAGCTTCTACTGCAACACGAGGTTCTCCGCCTCTCTCTGCCGGATGATCTCATGCAAATCTGAAGTGAGGGAGCGAGCATCAAGGTCAATGAAATCATGGTGTGTATCGCCAACTCTATCGTCCTCGACCATGGGCTGCTTGCCCTCCGGTACTGCCTCTGCTGATGAAGAATGTGAGGCCCCTTCCACCTGCTGTGGAGAAAATACTCGTTGAGCTGCTGCAAATAAGGTCCTAGGACCTCTCTGATAGGTGACCCGAGGTGAAGAAGCCATATGTCTCGGAACAATAATCTCGGGCTGGTGTGATGGACCTCCCTCCTCATAAATGGTTTCTGGCTCTGGCTATGGCTGTGTAAAGAACTCACGGGAAATGAAATCTGCCCATGAAATGCCCTGCTGACTCAGCTGATGGGAAACAATGAGCTGGATAAGACCATGATGGCACAAACTCCTATGCTGCTGAGCTGGGGTCTGCCTCTGAAACACGGACACCATCCTCTGAATGTCCTGGAAAAAGTAAATCGGGATGTTCATCATCCTCATCCGAGTAAAGTGCATCAACAGGCGAATGCGACAAGCAAAGACTCGTGAAAACCTTCCCTCGCATGTGAAGTAATGCATGATAAGCCGAATGATAGGAGCATACTCCCTCCGGAGGAATCTGAAAGGAAAGTTCCCTGACAAGTTATGTGTGAATGCTGGCTTGACATATGGCTCAAAATAGACAAAATCCAGCCACTTGCGCTTTGGCCACACCTCACTCACATTGGGTATCCCGGTAGCCTCTGAAATCATCTCAGGAGAACACACAAAATTCACCCCTGCAAGAGTGACCTGTCCATCATGAAGGTGCAAAAAAAATAGTCGAGCCAACTCCCTGTGGTGCTGAATCTGGGCAAGCCTCTCACAAAACTGGAAACATGACATGTACTGGAAACAAGTCACTGCCAAAGGGCATGCCTGTAATTCTGCTAAAGATGTGGGCTCTTCTCTCCTATGATGACCACCTTTGCCACCCTTACGAGGCCTCTGCTGTGTCTCAACCTCCGTAGAAGAAGACTGGTCATCACCTTGCTCATTAGTTTCAGTGGTTGACATGGTGTTATTGAGCAAGGTGGAGAAAATAGGCAAAATTGACTGCTGCCCTGCCTGCAAAATGCTGAGAAGTATGTTGTTTTCAAGGGGAAAAACCATGAGGGAAATGTTAGGGGAGGGATTTTGTCATAAGGAATGGGAAAATATATAAAAACAGGGAACTTTTAAGGAATAATTCACACAATGTCAAACATGTTATCCCATCTCTCATCATTGGGAAATCATTTGCAAAGACATATCTTTATTAGGGAAAACATGTAATAGGGTCACCAAGGGAAAGGACAATACAATTTTCAACAGGGGATAAAGGATAGCATGATTACAGGGGTATAAAGAAACAATGATAACTAGCATCAAAAGATTGCTTTTCAATTATGTCCTTTGACTGTACATTTTGAAGCATACTCTGTTTTTCCAAGGGACTGATATGCTTTTGATGCTAAGGGGCAATAAGGGATTAAATTGCATTTGTCATAAGGGGAGGGGAAAGGCGTTATTTGACAGATTCAAAGAGAAAGGAGATGTATAGCATCTAGGGGAATAGAAGGAAAAAGATACATAGGTTTGGGTTTGGAAACACAGCAATTCTCCTTTACAAACAGCATTTCAAGGCAACCTGTCCTTTAACAAATAGGTACAGCTGTATTTACTTTGTTCTTGTTATGAATAACAACCTCCTTTTCACTGTTTTTATGAGGACTATACACAGCAATAAGTTTCTTTTGTCTTTGCAATAACTTGGCTACACATAGTAATCTTTTTTCTCTGTTTTTTGTCCTTTTGTTTTATTATTGCAATTGCTCTTTCATTTTCACATCACTATTTGATCTTTGCTGTGGTTTTACATATTTTTATAATGATATTGCTGTGGAGAATGAATTAGGGTTTTGGGACAGATTTGTATAGAGGGTTTAGGTTTTAGGGATGCATATGAAAGGGATTAGGGTTTTAGGTGTAGGGAATGGGGATTTGAGATTCATTCTTTGCAAATGAGATGAGATTGAGACACATGATGACAAGTGTAAATCTAATAGGAGTAATGGAGGGAATAAAAAGGAATTAAAAACCTTGAAATCAAACATAACCCTAGCAAAATTGCCTACAAGAACAAGCAATCACTTAACCTATTTCTCTTCATAATTTTGATGATAAAAATGCACAAACACAAGCTCATCATCCTTATTTTCAACATTCAAAACATTTGAAAGGCCTACCTCGAGCAATTTACAAGTCACAAGGCAATTCGAGTGAGTTTGGGCCGATTCTGCAATTTACAGCTCGAGTGGTCGCGCGCAGGGTTGGAGTGGTCGCGCGCAGCTCGAGTGGTCGCGCGCAGCTCGAGTGGTCGCGCCAGTGTAAAATTTGCACTGCGGAGGAGGGCTCGAGTGGTCGCGCACCCTGCCCGAGTGGTCGCGCACCAGAAAAACTCTCCAATTCACTGCAATTCGACCTCCCTCACTATTTTCGCCCTCTTGCTCCTCTTTGTTAGCTCATAGAGGCATAATGAAATGTTTAGAGGGAAATTTAGCTCTTGTAGGTTGAATTTGAAAAAATTTAAATCACAAAACCCACTCTCTAATGTTCTATTTTGGCATTCACTTTTAACACTGCTTTTTGAGTTGCTTTGTCCTGAATTTAGCTTTTGAGGCGCTTTAACTTCATTCTTTTTGCAGATTGACCATCTGATGGAGTCTGGCGAGGAGACCAGGGTTATTGCCGGCATTTTGAAGACTTTTGAAATTTTCCTTATTTTTTTACAAATATTACATGACCTTGGGTTTAAAAACAGGGTTTTTAAAACCAAGGTATAAATGATCTGTAGCTGATGAAAAATATCAATGGAACATATGTACATACCTCCTTCTGGCTTGCTGGGCACTCATGGACCTTTGACTCATGACCTTGCAGTGATTTTTGACCAAAACCCTAGACCTAAGACTTGGGACCTCAAGACAAAAATAAAAACAAATATGACCCAACCTCATTATGATATGACCTGATCCAGCAAAGCCAAGAAGGGAACAAGGACCAGCTCCTCCATCAGTTTTATGGCATGCCTAACGGGATGCAAAACTGACACTGATGAGACACCTACCTATGCATATGCAAAGAGCTTTTGATCACCGATGGAGGGCTCAAGACCGACACTAACAGAAACCACAACAGCCATAGCATATACCCATGGCCTTCCCAGTAAAATGTTGTAATCGAGGGGTCCATCAACTACCTCAACTTCAACAGTAACTGTTTTTCCCCCTAGTTTGATTTGCAAGTTACTCAAAATCCCACAAGGAGTATATGTTCTTCCATAAAAATATTTCAACGTGGTTGGTGATCATGACAACGGCGGTGAACCCAATGTTTTCTAGCAGCTCATTGACATAATGCAAGTAGATTCCCCCTCATCAATAATAGTTTAGTGAACATTCTTATTGAGAGCTTTTACTTGAATTAGGAAGGCTAACTACGCCGGTAACTGTGGTGTATATCCCGCATGGTTAAAAACCACAAGATTAGAATCTGTAGGATCTACTCCGCCTATTGCTGACAATAAAGCCTGCTTCTGGGAGGGATAATTTTGTAACACCTCGAGTGTTGACATAGCAGAAGGTGATTGAGCAAGATATTCCACTATGTTATAATTCTGAGCTGCTCGAGCCTGAGGGTTAAATGTCGATTTGTGCACAACTCCCTTTGGTGGTTTTATTGTCAATTCTGGTACAATAGGTGGAATATTTTCAGATGAAGTTGAAGTCGAAGGATGAGGTTGATCAGTGGCCTGATTATTCGACGATGACGGTGGATTTCCATAATCTTTGTTTCTCGTTGACACCAAAGCTTCGTTTTGTGGCTTTGTAATGGATAACATGAGTACTTGGGATGTGGAAGCATGGTCTGTTGCAACCAAATGTGTCTCCAGGTTTGGGAATGGATCAATCAACACTGTTAATGTGTTCAAAGTCTTTAAAATTTTGGAGACCTCGGATCTGTGTGGACACTAAAATTCTCGTCATTACAGATTAGACATGGATAACGAGGTTTCCTTGCCGAAGCAGAGGAATCAGATGATTTCTCTAGAGGGGAATTATCCTGTTTCTTTTTATTTTTCCCCTTTTTCTTGCTTCTTGGTTGCTTTGGATTTTTTCCTTTGTCAGATGACACGACATTAATTTCGGAAGCAAGAGTATTTTCTGATGCATTGGTAGTTTGATTCGTAACGACAAGGGTTTGACCAGATGGTCTTCCTGCCATTTGCGTGCTCGAAGAACCGATCACACCATCGCTGGCATGGGAGTCCTTACTAGATTGTAGAGGAGGAAGAATAGTGAAAGTTGGTCGGGGTGCATTGGGAATTTTATCATAAAGCATGCCAGATTATGTGTAAATCAAATCCAAGTATTGGGCACGAGCAATTACTTGCTCTTCCGTGACAACTCAACCTTTTTCCACATCTTCGGTGATTGATGGCAACAAGGATTTTATGAACCACTCAGCTAAAAGCTGATTGGGAACATATGTCTTAACCATCCGATGACGACGTCGCCACTCATGAATATGATCTGATATATGGGTAGCAGTCGTCTGTTTAAAGTTGGTTAGGAGTTCTATTCTAGTCTTGTATCTGATGGGTAACTGGAAGTGGGTCAAAAATGTAGTGGCTAAAGTGGTGAAATTGTCAAAAGAAGCTCTTGGTAACTCAATGTACCATTTAGTAGCCAGACCAGTAAGTGTTCTTTGGAAAAGACGAAGTCTAACCGAATCATCATTTAAGGAGTTTGATGAACACCACAAATGAAAGGTCATGACATGATTTGATGGGTCTTCTCCAGGATTTCTGTTAAATTTCGAAATGTCAGATGGTAACTTATGCAGAATTATCAGCCACCATGGTGCATATAAGATTGGATCACTAGTGAGCATATTTAAATCTGGTAATTCTAAAGTTGCTACAAATGGAAACTGTCAATTCAGGTTAGGTTGAGCATACCCAGGATATGACGGAATTGCCTTAACATTAGGTCTTTGCATAATGACATAGGGCATCTACATTTGGTAACCTTGGTATGGTTGTTGTTGAACAAAATCAGCATAAGGTGGTTGTTGATAACCATTTTGAATGTGTGGTTGCCCATAACCTGCAAAGCTGTGTTGACCAAGACCTTGGTAAGCTTGATATTGACCAAACCCAGGTTGAACCTATTGAGCAAGTCCAAATTGGGGTTGGAATTACTAGAATTGGGGCTTTTGAAATTGAGGCTGCCACGGTTGTTGAATCAACTACTGTTGTTGTTGGTACAACTGTTGTTGTTGGTACAATTGTTGTTGATTTAATGGTTGTTGTTGCCTAGCAATGAAAGGTTGGCCAGGTTGTGAATAAACTATACCAATGTAAGCTTGGGTCAGTCCAGATAAGGGTATACTAACTTGAGGTTGCTACTGAACCCCAGAAACAAGTGGTTGTTGTATGGAAACTTGAGGAATTTGAACTTCTTGACCTGAAACTTGTGGTTTCAAGGTAGAAGGATCAATTTGTACTGGTTGAGATACAACATTTTGAACTTGTGACTGTGGTATAGTAGTAACAATAGGTGTAGTAGGAATAGCTAACACAGTTTGCATTGGTTGTGTTCGATACACAAACCTGGGTTGAATTAGCATTGTTGGTTGCCAATGACAAACTCTAATTCCATATTGACCTGAATACTTCGAGATATTACCATATGACGGTCTTCCAGAATAAGGAGGATACAGTGAATAATCATATTTCTCTCCATATGGTGGCAATCTAGTATTTAATGGATACATAGGTCTTTGTTGACTAGATTACCTAGCTTGATATTGATATGCGGCATCAAACTGTTGAGTTCCTGTTAGAGAAGAACCAAGTAAAATTTTGGTTGAGGACATGGGTGATGACCATGGTGTAGAAGCAACCCCTGAGTGGGTTCCAGATAAATATTGGTAACCAACCGGGACAGACGGTTCACCATAAAGGTGTGACTCAGGTGTGGTAGAAAACATTGAGGAGGTTGCAACAGAAGATTCTGCTGCAGCTACATCAGATGATATAGTTTGAGATGTTGACGGTTGTTCAGCCATAGTTAACTGACCCAAAAGTTGTCCTAAAGAATCGACGGGTACTTGAAAATAAGCAGGATCAAATGGAATAGTAAAATGAGGACTGTGAGGGTAAAGATAAAGCCTAGATCTAAAGTGGAAAGAGGTTCCAGGTGTAGAATATTATTCCAATTCTTCCTCTGTATCAATTAGACCTAGTGGAAGAACTTCGTCGTCAGGTCTATAAAAGATTTCTGGTGTCGATAAAGTTGAAGTTTCAACAATTACTGATGTCTGAGGGGTAACCAGTTGATCATCTTCCGGTAAAGTAACAACTTCTGAATGTTCAAATTCGAAGTCTAGATGTTCAGGTAAATGAACAACAGTTTTAGTAAGAGGTTCCTGAACAACTTCAGGTTCAGATGTAACTTCCGTTTGAACTGGGATAGGTTCTGGATTAACTTCTGGTTGAACTAATTCAAGTTTAGAAGTACTTTCTTGTTGGGCAACTTCAAGTTGAGGATCAACTTGCTATTGAAAAATATCGGTTACTGTTTCACTAGGATCAGTGCTAATGTCCTCAGGTAATTGTGAAAATTCTTCTTCAGAAATAGATGTACCAGAAATGGTTGGAGTAACTGGAGTCTTAGTACTTATCGAAATAGATGATTTAGGTAATTCAGATGAAGAACTAGGAGTTCTTGATGTACTAGACTTAGTTAAGCGAGACCGCTTTGTCCAAATAGGTGTCGCTTTGGGTGGAAAAGGTGGGTTTCTCATTGTTCTCTGCTAACTATAGGGTAAGGATTGATGTTCCTCCATGATTTCTGATTAATTTTACCAAGCAACTGTGAACTGCAAAATACCTCTTGGTGAACCAAGAAGTACGGGCAGGCAATCTCCTCGAATGTTGTGTTCAATGTATCACAGTTTACAAGGTGGATGACTCGGTTACTTAGGATGGATAGCAACCTAGAGTTGTCCTCCCATATATACCCATAGGTACATGGAGGCTCAGTCCGTATAAGCATTGTCTAATGCAACACCGCACAGTGAGAGCATTCCCATATACTTTACGTACTGTAACACCACCCTATATACCCGAAGGTACGTGGATGAGCTACGATATACTCAAGTACGTGGAATGAGGTATCGCACTCTGAATGTATTGTAGAAAAGTTAGTGATAGCTACTTTGTTTTATGACGCCGAAAAATGTCTCTAGCCTAGAACCACTAAATGTTCTCGTTAATGACAATGCTCCATTAGGTAAATTGATGTTAATTTTAAGTTGATCTTTCTTAGGAATTTCAAGTTCACCACATGATGTATTATGAAATTCCTAGGAATGCAACTATCATGACAAGAATTCTTTCCATTCAATTTAACGATGAAAATCCTAGCTACTTAGGGACAGAGCAATAAGATTTCTTTTGATCAAAGAGAAAAGAGCACAATCTAAATGAAATTTCCCTACAGTATTCCTATCAGCACACACAAACTTTTTCAATGCAACATGCATATATTTCTTTTTTATTTCCTTAATGTGAATATGAACAAAAGGAAATATGCACATACAATCAATCAATCTTTCATAAGAACGAAGACTTTTACAGCAGTTCTAATTCGAGGGAAGAGAAGACTTTACAACACTTTATTTCGAATGAATATTAATAATTTATATCCTAACTTTGACTATTGATCGATAATAAAAAAGAAAACATGAAGAAACATTAATCAATCCAATCAAAATTGGGCTAGACCAGGAGATAACAACTCATTTTTCTGAGACATAGCATTCATTGATCAATCAACAAACAATCAAACAGAGAATATTTGGCAAAAAACTCTTGCAAAGGTGGGAAACTGATCCTAGGAGGATCAACACAGCTCAGAGTGGGAGATAGTGCACTTTAGGCATTGTCCCTAAGCTAGGGGTGCTCTGTAGTGCACTGTGTCCCTCACAAGCCTGTGCTGGTGACATTAAGCCATTTCAAGAGGCAACTTGACACAATTTTGATCAATTTTTCAATGTAAACAGTTGAATTACAATCTATGAATGCAAATAAGGTCTAGAAGGATGTCTTAGGAGGTGGATAAGCTACTAGGAAAGAGGATTCACTCCCCAGTATGGTCGCCAATTTGTTTTGGAGAATTTAGCATCTATGGATAAATACTAATTCCCTAGATAAGTAGCTGTATCTAGAACAACAGTTTAAAGTGTTTTAAACTTTTCCTATAAGCAATAGATAAGATGAGAAGATAGAATACCTACCTGTAGTTCTGCTTTCCTCTCATCTCCCTTGTATTGATTTTGTCGCTCCTTCTCATACTTAATCTGCCTGAGAAGTACCCTGTAAACACAACAGAAGACAAAAATTGATCAAAGCATACGATCTACTGAATATAAGTGAAAAGAATTAGATACAATTCACAAACTTAAGCGATATGAAACAATACAAACATATGGGAAAAAGGTTCAAACACTTTATTAGATAGAAGAAGGAATTACAACCATTAGTGTCTGATTCAAAGTCATTCCTCCAGCTTGGATCCCATCCACATCACATCAAAAGCATGACGACCTTGTAGCATCATAATACTTGCTTCAAAGCCAAATCTCATAGCAACATTATCTCCTTACAATTCAACATAATCCAGCCCCCTGATCAATTAGATGAGTGGTTAATTTATAGGAAGATGAAGGAGGTTTTGTCATTAATGGTGGCATTGAATGGCCTTCGATACTTAGAATTAGTTCCATGGAGGAAGGGATGAGAGGATAGGATTCACCTTAACTCATTCCTCATCCATTTTTGAGCTCATAGGAGTTGATAAGTGAGGGAAACTTATAGATGACTCCAAAAGATAAGAATATTCCCCAAAACCTATGTGAATTTTGCTCATTCTTGCCCAGCACAGGTGAAAGGAAGCCTAAGTGCTCTACAAAGCACCCTGGTAGTGGACTTAACTACTCTATGGCACACCCTCATAAGGGCTTACCTGCATTGGTCCCTCTAGAGGCTATTTCTGGATGTCTTCAAGTCATGAAACTATCTGGGAAGGAGGCATTCAAAGGGGTGACTTGTTTAGGGCATGAAGCAACTGAAATTAGGGTTTGATGAGCCTTAAACACTAATCTGAATGATGGGATTTGATGTGCCCAAATGGATCTGTAACACCTATGGTATGTTTTTAAAAATCCTAAGTGCCTTCCTAAAGGAGAGATGTGAAATTCCAAAAGAATATTTTGTTTGAGTTAGAAATTATTACATAGATATAAGCGATCTTTGTACCATAATGAGTCATTTTTCTAGATAAATGTATTCAATATAATAGGATCTTGCTACAACTTTTGAATGATTCTCTACACCTCTTCATCATCCTTCCATTCCTCCGTTGATTCAGTTATCCAGTCAGGTTGGATAATATAAATTTAATTCCACCATGGATAACTCAAATTTCGTAGATAAGGATTTCATTATATTCCTCTTTTTGTGAGGACCAAAATCGACCTAATGATCACCCAATTTGGTTAAGCAAAAGTTGAGTTATGAATTATTTTATTCATACATTTATTATGGAATGGGTCAACCCTAACCACATGAGTAATTGCTTGGGTCAGTCTTAACCCCAAGTGAAACCTCAGGAAAGCCTATAAGTAGAAGAGACCTCAAGATCATTTGGACACATCTTCTCTTCTCTTTTGTTTTGGTCTGCACAGGTTCGTTAGAAGGAGTTTGCAGAGGGTCTGAAATTACAGGCGAAAGGTTCGCTCTAGGTTATGGTTTTTTAGATCTTAGTCGCTGGCACAGAACATTAGTTTTTCATCCCCAATCATAGGCACAGAGTAGGAAAGAGAGTGACTCTAGCTTTTTGGTCGCTTGGAGATAGTTCAGTGAGAGCGACTCTGGGTTCAGAGGTAGATCAGAAGGTTCCGGTCCCTGGTCGCTCACACAGGGTAGCCCTGGGAGTGACCCTGCCATCTCAGTCGCTCACACAACATCAGTAAGGGAGCGACCCTGACATCTCGGTCACTTACACAACAATGATAAGGGAGTGACTTTGGGTTTTAGTTGTTTAGTGCCACAGTCTCTCACATCAAGACCTCCTGAGAGTGACCCTACAGTCACAGTCGCTCGCATATAGTGACAGAGAGAGTGACCAAGGAGTTTCATTTGCACACAGTCAGTCATGATGAGGGCGACTAGAGTTCAGATCTAAGATTTGACATCTTGGATTTAGTTGAATTCAATGATCTGGTAGATCTGGGTTTCTCTCTACTATTATACAAATCTATAGACTTGTAAATCTAATTTTTATTTTCTGCTGCAAACATATGTATTGGGCTCATTGACAGTGACAATGGTATAGTAACAAAAATATATAGTAGTTGACATCAGTTTATGACAACACATTAAATCCATTAGTATGAGGGTTCTGATTCCTAGAATGATTAGATTTGTTTCATAGATATTATTATTGTTTTGCTGCATATATAAAGTTATGGTTCATTGTACTCTCTTTTTCTACATCATTTAATGACGACCTAAGAAGAAGAATATTTACAAGGGTTTTCCCCATAGTGAGTTTTTCCCTAGTCTCGGACCAATCCTGGTGTCTCTATGTGTGTGCATGTTTTCTTCTATTGTTCCTTTTATGTTTGGTTGGATGGATGATGATGGTGATGTTGTTTATTTATATGTAATTACATATATTGATGTATATCTGAATAATGCAATGATGATATGGGGTGAAATTAATGTATTAATGATGAAATACAATTAGAAAATCAAAGAATAGTGTTTCCCTAAGAAGATTTAACATGGAATCATAGTTGGGCTGAAGAAAATTCATGGAGATCACCGCAATGATGACACCATTGATGGAAGCAAGAAGAGGACGGTGGAGGCCTAAAATAATTATAGGGTTTGAATAAAACCCTAGGCATCTGGATGATTAGGGTTTAATGGATTCTATGAGGTTAGGGTTGGAGAGAAAACCCTGGTTTATGGCAAAGACTTGAGATTTAATGTATGAAACTCTAGCATGGTCTATGTGAAGAGGCTCAAGCACTTGTGGGAGATTTGATGAATCCCTAGATGGGATAATCCCTAGCAGACTTGGTTGGATACTTGGAGGCAACATTGGTATATGGACCATAGACATTGATGGCTATTGAAGATTGGTTCAAGAGGGAGAGGATCAACTCTCATTGAAGATAATTATTTCTTTACTTATGATGCTTAGTACTTGTTAGACTTATAGATCTGATGATTATGTTTATTGCTTGTACTTCCTGCATATGTATTTGAGTATATGGATGTTTCTAACCTCCTTGATGATATGTGATGAGTAGATCCTTCTTGAGGATCATTTTGAGATGTAGATATGGAAAAAGACAAAGAGGTAATTGATGAAAAGATGACAAAGTGCTTCAAGCGACCTATTTCTAATGAGTAGCTACTTAGGTATTTGAATATCACAAGGTATGAATGGTATGTGTGTTTCAACTATTGGCTCCATAAGCCCTAAGGTATGATGATAATGCCTCTTTCTTTAATGGCTCATATGTGCATATGAAAGTGAATGGATATATATCTTCTATGATGAAATTATGCACTTGGTGTTGAAAATTTTGACCTTCTTGAATTCTATGAGGCTATCTAATGTTGATACATTGATACTCTTGATGTTTGGCTATCATCTATGATCTATTTGTTAGATATCTTGATCCTACAAAGAATGATAGCACCTTGGCTCTAGAAAATGATACTCTTGATACTTGTTATGATGGATTTCATGTAGAAGGATAGTTCATTGATTGATATACATGAGTTTGCTGGTAATGCTTGTGATAAGCATAATGAAAGAATATGGAAAGAGTGATTGACACTCTTGTTGAATGACCTAATTTTATCTGATTGGTCATGAAGATAATGATAACCTTTATGTGAGAGGTATAAGTATAAGATTGATATTCCAGATCTCTTATTGTCTGTGGTCTTGTCTAGATGGCATATGGTTAAACTGGATACAGTAACTTGATGGAGTGACTTGACAGAAAATGTTATTGTGTCCATAATATTTGAGAGATGATGTTGCATTTATCTACTGCTTTGAGTCTAACCTTTGATGAAAGATTGATGTCATGATGTTAATAGCCATATGTTTATGATGTAATAGATCTAATGTTGCATGACTCTAGTAGAAACATGCTTCTTACATGAATGAAGGTGAATGATGCATATCCCCAGTCAAAGGAAGAATATTTTCGTAAGATTCTTACCCTTATTACTTTTTGAATTCTATGTTGTTGAAGTATGATTTATGTGCATTTGATAGTATTGATCTGTAGCAGAGTCTTAGATCTGAAGCCCATACAAAAATTAGGGTTTCTACTCCAGACACAATCACAGATCTAGGAGATTTTGTCCTTGGACGCATGCATGCTAAGGCCTAGATAGCGTCTAGGTAGCTAGAGTCGCTCTCATGCTAACCTGAAGGGAGCGACCAGAGTTTTGACTATTGTTAACCATCATTTAAAGATTCTTGAAGCTGTTTGAACTCTAAATGATGATGTCCTTGACATATTCTTCCACTGTTAACTAATTTTTGAAGTTATTGAGTTCAATTGTTGATCATATAATGAATTATTATGCCTGAAATCAGATGGTCACCTAGAAGATGTCAATACCATAGATGTATTGCGGATAACAACAAGATCTGCTAGTAGGAAAAGCCTGAATGTTTTCCATAACATGAACATGTAGACTGAACTTGTGTTTGTAGGTGACTGGGACATACATATAGATATGTAACTATGTTTATGCTACATGAGGTTGGCATGATTTGGCTTACTAAAATATATATGAACAATGTTTATTCATGATTCTTGACAATAACCTTGAATTGATGATTGAGAAATGCTTTGATTATAGATGTCTCTATGATAGAAAATTTCCACTTGATCTGATGTCTAGTGATCTAATTTGATGATATTTGATTTGACATGATATCAATGCTATGTGATCATGATGAAGTATGTGGGTATTCAAAGATTGGCATCCTTATTCCTAGAACAAAGATTGAAATAATGATAGTTGCGATTCAACATGAAAATGGAACCTGCGTGACTCATCCTTGGTGTATGCATTTGCTCGTAGTGACATAAATGACTTGTGTTATGATTATGAGAATGAATTGATAAAGTTTGGATTGATAATACATGGTTGATGACAACTTGTTGGCATAATTGAATTCAAAATTGATATGAGCTCTACCTGTCTCCTAGTTGAAAGAATTAATACTATGATAATGATGACTTTGATAATGGTCATGATCTAGCTTCTAAAATCTGATGAGTTGACCTTTTTGTTGATGGTACAACATTGAGCTATGTAAGGATGATTTAGTTGGCTTAGCAAGGAATTATGCTTAGAGCATTGTAATCCAGATATGTCTAGATTTGACAGTTATCTAATGAAGTCAGGATGGTGAGTTCCAAGGTATGGCTTTGATATTGATTATGGTTTTGGTTTCATATCCTAACGATGTACTTGTGACAACTGATGAGCCTCTAATGATCTAAAATAGAGGGAGATAGATTATGAAGCCCAAAATGATGTATCATAGCATGATGAATCGATTTCTAGAATTTGGGAAAGGAATTCCATATTTTAAATATATTAGAAAATGTTTTTGGATAATGAAAATGAAAATCCTCGGATACTTTGATTTGAAGTTCAAGATGTTGTTGAACTTGACATGGCATCCAATGGTTGAAGCATTGATGTTCTGTTTTGAACATCCATCTATATATGTATGATGTGCATAGAACCTTAATGAATTCATGAGTGAGTTGCTTCACTCACATAAAGTTTCCACCGAGCATGCTTTGAAATATCTACATGAGGTGTTCTATTTTTAGAATGAGATATTTCTCCTATGATATGTATCTGCATATATGTATTGCTGATATTTGATATTATTGTTGATAAGAACATTTGGATGTTGCTTTAGTATGTGATCTTCCATGATATCTTGGATGAGAGGTCCATAGCATGACTGAGGTTGATCATGATGTTGCTAGCATGGCTAGCTGTGAGGCAGGATACAGAAGCTCCTTAGAGAGTTGTTTGAGTATGATATGGATATGACATGGGTACATTGTCATGATGTGATTGGAAATAAGTCCCATATTTATAGTTGGGACCAAGATACTCTCGTATATTGAGACAGTGCAGTTATGCGAGACAAGCTTAGGCTTGTGGTTGGAACCTCCTTGAGAGGACGGATGATTATGGTATCCATTTATGATTCATCTGATTATATATGATCTAACGTGATATTTGATTTTTTGTTCTGTATGAATAGGAAACAATAGCTATTGAACCAAGTTGGTGATGAGAGCAGTGTTGATTATGGACACTGAGAAAACACTTTCTACCCTACTCAAGCTCCCAGGGTGAGGAATTGAGATATAGGGCTACTGGGGTTGAGGGAACTCTATACAATAGGGCATTACCCTATCTCTTACCTAGGGCAGAAGAATTTTTCTCCCCTATCTTTATAGGGTCAGAGAATGTTGCTCCCCTCTTAGTCTTTGCAAATTATATCCTAGTTGGGATCATACCCTCAAGCAGGCCAACTTGATGGGAATATCGCTCCTGATTTTTGCCAACAAGTTGAGAGTGTAATTGGGGTGTACAACCCAAGTCGATTATGATGTAGGTGTTATACCACATGACTATTCTAGGTCATCGATGGGAAGATCAGTAGGCAATAGGATGGGTTGATGCTAAGCTCCCCTAAACAATTCTAGGGTCGAGGGTGTACTCCCCTATGTGATTAGTTATCCTATTGCTCAGTATGGGTGGAAGTTATTGCTCCCCGATGTGGTTCTTGGTTGAGACGTGCTACTTGATGATATGCTCTCCAATGATGACTGATGATGATATTCCAGGTAGTATCCCTCTTGTAGATATTCCATATAGCATCCTAATTAAATAAAGGGTGGTAGCTTAAGCTCCCCTCTAGTAACAAATTCTTGTTCTTCTAGATATGAAAATGTTCAACATATGTGCAGGGATTATCAAGAGATAAGAAAAAATAAGAAAAGGATAGATCGATATGTACAATGATGATTTGTGATGAAGAGACCCTTGAGATGGAAATGGCATGATGACTACATGACACAGATGATCTGTGATGATACCTGATGGCACTCGAAGATTCATAATGGCATATTGTTCGATGGACAGATATTGGCGGGTGGAATTCTCCCTAGTTGAGAGGGAGTGTTAATTTTTTCAACTGCGGTATAATTCCACCTTGGATAGATCAAATGACCGAGATAAGGATTTCATTATATTCCTCTTTCCAAGAGGACCAAAATCGACCTAAAGATCACCCAATTTGATTAAGCAGAAGTTGAGTTATGAATTATTTTATTCATACATATATTATGGAATGGGTTAGCCCTAACCACATGCGTAACTTCTTGGGTCAGTCTTAACCCCAAGTGAACCCTCAGGAAAGCCTATAAATAGAAGAGACCTTAAGATTGTTTGGACACATATTCTCTTCTCTTTTGTTTTGGATCACACAAGTTCATCAGAAGGAGTTCACACAGGGTATGAAATTACAGGTGCAAGGTTCACTCTGGGTTAGGGTTTTTTGGATCTCAATCGTTGGCACAGAACATAAGTTTTTCATCCTTGGTCACAAGCATAGAGTAGGAAAGATATTGAATCTAGATCTTTGGTCCCTTAGAGTCAGTTCACTGAGAGTGACTCTAGGTCCAGAGGTAGGTTGAAAGGTTCCGATCTCTGGTCGTTCACATAGGGTAGCCTTGGGAGCGACCCTGCCATCTCTGTTGCTTACACAACATCAGTAAGGGAGTCACCCTTCCATCTTGGTTACTCGCACAACAATGGTAAGGGATAAAATTTGGGTTTTAGTTGTTCAGTGCCACTATCACTCACATCAAGACCTCCTAAGAGAGACCTCGTAGTCACAGTCGCTCACATACAGTGACAGAGAGAGTGACCTAGGAGTTTTAGTCACAGACAGTCAGTTGTGATGAGGGAAAATAGAGTTAAGATCTAATATTTGACATATTGGATTCAGTTGACTTCAATGATCTGGTATATCTGGGTTTCTCTCTACTGTTATACAGATCTATATATCTATAGTCTGATTTGTTAGTTTCCACTACAAACATATGTATTGGACTCATTGATAGTGACATCAATGCTCAGCAGTGTTCGACACACTAACAATAGTATACAATAGTTGACATCAATTTATGATAGCACATTACACCCATCAATATGAGGGTTATGATTCCTATCATGATTAGATATGTTTCATATATCATTATTGTTTTGCTGCATAGATAATGTTCTGGATCATTTCCTCTCTTTTGCTGCATCATTTGATGACGATATAAGAAGAACGACATTTACAAGGGTTTTCCCCATAGTTGGTTTTTCCATGGTCACAGACCAATCTTGGTGTCTCTATGTGTGTTCATGCTTTCTTCTATTGTTCCTTTTATGTTTCGTTGCATTGATGATGATGGTGATGTTGTTTCTTTCTATGTAATTTCATATGCTGATGTATAGTGGTGTAGATCTGAATAATGTAAGGATGATATGTGGTGAACTTAATGTATTAATCATGAAATGCAATTATCAAAGCAAGGAACAATGTCGCCCTAAGAAAATTTAACACAAACCCAGGATCTTAATTGTCTCAACTTTATTTTGTTAGAAAACCAAACATTCTGCCACAAACTTCTGAATATTAGATTTAATACCATGCCAAAAAAATTACTTCTTGAACCTATGGTATGTTTTTAAAAATATCGAGTGCCCTCCTAAAGGAGATATTTTCAATTCCAAAATAATATTTTGTTTGAGTTAGGAATTCTTACATAGATATAAGAAATATTTGTACCATAATGAGTCATTTTTCCAGATAAATCCATTCAATATAATAGGATCTTGCTACAACTTTTGAATGATTATCTACAACTCTTCTTCATTCTTCCATTCATCCTTTGATCCAGTTATCTAGCCAGGTTGGGTAATAGAAATGGAATAGAGCAATGCTTCCACATCCTCATCCCTTCTTGAGAGTGCATCTGCAACAACACTTTTCTTCCATTTTTGGTAGATGATTTCAAAGTCATAACCCAAAATCTTAGTGACCCATTTTTGCTTCTCTTATGAAGATAATAGTTTCCAAAATTTATTTAAGGCTATCATGATCTAATTTTACCTTGAAGTGTCTTCCCATTAGGTAAGGGCACCATTTCTTCAGGGCATGTAATATTACCAACATTTCCTTCTCATAAATAGGTTTTTGTAAATACTTTCCCTTGATTAGACGACTTTCAAAAGCAATGGGTCTTCCTTCTTACATTAAAACAACACCAATTCCATTTCCTAAGGTATCACATTCCACCATAAAGGTTTTTGTGAATTCTGGAGTAGCTAAAACCGGAGCTTGGAACATTGGCTCTTTAATATGTTTAAAGGACTTAGTTTCCTCTGGAGTCCAAAAAAATGCATCTTTCTTCAGTAATGTTGTTGGAGGTGCTGCTATTTTGCCATAATTCTTAAAAATCTTGTGATAATACCCTGTCAACCTGAGAAATCCTCAAAGATGCTTAAGGGTTATGGAGATTTTCCATTCTTTTATGGCTTTAATTTTATTAGTATCTACCTTAACGCCCTCATGAGATACAATATGGCCCAAATATTCCACCTCTTGTACCCCAAAGAAACATTTGGAGCTTTTTACATGCAACCATTTCTCCTCCAATAGTTTGAGCACCCTGTCAACATGTTGAACATGATCCTTCCAAGACTTTTTGTAGATTAATATATCATCAAAAAATAATAACATAAATTTCATGAGGGTTTGAAAATGGAATTCATCGAACCGTGAAATGTGGAAGGTGCATTAGTAAGGCCAAAAGGCATGACCAAAAATTCATAATGACATTCATGAGTTCTAAAATCTTCAGTATTAATTATAATTTGATGATATCCCGAACGATGATCCAACTTGGTGAAGTAATTTTCTCCATGTAATTCATCCAACAATTCATCAATGTCAAGAATGTGAAATTTGTCTTTAATAGTGAGCTTGTTGAGCTCCATATAATCAAGACATATACGCCATGGTCCATACTTCTTGTGTACCAATACTACTGGAGTAAGGAAAAAAATTTGGCTAGGTTTAATTATACTTACCTCTAGCATCTCTGCAACCATATGTTCAATTTCACTCTTTTGGGCATAGGGATACCTATAAGGTCTGATGTTTGGAGGAATGCTTCTTGAAATCAAGTGAATAGATTGATCATGATTAGAAATAGGAGGGAGGCTTTTGACAGTCTCAAATACCTTGGAATGATTATCCAAGGTTCTTTGGAGATCTCTAGGAATAAATGATTTCGTTGCTTGAACATCTAGTGAGTATAATTGTGCAATTATGTCTTGTTGTTCTTTCTTTAAAAGAGTTGTCATTCCATTAGAGCTGATTATCTTCCTTGGTTTCTTGGCGATGCCTCTTAAATCAATTTCCTTTCCTTCCCAGGAAAAATTCAAGAAAAGTTCTTGAAAATTAAAAGTTATCATCCCCAAAGATTGTAACCATTGGACTCCTAATACAACATCAACACCACCAATTGGAATGGAAAGCATTGGACTATTTAATACACATTACCCCATGGTTAGATGATATTATGACACTTCCCTGAGAAATTTATAGTACCCAAATTTCCAACCATCAGTTGACACTCTGGTGTTAGATATAGAAATAAATTGAATTCCTTAGCTATCCTACAATGAATAAAATTATTGGTACTACCATACTTGATCCATACTGTTACCTTTTTTTTTGGATATATTCTTCTATCTTGAGAGTTTGATGAGTGGTAATTCTTTCCAATGCATTACAAGATATGGTTAGATTCGTTTCTTCTTTCTATGGGGTTGGTTCTTGGTGTACATCATCATCTTTCGATGTTTCTAGTTCCTCTTCTTCATCCTCTTCACAATATATCTAAAATAATTTATTCTCGACACACTTATGACCCTTAGTGTATTTTCTATCACAACTGTAACAAATCCCTTTTTCTCTTTTTTCCTTTAGTTGTTTTGGTGTAAACCTTGTAGCTTGTGGAAGGCTAGGAGAAGCAACACTTCCATATTTATAGTTGTGGGTGGTAGATTTCATTGTTGCCATAATTTTTCTTTCAAGTTTTCTTTCCACCTTAAATGCCTTCTCCAATGAATCAGGTTCCCAAAGGTGAACCTCATGATGGATGTTATACTTTAAAGTCCCTCTAAATATGTCAATCCTTTACTCCTATGGATTATCATTTACCTTGATACTCAATCTTTGGAAGTCCTCAATGTTCTCTGCCACTGAACCCGTTTGTTTGAGATTTATCAATTGGCTAAAGAAGGTATTTCTCTTTGTATCCTCATAATGTGCTACCAATTCTTCTACAAAAAATGTCCAAGTGAAAATTGATTTACAAGAACAAAGGCATCAATACCACACAAAATTATTTTTTTCTAAATATAAATATCCAATGTGTACCTTTTGTGTGTGAAACACATCATGTATATCAAAGAATTGCTCCATTTGTATTATCCATGTTACAGAATCCTTGCCAACAAACTTCCTCATATTTATCTTTGGAATGTGGTGGGTATTAAACCCAACATTAGAGTCTCTAAAATAAAAATTCATATTCCTATTTTCGTCATCATGATTTTCATGGATTACCTTGTCACCATTGGGAAGCCTTTCTTGCAACAACTTTGACAACCCTTCCAACTTAACATTCATCACTTCCACATCTACTTTAAAAACTCCCTTGTTTGCTTTTAAACCATTCTTCAAACCTTCCATGTTTCATTTTATTTTTTCTTCTAAACCATCCATCTTATCTTCCAATTAATCTTTGGTTACTTTTTGAGAGAATGAAATTTGTTGCATTTGGTCTCATAATTTTGATATATTATGTTGCATTTCTTCCTCTTTTTCATGCATCATAGTACAAATTTCTGGTTGCTTACTAGGTGTATCCATTTTTTTGTTTTGAGACATTTTTGAATCAAATAATGATATCTATTCTTCAGTATTCCCTTTGAATCACTTCAAACTAAATTTTTAGACAAAATTTATGCAAAATTTAAAAAAACAAATGCCTTTTTCCTACTTTTAAGAGCTTGATCATGAAACTGTTGTATCTTTGTAATTTCATCCTCCCAAGGTCTGAAGTTTTGTCTTATGGTATCCTTATGAGTCTTATTTATAATTCCACAAGTCATGGAAATATTGGATTCTTGAAGATAAATTTATGTCAAATCTATGATGATGACATTATGGACTAGTTCAGTATAAAGAACTTGTACGAGATGCCACATGTCGCCATTTCACCCTTCAGACCTAAAATTTATACAATAGAAACTAATTTCCATGCAATTTCTTTCACTTTTTACAAAATTCAAATCTGATGCTCAAAGAGAAAGTTATGATTATTTTCCCTAGGTCACCTATTTGAGATTGAATTCTAGAGCATGCAAAAACCCTAAATTCTTTGGAACATATGTCAAAAAATATAGCGAAACAAGATATGAACTTTTACACAATTTCGGCTCCATTTGGTCAAAATTTTAGCATTTGAAGCCTCATAGGTTCCATTTGAAGTAGTGAAACCCTAGAATCCAAAAATCTAATACCAAATGTTATGAAACCATATCACAAAATGGAAGAACATATAGATCAATGACTTGAAAATTAGCCTCTTTAAGGGGACAACCTCCTTTACATCACATAAATGAACAATTCTTGGATGATACAAATGACAAGAACTCCTTTGTATATATAGTAGTCTAAGGGGTCACAATATAATCAGAGCTTACATAAAAATAATAATTTAAGTGCACAACAATAAAAATAGTGGGTTTCTATGGGGCACACCAATAACAATTTGGAGGATACATGGGTGCAACAATAAAAAAAAAGGGGGATACACTAAGAATAACAATAAGGGGGCTATACTAGTATTATAGGGACCTAACATGCACATAGAATTTTTCTTACCATAAAAGAAGTTATTTCCTCTGCAGCAGTGCTAACAAAACCAAACTTCTCTAAATAATTCTCTATCTACATGAATTCCACAGAGGAATCCATTTATGGCATCCTCATGCAAAATAAATATTAATGAATTGAACAACTAATTGCCTTCATGAGTCAAAGCCTTTCAAACAATGAACTCAAATACTTTTCTATTTAAAATCATGCCTTTGCTCTTGTAAAATAAATTGATAAATTTCGACACTATATACTCGGCAAGCATACTGAGGTAGGATTCCCATTACTTGCCATTAAATTTGTAATTTCACAGATTTAACTCTCAGGAAAACTTGTTCATTGGCTTGCCAAAATTTAAGAACATGTTCTGTCAATTATTACCACCAAAAAATAAAGGGATGTGATCTAATGCTTCAATTGACTCAATATTCTAAACCATGTGAGCCAAAGAATGATGATGAATCCTTATTTGATTTGTTTTTAATTAATGAACAACAAATTGATGTCATAGATCACCCTTAGTATAAGGATTTAATCTATTAATTGCAAAATAAAAAATGTCTTGATCATCTTGATAAAACTCAAAGAAGAAAGTTGTGTTTGGAATCTTCCAAATATCTAATCCTTAATAACATGCTTTTCCGAAGATATTTCAATGGATTATTACTATGTTGTGTCAATGATGAGTTTACTAATGGAATTTTAGCACTCTCTCATGGTTCCACTCATGGAGGAATGCATATATGTGGCCACTTTAGAGCCAAATCCACCACATAAAATTTTAAGATATAGCTATTATTGACCAACAATATTTTCATATTCATATAAATTTGTGTAGAGTTACAAAGAATGTCAGCAAGCTAGAGGTAAAGAAAAATTTCATGTTATGCCTTTGCAACCTATTATTGTTTATTTCCCATTTCCAAAATGGGGGTCTTGACTTTATGGGACCTATCAATGATCCCTCATATACATGGAACATATTTATCCTCATTGCCACTCATTATTTCATGAAGTAGGTAGATTTGGTCCATTAAAGAATGCTCGAGATGAGCAAGTCATTGAATTTATTGAAAAAAATATTCTGCGACATTTTGGTATTCCTCTTGATCTGATTACCAATAATGGTCCAACATTTTTTTTTGCATAGTTTACTAAGTTTTGTGACAAATACAGGATTATGCACTCCACACCTTCCACCTATTACCTTCAAGGTAACTAGCATACATACTCGACAAATAAGAACTTGATCTGAATCTTAATGAAAAACATGAATGAAAAAGCTTGTAAATGGCACAATTTATTAAAGTATGCCAAGTTATGGGTTGATCACACAATTGTGAAATGAAGTACTAATGCTTCTCCTTTTCAACTTGTGTATGGGCAAGAGGTATTCATGTTCGTTTAACTTGATTTGAATTCATTATGTCTTGCCATGCAAACTAAAAATCTTAATTCTATTTATATCCCTCAAAGAGTGTTAGCTCTATTGGCTTTAGAAGAGAAACACAATAATTTTCTTGATATTCTCAGTGGGTTTTAATAATGTGCCTTAGATGCAATAATGCATAGAGCGGTGTAATCGTGACTTCATGAACAAGTGTATGACTCTACGGAGGGTCATGTGCAATGACCCTCCGTAGAGTCATTGCACATGACCCTATAATAGTACGTATCTTGAAAGGAACACATGAGCATAAAGACATCACAAGTTATCCTGTGATATAGTTCACAGGTTAACCATGATGGAATTAAACAATAGCACACATTAAAAAATAGTCATACTAATGCAAACGAAATAGTTCATAAGCGTTAGCATAAGTGAAATAACATATATTGCAAACATAACAATAATAGTCCTACTATATTCACAGCATATGCGCGAAAATGTGTCGCCTATGACCTTTTATTAAAGTGAAAGTTCCGAGCATACATATACCATTTACAATCCACTAACCTCAATAGTGGAACATGAAGTCTACACCTGCTCCTCCAAAGAAAGATACTCCCTCTATGCCTCGGAGAAGCCAAGGTTATCAACAAACTCCCAAGCTCTCGATTCTAAGATAAAATCCTAGCCAAAAGCTTGGCTCCCAAAATCCATTTACATGAGTTATGAGTGTACGTTTATAACAAAACGGGTGACTATTCACTTCCCCTTGTGACTCTTGGACTTCCCTTATGACTCTTCAACTTATTTACAAGATGACACTTTAACTTCATTACATCACATTGACTCTTCATGTTCCATAATTGACACTTGGAATTCCACATAAAAATTAATTACAAAAAATTATTATAATACACTCGTACCCATATAAGGCAAAATTGGGTAGAGCCTACTAGACATCCTAATAAGACAAAACATTTAAGCTTAAGTTTATGGAATCTCCAACTCATCAACTTCCACTTGATGTTTCTTGGTCACATAATGGTGCCACGATTTGTACTACATGATGAAATCCCTAAACTATGTGATGGTGTCAAGATGGAAGAAAACTCTAGCCTCCATGGCATTCGGGTACATAGATTTGGAACTAGTCTGTATTTCCTTCTTAAGCAAGAGAAACATTGTATTGATTTGGACAGGGACACCAATGTAATTTTGAATATTCTATTTGTTTACTTAAATATTTTCCCTAATGGTGATTTGTCTCAAATGTTACAATTATTATTCAATCTCTTACCTGACCTGATTCCTGCATTTTGTCTCAGTGAGTGAGCCAATTGATGGGATCAGTGTGATTCCACCAAGAAGTCCAAGTTGTTATAAAATCATGCATATTAGTCTTGATTTTTGGAAATGAATGAGGTGAGTTGTTTGTTATTTTGGATGAGCATCTAAACCTTTTCTTTCTCCAACTCTACCTCTTTCCTTGTCTAGTTTCCCAATTCAAGTTGTTCCCCTTTATATTGCATTGACCATTCATGTATGGAAGCAATAGTTGATTGTACAACCTTGAGAGTTTTGACATGATATATACACTTTTGTTGCAACCCATGCAAGTGGACAACTACCTTATGCAAAGTAACAAACTCCTCATAAATATTATGCATGGTCTCTCCCAGTTTTGATGCTTTGTTGAGTATCTTTGCCTCCATTTCTTCCAGATAGACCTATGTGGGAGTTTCATTTTGTACCTTTGCTCGAAGTTGTTCAACCTCTTGACTAGAAACATACAATTTATTTTCCAACTATTTGTTCTTGACCATCAAATATTCTATGTTATACTTTGTAGCACTTGTGAAGGCCAAGCTGGCTGTGGAAATGACACCTAGATTTCATCTAGTATCTATCACAATCACCCTTTCTCTGTGAATGCAAGAGATGCGAGGTCATATGGAAAATGCTTCTTCCTCGCTTGTACAATATTTGTATGAATATTTTCGTAAGTCATATTGTACATGTTCATGACTTGACCATCATCAAGAGGAACAATTTCCTCTGCCTCACTTAGAGCTTTCTCTACCGCTGGAGGATGGGGAGACTAAATGGTGACATGCTATGCACTTGGCATCAGATCCACATCTTGGTTCTGCGGCTCTAGTTCCACCTCCATATCTTGGATCTCTATCAACTCTTGAATCTCTTGAGCAAGCTCCTTGTGTTGCATCTATTTTCTTTCCTCCTCTAACTACCAATTCCTCTCCTGTTCTTCAGCTTATCTTCGTGCGACTTCTTCTTCTTCTACTTTTCTCCTATCATATTCTTCTCTTCTACTATAGCCTCTTTAAGTATGACTGGATCTTATTTGATCTTATGGCTTCTCTCTCCTCCTAAAGAGTGCACAACTTTCCTCATTTCATTCTCACACATTGGGTTGTGGCTTTCCTCTGGTATTGACGCTGGAGTGACTTGTTTCTGCAAAGTAACCTACAATGTTCTAGTGAAGCTCACTGGGTCGCAAGACTTGGAGGCATTATAAAAAATATTCCATGCTTCCTCCTTAGGTTTGTGAAAGGTCTCGCTTAGCCACTGATATATCCTTCCACAGTGGTATTTGAAAACATTCCTCAGATAGTACGGGTCGAAGTCCAAACAACCAAATGAAAATTTCTCTATTGCCTTGCCATCGGTGTCTGTAACTTTGAGATTCTTAATCTCGTGCAATCTTATATGCATACTAAGAGTCAGCCAAGGTTCTTTCTTCTTCTTGTGCAGAGCTACTGACAACCCTATGGAGATATGGTATGTAACTTCTTGCATGACTAGCTTATCAGTGGAATACCTCGGTAAAAGGTGCAGAGACTTCTATCTATCAAACACTCTGAGGAAAGTGTCATTCGGTTAGGCAAACCAATCTGCAGTCTCCAACACTGCTTCCATTACCCCACGTGACATGAAAGGCGGTTCTTCCTCAAAGATAAACTTGTACAAGGGAATGGTGAAGTGATCATTCATCTTTTCCATTACTCCACTTTGTATGCACTCTGAAAGTAGTTTGAAATAAATTTTCACGAAAGGTTCTCACGGTGTCCAAGTCCAATTCATGTCAAGGAATGCATTGTGGGTGCAGATTGCATCCAGTAGATAGGCAGACTTGTAAAATCTAGCTTGCTTTCCTTTGAGGGGACTGAGGGCATTATCTACATGGATCCTCAGTTTTTGAGCCAACAAGTCTCACTAGTTGAATGGTCTTCCTTCGTTCATAACATGGTTCAGTAAGAATACCCACCCTTCAGGGAAGGTCTCAGTGCTTTACTGAACATATATTCTGCAACATAGAACTATAAATAGCTGATAGGCCCTCCTGATAATTTTTTTCTTGTAGGTGTTGGTGGGTGTCTGACGGAACTTTACTGGCTCTTTCACCTAGCTTTTGAAAATGTCCTTGGTGCTTAAGTAATTAGTGGCAGCATAAACGTAAGAATCCATGAGCAATTCCGGCTCCACATTTTGTACATGGGATGATAATCCGGTGCTAGAAAAGAAGCAAGCCTTTGTTTGCTAGCATTGTTCAGAGTCATGGTATTTTGGATTTGTAGGAGAAACTATCCAACTCACAAAATCTACACATGGGAAAGTTGGATACCTACTTGCAACGTTATGTAACCCTGGCTTCTAGACATTGATATACACCTATCGGTCCTCAAGGTCTAATTTGAAGCTTCTTGCTGAGAATGCTTCATTCACTTTCTGCTATGTGTTATATGATTCTTTATCTATGAAAAGTTGACTATCTGCATAAACTGGAAAGTTCATTGGCATACTCTCAGCTGCCTCCCTAGTGTTTCTTTTTGTGGTATGATTTGAAGCAGATCTATTTGGTGCCATGATTTCAGTGACTAATGAAAATAAGTACTCAACAACTGCAATACCTATAGGAGGAAAATACACTCATGGCAAAGAAAAATTAGCTTTAGAAAATTAACTCTCAAAGAAATATTATAGTAGCAACCAACAATATCACAAGGAAAATTGTGCAATTATTGAGGTGAAGGAGGGATACTAGCTACCTAAACTATGTATTGCATAGTCTTAGTAGCCAGTGGTGTGCATTGAGGCTAGAGGCTGAGCAATGTGCAGTTCATCCTCGGAAGACTAGGGTGGAGATTGTGCATTGCATAGTCTCAATGGCCAATGGATGAATTGAGCCCTGGAACTACACAATGCATAGTTGGGCTAGCTAGGTACTCTGCATTGTGAAGTCTCCTAAGACAAGCATCAAGCTTGATCCTTTGAATTGTGCAATGCCTAGCAAGACAAGGCAACTGCTAGCCAAGGGAAGGGCATGTCTTCCATAAAGGGTATGGGAAAATGGCAGAGCTAAGTGATGGTTCTAGTTAAAGTTTAGATATGACTAACAATAGATAGATCAATGCAAATCAAGTGTATAATATCAACATGCAAAAGGAAAAACAAACATGCATGGAGAGTCGTCGAAGCGACGACCACTAATGAGGAAAAAACAAGAAAACATATGCAACACTTGTAAAAGGAAAAAAAATGGTTTGAAAAAACACTTGTACAAGCTAATATAATTTGAAACGCCAACAAACATGAAAAGAAAAAAGCAAAACAACAGCCAGAGAAGCCAAACGACAAAAAGCGATGGAAAAAAGTTACAAAAGATGACAAAATAAAAACTCACCTAGAAAAGCATCACAAACTCCACCGAAGGCTCCTTGACCTCCTTGGGAATTCTAGAGCTCCATGATCGAATATACAAATGAGCTCTAGGGGAATCCATTATATAGATCTACACCAATTAGGATTTATGATGTACATGCCTAAAATCAAGGAAAGAGTGACACTTGTTGAAAGTTCCAAAAATAATAAGTGTGCGACCTTCGGGAAACTAATTTATGACTCTCTATTTTCTAGCTATGTTTTTTTTATTTTCTTCTTTTCTATTTTCAGTAAATCAGGCATGCACACTACCAAGGAAGATTACTTAGTTCCCAAGTACTAGGCAATTTCTTGACTCAGTTCATTGTGTAGTTTCTGAGCTCAAGGAAGGCTTGCGTAGTTTTTGGGCTTAAGGTTGAATTTCTATATAGTATTGCGAAATTACAAAGATCAAGGAATACATGTCTATCTGGATTTCATAATTCCAATGATAAACATTGCCCTACCTTCCAAGATTGTGTGGTTTCTAGAGGTAAGCCCAATAATGCTTCAAGGTGAAGTCAAAATCTTAGTTGTGTCTGAAAGACATGAAATCAAGATCAGTATATCACAAGAAAAGCATGAAAAGATAAGTCTTTATCCTAGCATGAATACTTGATGACAGTGAAGGATAAGCTCTTGTGGACAGAAGGAAGGCTCCAAAATGCATAGGAAAAATTTTGGAGCGTGGTTGTAGTAGCTACAACACTTGGCAATGCACTAGTAGAACTCCAACTCTCTGTATGGATCTTAGCTCATGTAAAATAGGTCTAACTCTTCAAGAAGTATTTTTCAGTTCATTGATCACCATACATTATTTACTTAACATAAGTAAAAGATAGAGTCACTACCATTCTCTTCATCGGAAACACACTTCAAAGGAAAGTCAAACTTAGTTGTTTCAATGGGGTTGGGAATTATATTGATACACAAGTGAAGCAAGATTTTCAAAGTCTTGATTTTCATCTCTGGTGTTGCTTTTCTACCAGTAGGCTTGGACAGTACCCTGACGGAGCCACTATAGGGACACAAACATTGCTCCATTGCCAGTGAGCCTGGACACTACCCCAGTGGAGTTTCTTGCTTCACCTCTCTATGCATGAAGTCTTTCTCTTCATTCACCTTTTATTATTTTTTCTATTTTATTTTTTTCCAAAGAAATGTGGATAGGAACCTATTGGTTTGATGAGGCAAAAGTGGGATCTCAATTTATTGAGAGTAGTAGGTGTTGTCCCTTCAAAGAAGGATGTTTATGCAGCTTTGAAATACAATTCACTTGTTAAATTTTCCTCCCCTCCTTACTCCACTCGACTTAGTTGAGAAGATGAAACCAAACAATCAAAAAACGGATTAGAGTAGGTGGTGCTAGTTATATATTTAAGCAACGTGGTTATAGTATGGTTTTCTCTTAAAAAGAACTTATTTTCCATCAGGGTATCATCGACTCAATGACACAATATTCACGCAAAGAAAGGGAATAAACATATAACAAGAATTCACAGTGGCACAATTTCCTCTCGAACTTCATCATGCTTGCTTTGGAAACCAAATACGGTCTCATGCGGAAGCTAGCCTATGAAAAAATTAGAGAAAAGGGGTAGGATGAAAAGTAAATGAAAACAAAACAAAACAAAGAAAAAAATCACTACTCCTACTCCTAAACTAACCAAGAATAGGTCAGGTTTATGTAAAATGAAACTTCCAGTGTAACCATTGATGCATAGGCTAACCCATATGGGCGACGAAATCCATATCAATAAAGATATTCAGGCATAACAGGAAACAAGAAAGATACAATGATATATACCTTAAGATCCGAGGAGTGAAAGAACACACAGAAAAATATGAAAATAAAGCACATGCAAGACACTTTGCGGATGCATTATGGTGCTTGTGCACATTACAACAACAAGGCATGCAAGAGCACTCTTTCAAACTTTGTAACTTGGAAAACATAAAAAACCAGAAAAACTTACGTTTCCCAATAGAGCTTTCTAGTTATGATTCCTCCAATGTTTGAGAGATAGGATCATTAAAAGAAGATGGAGGATGCAAAAATTGAGATACATGTAGATTTTCAATTTGCACAATCGAATGATGAGGATCCTCAGAAGATACATGACAATTTTTATCAAAACTAGAAATGACCTCAAGACTACGAGAACCTGAAATAACCATCAACTCAGGCTGAAGTTCCTCGACAGCTTATGGAAGCTCCATGACATTAGAAGGTAGATCATCAAAATCTGGTGGCTTAGAAAGACTGACAACATAAAAATCAGAGTTGTGACTAGATGAATCAATGATAATATCATGAAAACCATGTTTAGAAAGTTCAACATCGAAAATAGAGGCATCCTCTTAATCTGATGAATTGAATTGAGGGGAAGATTAAAAACAAGAAATTTCACTCCCAGTTGCTTGAGAATGATTAGATGATGGATTGGAAATATCAATAAGAGAAGATTCTTCCTCTCCATGTTCAGATATAAAACTGAAATTCCACAAGTTCTGAATATCATTAGAATTGTGATTGTCAGAAACTAATTTTGTGATAGTTTCAATAGGTGTGACAGAATCGCAGAGGATGTTAGGATAATGTGGGAGAGGAGAAGAAGGAGAAAGATCAACCTTCAACACAAATTCTTGCTTAGGAATATAGTCCCAAATATAATCATCGTAAATGATATCACAAGCCAGCTGGTCAACACTAATTCAATCTTGAGTTTGATCCTCATGAACATCAGAAACAATTGAAACCGATGAACACAACAACTCACAATTGGGAGGACCAAAATAATCGACAGAGGGAGGGAGAGGAGAAAGAACATCATCAGAAAAATTATATTCACAAACCAAAATTGCATTTGAATTCTGAATTTGTGGGATTGGAGAAGATGGTGGGAGATTAACAAATGGGCTCTCAAGTTCTCCAACCTCAACCTGCATAAATTGAGCTATTTGATCATGTTGGCATTATGATGCATGTGTTGTACTTGATGGCAACCCACTCGTAGAAGAACATCTCACTTATTTATAACTAGATGAATCTACAGAAGAGATATCAGATGTGACTGAATGCATGGGATGCCGGACAGCTCAAAGGAATCAGATGACAGTTCTCAGTATGACAAGTTAGCTTTGCCATCAAGTCCAAAGGGGGAGATTGTTGGCATTATGAGACAAGTGTTGTCCTTGATGGCAAATCACACAGATGACAGATCATAGTGCAGCAGGTCAGTAGCAAGGAATTGATGATCAAACTACAAGAATGAAGAGAGAAAAGTATATATGCAGGTTCATCATGACCAAGCCGCGTATACATGCGGGTTAGACGTTCCAAAGACATGTATGCGTATACACGCACTTTCACGCAAGGAAAAGCACATACATGTGGGAGAACTTATTTTTGGTCTGTGGTATTTAGTCCTTGGTATTTGAACCTATGGTTTTGGACCATGGTATCTCATCAGATGTGTTGATCCCAAGTATTGGGTCCATGGTATTGGTTCTAAATGGTTTTGGACCATGGTATTGAGTAAGGCCTAAGACTATAAAAGGAGAAGAAGATCATTAGGCAAATGCATTGAGAAAGTCTTGAATATCTGATGAAGTATGAGATCCAGTATGCATGTTATGGGTTTATGATGCATTGATTGATCTAAGCTAAGGAGGAATCTCACCAGTTGATGGAGAACAAGATCTAAGGATAGATTGTGATCAACTGGTTTGAAATGAACTATCTCTATATGGTTGATTATGCTTATTCTAAATCTGTATACTGACGCATGTAATGTTCTGAACTGGTTATAACTTAAGTTTGAAATAGCTGCAAGCCATGATTGAATATTTATAGATCTGTACGGGGGTTGTCTTTGGTGAAAGCACGTATGTACGTGGGTTTGGTTCATCATAGTAGCGTATACATTATGAAGTATGATATTTGAAGTTGCAGTTGGGTCTGATTGTTATTACAGAGTTCTGTTGTTTGCTCTGTGACTGCAGTTTGTTGACAGGGTTTCAGTGATTCAGTATTGAAGTGATTTAAAAATTGAGATGCTAATTTTGGTTGATTGTGTGCTTCAATGATATTGATGGGTCTAGTATGAAAATTGGATGAAACGTGGCCTTCCGATTATTATGTTGTGCTTCAGGATTATCGAGTTTGAAAATTTATGAAATGTGGTACCTGGAGGATGAAAGAGAAGGTTGTAGCCTTCTGTAGGTCAGCACCTACGTACTAGTACATTAGCTAGTACAATAGCAAAAGGGGTGGCAGCTCCCTTCTAGTAGCATCTGGAGAACGAGTAAAGGTTGGAGCATTTCAGTAGGACGGCACCTATGTACTTGGAAATGGATCGGCTAGCACAAGAGCTAAGGGGGTTGTAGCTCCCTTCCAGGAGAGTCTGGAGAACGAGAGAAGGTTGTAGCCTTCTGTAGGTAGAGGCTTGTGTACTGGTATAAGTCTACACTAGTACATAAATATTGTAAAATGAAGTTTCTTATTAAAAGAAGATAGAGACGACTTGCAATAGGTGGTTTTCACCCACATTGGGTTTCCACCTTATATCATGGTGTTCATGTGTGCTTCTTGTGTGTGATGATTTGTTCTGTTTTACTGCACCTACTTACTGTTCATATGGTTATTTAAGTTCTGATGCACTAACTAAAGATCAACATTTAATGGATTAACTGAATCATAAGTATTCTGGATATACGCTAGTTGCATTAGACACAGTTGCATATACACGCAGGTTCTATTAACTAAAGTAGCATATATGTATCTAAGTATGGAAATGAAATTTTTTTATTGATTAGGTAATACTGATTCACCCCCCCTCTCAGTATTATTTCCAACAATTGGTATCAGAGTAGGTCCTTTGGTAGAAGCTTGATCGCTCAAAGGAGATCCGTAGAACAATGGGAAAGAAGCTCAAGAAGAAAGCACCTAAGAAGAAGAAGACATCTCAGAAAGACTATGATAGTGGAAGAATCGATTGGGGATTATGTGGAAGAAGCACTTCAGATTCAGAATCACTTCAGAATGAAGATGAACAAGAACTATCAGGTATGAATTTGTTATCCTCTAGTGATATTGTTATCTATCCATTTGAAGATGATGAAAGTGATAGTGAAACAACTGAATGTGCTCTTATGGGTGAGCAAGAAAGATATCAAATAGAGGCAGAATTTAAAAGGCTCACAGACAAAATTAGAGATCAACAAGATCTATTGAACAAAAGGGAATGTGCCTTCAAAGATGAATCTACCAAACTAAAAGCTCAACTAGAGGAAGGTAACAAGGTAAGGAAGCTATTCAAGGAAAAATGTCAAAAGTTGCAGGATGAAGTGACATCATTAAGAAATGAAGTAAATGAAAGAAGCACAACAATCAAGAAACTCAGAGATAGATCCAGTTACTATGAAAGGCTTGAAGCTACGATCCTCTCGCTAAAGGAAGATCTTGAAGAATCAAAGAAGCAGAATAAAGAACTACTCCAAGCTCATGAAAAACAAGAAAATGAAGTTCTTGATCTAAGACATCAGTTGGAAGAAGGAAGAAATGTTGAAGAAAACATGAAGAAGCAATATCTTGAAAAGGAAGAGCAACATCAGGTTGAGGTAAATATTCTAAAAGATAAATTAGAAGAAAAAGATAAGCTCTTACAATTTCAAGATAGTACTAAGATGTTGGATGATATTCTTAGTAGTCAAAGGTCTCCTGCTATCAAAGTTGGTCATGGTTTCATGAATCCGTTGAAGAAGAATCTAGTTCAAAAAGTAAGACAAGGGTATCTAATGATAAATTTGAAATGCTCAACAAGGAGATGAGAGGTCAACCCCATCAACAGCCAAGGAAAGAAATTATTCAAAGAAAATATTTTACTCCTCTAATGAATAATGTTGAATGTTATGTATGTCATAATCTTGGACATGTTGCAGCCAGATGCAGAAGAAGAGTGGTTCAAGACCGTCATGCAGAAAGATCATCACATTCCAGGTACTTTAATGGATATTGTTTTTCTTGCAATATGTTTCGTCACAAAGCTACTGATTGCTACAGGAGGAATATGAAACATGTAAGATGTTATGCATGTAACAAGCTTGGACATATAGCAAAGGAATGCGGGAACAAAGTACGGGCACCATACCAAAAGGAGAAAACATCATCACACTTGAAGATATGGAAGAAGAAGGAAGTACAGTCAGAAAGATGTGGCACAGAACAATATACTCAGACACAGCACAGCACAGAAAAGCAGTAGGGACATGTTCAGAAAAAGGGTCTGATATGATTCAGTCCATTATTTGCTCTGTTTGATAATAGTTACAATCTACTGATGATGTGTGGAAATGCCTTGACACTTGTAGATGTTTAAAGTGTTTTGATCCTAGATTAATGACGATGATGCTTTGATACTTCTTGTTGATATATGCATGATCAGATCTGACAGTAAGCAAGATGGCACAGGTTCAAGGGGAGCATATGCTTTTGATAATACATTGTTGGCATTATGGTCAGTAGTCCTTAGTGATGATTCTTATATGGCTGAATTATACATCTTTCTATGATATGGTTATGAGTTGTCCATGACAAAATCTCATATGATTCTTGGGTTTACATAGTTGGTGTTCTGATCAGATTTGTGGATGCATATATGGTGCTTACTTGGTGATCCTCATAAGGATAAGGAGAAGTACAAAGCTTGAATACACTTGATGATGAATCACTCATATTTTGTTGTCGTCATATGCATAAAGATCATATAATACAATTATGATGCAGGATTCCTATAGTTCTTGGTGCTCATGTGGATGAGAATTGTTGCTGTTGATGATATCAAGAAGTCTTGACAAATGATATTGAGCTCAAGATACATAGTGTTGGATACATGAATGTTTACTCTAAGTTGCATTGTTGGAGATATGATGATGATGAGTTCTTACCTATATGATGATAGGTTGATACTCGCATATGTTGATTGATGATTGTCAGATAAGGGATATTCCCGTGTAATGTTACATGGATGGTATATAAGATCATGCAGATCTTGATGATGATGAGATGACTATGGTGTTTTTCACATATGATTTTATGATGATGTTCAAAAGGATGAGTTGATATCTATATGCAGACATACCTTGTTATAGGACATTTACAGGTTGCTGATTTGGAAGTGGTTGTACGCGATTTTTATGAAGAACATCCGGATATATACGCCTGTTTCTATGGATACAGTCGCGTATATGTTGGTTTGATTTCAGGTGGAACAGGTGCAGAAGGAGAACATGGTTGCTAATCTGAATGATGATTGATAGATGTTGCTGATGAATTTCATAGAATTGTTTTAAATATTTCGTCTATATGTCATGTATATCTTTTCTTAACAAGGTCATGTAACGACCTATGTTGGTTTCCCCACTATGCTTGGGATGAATAATGTAATGTACTAATTTTTCATATGTAAAATTCTAGTGTATCCCCACTTGGTTGGGTAGATTAGTCAATTCTGGTATATCCCCACTTGGTTGGGAGATGGATGTATGTATGAGTCTTTGGTGCTAGGAAAGTCACTTGTGATGTATAAAGTCATGTTATTTCTTGTAGAACATCTTTTTGCAGACCTTGCTTATAGTCAGGGGGAGCATGAACATCACACTTCAGCAGAGCAGAGATTTCAACATGTACTCAGAGGGAGCATGGATAGATTGGTACACCTTAGCATATACAAAGGGGGAGCTCATTCAGAGATTTCAGCAGGTACTCAAGGGGAGTATGGACAACGGAATGTTTATCAAGGAAAGAGAATATCTTGGTCCGCCCTTTGCCCTTGATGTCAAAGGGGGAGAGTAATTTGGTGTTGTTGCCATCAAGTCCAAAGGGGGAGATTGTTGGAATTATGATGCATGTGTTGTACTTGATGGCAACCCACTCATAGAAGAACATCTCACTTATTTATAACTAGATGAATCTACAGAAGAGATATCAGATGTGACTGAATGCATGGGATGCTGGACAACTCAAAGGAATTAGATGACAGTTCTCAGTATGACAAGTTAGCTTTGCCATCAAGTCCAAAGGGGGAGATTGTTGGCATTATGAGACAAGTGTTGTCCTTGATGGAAAATCACACAAATGACAGATCATAGTGCAGCAGGTCAGTAGCAAGGAATTGATGATCATACTACAAGAATGAAGAGAGAAAAGTATATACGCAGGTTCATCGTGACCAAGCCGTGTATACACATGGGTTAGACGTTCCAAAGACGCGTATGCGTATACATGCACTTTCACGCAAGGAAAAGCGTGTACATGTGGGAGAACTTATTTTTGGTCTGTGGTATTTAGTCCTTGGTATTTGAACCTATGGTTTCGGACCATGGTATCTCGTCAGATGTGTTGATCCCAAGTATTGTGTCCATGGTATTGGTTCTAAATGGTTTTGGACCATGGTATTGAGTAAGTCCTAAGACTATAAAAGGAGAAGAAGATCATTAGGCAAATGCATTGAGAAAGTCTTGAATATCTGATGAAGTATGAGATCCAGTATGCAGGTTATGGGTTTATGATGCATTGATTGATCTGAGCTAATGAGGAATCTCACCGGTTGATGGAGAACAAGATCTAAGGATAGATTGGGATCAAATGGTTTGAAATGGACTATCTCTATATGGTTGATTATGCTTATTCTAGATCTGTATCCTGACGCATGTAATGTTTTGAACTGGTTATAACTTAAATTCGAAATAGCTGCAAGCCATGATTGAATATTTATAGATTTGTACGCGGGTTGTCTTTGGTGAAAGCTCGTATGTACGTGGGTTTGGTTCATCGTAGTAGCATATACATTATGAAGTATGATATTTGAAGTTGCAGTTGGGTCTGATTGTTATTACAGAGTTCTGTTGTCTGCTCTGTGACTGCAGTTTGTTGACAAGGTTTCAGTGATTCAGTATTGAAGTGATTTAAAGATTGATGATGCTAATGTTGGTTGATTGTGTGCTTCAATGATATTGATGGGTCTAGTATGAAAATTGGATGAAACATGGCCTTTAGATTATTGTGTTGTGCTTCAGGAGTATCCAATCTGAAAATTTATGAAACATGGTACCTGGAGGATGAAAGAGAAGGTTGTAGCCTTCTATAGGTCGGCACCTACATACTAGTACATCAGCTAGTACAAGAGCAAAGGGGGTGGCAGCTCCCTTCCAGTAGCAGCTGGAGAACGAGTAAAGGTTGGAGCATTTCAGCAGGCCGACACCTACGTACTGGGAAATGGATCAGCTAGTACAAGAGCTAAGGGGGTTGTAGCTCCCTTCCAGGAGAGTCTGGAGAACGAGAGAAGGTTGTAGCCTTCTGCAGGTAGAAGCCTGTGTACTGGTATAAGTCTGCATTAGTATAGAAATATTGTAAAATGAAGTTTCTTATTAAAAGAAGATAGAGACAACTTGCAGCAGGTGGTCTTCACCCACATTGGGTTTCCACCTTATATCATGGTGTTCATGTGTGCTTCTTGTGTGTGATGATCTGTTCTATTTTACTACACCTACTTACTGTTCATATTGTTAGTTAAGTTCTGATGCACTAACTAAAGATCAACATTTAATGGATTAACTGAATCATAAGTATTCTGGATATACGCTAGTTGCATTAGACACAGTTGCGTATACATGCGGGTTCTATTAACTGAATTAGTGTATATATATCTAAGTATGGAAATGAAAAAGTTTTATTGATTAGATAATACTGATTCACCCCCCCTCTCAATATTATTTCCAATAGATAAGGGGAAGGTGAAGAGCCACTTGAAACAACAACTTCCTTCATCACATATTTGGGAGCTCCATAACCAGTGTATGTTGGGAGACTTTTGAAAGATTCATACTATTTTGGATTCATTGAAATATGAACAAGAAATTTTAATTTCTCTTTCATTAAATAAAAATCAACATCATCTTCAAAAAATTCAAAACATAAATGAATAAAAAAATCGTGGAAATCATTAACAGATTCATTAGGTTCTTTTTGCAAACATATGATCTTCTTGAAAATAGATTTTTAATCATACATGTTAAAGGCGCGAAAGATATCTTTGAGAAGATGGTCGAAAGAGTGTTTGGAAGCGGTTTGCAATGTGTAACACCATTCCTTGACGTGCACTTTGAATGTGAGAATGAACAACCTGCAAGCAACATCCTCGCAATGAATATTGTGTTTAGTGCAAAATTCAAGAAAGCGAGTGGTGTGCTCGAGAATGGTTGTTTCACCCTTGCCATCAAACATTAAACTCGACAAGTCATTAATTATTCCTATGGAAATTTTTATATTTGTTGTTCTGGAAAAACATGTCAAGGTTAAGATATGGGAAGAAGCCATTAAAGATACAGAAAGTTAAAACAAACTTCATGGGCTCAGCTTGTCATATGGCCCTCCTTCTAGCGCCAGAAATGTTGACGGTGCTGGACCCACCAACATTCAGGAGGTCTCCCCAATATGAAGTCCCAATTAGACCTAACACTATTTGGTGTAGGAGCCCTATCCAAAATACAATTCAGTTGCCGAAGAAATGGGTTTTAATGATGTGCTTTGGTTTTAATAACACATAGAGAGGTGTAATCATGACTTTGGTGAATAAGTGTATGACTCTGTAGAGGGTAAAATGCAATGTATGAAAGGTTATAACACATGAGGGGAAGATGAGTGGACCCCTTAAAATCCTATAACAATATGAAGCTTGAAAGGAACACATGAGCATAAAGACATCATGAGTTAGCCTACGATATAGTTCACATGTTAACCATGAAGGAATTAAGCAAAAACACACACTCAACAAGATTCATACTATTGCAAATGAAGTAGTTCATAAGAGTTAGCGTAAATTTAATGGTTCATAAGAATTAGTGTAAATGAAATAACATATATTTCAAACATAACAAGAATAGTTCTACTATATTAATAACATATGCATGAAAATATGTTGAATATGAGCTTTTATTAAAGTGAAATTTTCGAGCATACATAAACCATTGACGATCCACTAGCCCCAATAATGGAACATGAAGTCTACACCCACTCCTCGAAAGAAATATACTCCCTCTATTCTACGAAGAAGCCAAGGCTCTCAACAAACTCCCAAGCTCTTGATTCTAAGCTAAAAGCCCAGCCAAAAACTTGGCTCCCAAAATTCCTTTACATGAGTTATGAGGGCACATTTATAACAAAAGGGGTGATTATTCACTTCCCCTTGTCACTCTCGGACTTCCCTCTTGACTCTTCAACTTCTTTGCAATATTACTCTTTAACTTCATTACATCATGACTCTTCACATTCCATAGTTGACACTTGGAATTTCACTTACAAATTTATTACAAAAGAATCTTATAATGCACTTGTACCCATATAAGACAAAATTAGGTAGAGCCAACATGACATTCTAATAACACAAAATAGTTAAGCTTCAGTTTGGGGAAACGCTAGCTAAGGAGATTCCACTTGATGTTTCTCAGTAACGTAATGATGCCAAGCTTTGTACTGTGTGGTGACATCCCAAAACTGTGCGATGGTGTCAGACTAGAAGCGGACTATAGCCTCCATGGAATCTGGGTACACTAATTTGGAACTGGCATGTGTTTCCTTCTTAAGGAGGAGCAACATTGTATTCATTTGCACAGGGACACCAATGTACTTAAGCATATTCTATCTGTTTACTTCAAGATCTTACCTGATGGTGATATGTATCAAATGTTCCAAGTATTCTTCAATATCTTGCCTAACCTGAGTCATGCGTTTGGTCTCAGTGAGTGAGCCAACTGATGGGATCCCGTGCAATTTCACCAAGAAGTCCAAGTTGTTGTACAATCGTGCATATGAGGCCTAAGTGTTGGCAATGAACAAGGCATGTTGTTTATTATTTTGGATGAGCATCTGAACCTTTTATTTCTCCAACTTTACCTCTTTTCTTGTCTTCTTTCCCAATTCAAGTGGTGCCCCTTTGTATTGCATTAACCATTCATGCACAAAAATTATAGCTGATTGTACAACCTTGAGATTTTTGACATGAGCTTTACACTTTTGCTGCAACCCATGCAAATGGATAGCTCCTTATGCATGATAACAAGCTCCTCATAAATATTCCACATGGTCTCTCCCTATTTTGATACTTCGTTGAGTATGTTTGCCTTCATTTCTTCCAGATAGAATTATGTGAGTGCTACATTTTGTAACTTTTCTCAGAGTTGTTCAACCTATTTCCTAGTAGCCTAAAAAAAAATTCCAATTATTTTTTCTTGACCATCAAATAGTTTGTGTTAGATTTTGTAGCACCTACGAAGGCTAAGTTGGTTGTATCAATGACACCTAGATTTTTTTTGGTGTCTGTCAAAATCACCCTTTCTCTAATGAACGCAGGAGATGAAAGGTCATCTAGAAAATGTTTCTTCCTCGCTTGTAAAATATTTTTCTAATGCTTGTCATAAGTCAGATTGTACGTGTCCATGACTAGACCATCATCAAGAGGAACAATTTCCTCTTCCTCTCCTGGATCTTGCTTTGCTGCTAGAGGATGGGGAGAATGAATGGTGACCTACTGTGTACTTGGAATCATATCCAAATCTTGGTTCTACAGCTCCGATTCCGCATCCATGTATTGGATCTCTATCAATGCCTCAATCTCTTGAGTGAGCACCTTGTCCTGCATATGTTTACTTTCCTCCTCTAGTTGTCGATTCTGCTCTTGTTCTTTGGCTTGTCTTTGTGTGGTTTCTTATTCTTCTACTTTTCACCTATATTCTTCTTCTCTGCTGCTATAGCCACTTTAAGTATGACTGAATCTAATTTCATCTTGCAACTTATCTCTCCTCCTGGACTATGCACAAATTTCCTCTTGCCCTTCTCGTGCACTGGGTTGCGCCTTTCTGTTGATATTTCCTTTGGAGCGAACTCTTTTTATGGAGTAACTTGTGATGATCTAGCGATGCTGACTATTTCACGAGACTTGGAGGAATTATAAAAATTCTTTCATGCTTCCTCCTTAGGTTTGTGAAAGGTCCCTCTTAGCCACTGATAATGAATCCTCACACAATGGTCTTTGCAAACATTCCTCAGATCATATTGGTTAAAGTCCAAACAACCAAATGTGAATTTCTCTATTTCCTTTCCTTTGGTGTCTGAAACTTTGAGATTCTTAATTTCGTACAATATTATTTTCATAGGACAAGCAGGCCAAGGTGCTTTTTGCAGAGTTGCTGACAACCCCTTAGAGAGATGGTACACAACTTCTTGCATGACTAGCTTATCGATGGCATACCTTAGTAAAAGATGTAGAGACTTTTGGCCATTGAACACTCTATGGAAAGTTCCATCCAGTGAGGCATACAAATCTTTTATCTATGGCCCTGCTTCCAATGTCCCACGTGACATGTAAGGTGGTTCTTAATCAAAGATAAACTTGTACAATGGAATGAGGAAGTGATCAGTCAGCTTTTCCATGACTTCTTTATGGCTGCACTCTGAAAGAAGTTCACACTTTGCAATAAATGTTCATGGTAGGATCTCATGGTTTCCAAGTCCAATTCATGCTAGGGAATGTATTGTGGGTGCAAATTACATCTAGTAGATAGGAAGACATGTAAAATCTAGGTTGCTTTCCCTTGGAGGGACTCAGGGAATTAGCTACATGGATCCTCGGTTGTTGAGCCAACAATTCTAACCAGTTGAGTGGTCTTCCTTCATTCACAATGTTGGGATAGGGTCCCTAGTGTTATCACCAAAATAGGTCCCTAATAGGCTATTGATCAGACTATCTCGGTGTAACTATTTCAAACCAATCTTTTGGCTAAGGCTTAGCCTCCTCAGCCTGAGAGGGCTCTCTCAAAGGATTAATGATATTGATTGATGATAATATAGATGGCTAACTCTATCTTGGTTTTGTGTGTTTGTAGGTTGAAAAGATGAAGGCTTGCTACCATTAGGCTATGGAGTCAACAAGTCAATAAATTCAGTGGCAAGGTTTCTTGACATGAAAGCTGAGGCAAATGGTGTTTTCAAACAAAGATAATTCACTCAAGGAAATAGATCATCACAATAATTCCATTACTAAAGGAAGTCAGAGCATAGGGTTATGAATTCTAAGTAATAGTAATGAAACTTACTGCTAGTAGTTCAAATATAGTTTACTAACAAGATGTAGAAGATACAGTCATCTCATTTCTAAAGGAAGTCAGAGCACATGGTTGTGAATTCTGAGTGATAGCAATGAGATCTAAAACCGCAAAAAGATACAGTCATCTCATTTCAAAAGAAGTCAGAGCACATATTTGTGAATTCTAAGTAATAGCAATGAGATCTACTGCAAATGATTCAAAGTAACATATAAATCAAGACAACATTAACCCCATGAGAACTCAGATCTGTTCAGAAAAACCTCTCTGCATTACTGATTATAGTTTATAACATAAAGCAGCAGCTAGGCAAAAAAGTCTTCCACCCCTTGCTAATTCTACCTCTTGCTCTATATATAGCATTTACAATTAGGATTCCATCATCCCTCATCAAGAGAATTCGAATTTGCCATCAGTGACACCTATTCTAACCATAAAACAAACCTTTAAATGCATTTGACAGCTAACTAGCAGTCCTAGAGACCTAATACAACTAGGAGTGTAACTCCTTATTATGATTACAACAACCTTATCTAAACATTTAAATGCATTGTTTGACAGCTGAAACCTCACGAAGTCGAAATTGATGAAGCCTCCCACGTGGTCACCCAACTGTTGATGACAAACCCTAGAAATTAGGGAACATGTTTCCTTGTTTTTAGGTTTAGGTCCTTGAAAATTGGCACGTGGGACAGAGCCTTTATCTGCTCACCCATGACACATTTTACGAAACTGAAGGAGGTTTTTGTAGCCCATGTTATCTAAAACAAAAACCTCTGCTTTTTTTTTAAAACATTCCTCCAGTTGTCGAAAATCGGTCCTTGAAAAACACGTTTCAAATAGGAAAAATCCATTTTCTGAAATTAGGGTCTCAATTAAAGCTTATTATATTCCAACTGAAAATACTTATGAAGAAAGTGAGATAGGTTATTGTAGCTGGAGAATTTTTGAAGATAAACCTCTTTCCAAATTCCAAAATGCCTTTTCATGTGACCAGAAACTGATCTTGAAAAAGACTGCTAAAACTAGAAGACCAAGCTTGACTTTCAGCAGTTTCATAGCGCAATGTTAACCATAAATTCCTCCCACCTCAGAATGTATTTGAAGAAACTGAAAGAGGTTTTTGTAGTTACGAACGTTAGGAAGAAAATCCTCTTTCAGTTTTCAAAATTGAATTCTCAACTGCTTAGGAACGCTTCTGGAAGTTAACTAGTAAAAACAGTTTTTCTGCTGAAACAGGTTGCTTCAGGGGTTTCGTAGCGCGCTACGAAAACTCCTAGTTCAGTGATTTCGTAGCGTAAAACTGTTTTTTTACACTATCTGCACTATGAAAACACCTAGAGTGAGTTTTTCACTATGAAAACTTTGACACAAGTTTGACACATGGAATTTTAGGTGATGTGGGACCAGTGATGGGCAAGAACAGAGTGTTGACCCTATTTGACCATACCAACAAGACTCTTTTATAGATCTTAGACACGAAAACAACCATGGAAATACTAGACCAAGACTAACATGAATCCTTTGGAATCAAATTGATGTCAAAACACATGGTGAGGCTTTTAGGACATGGAATGAGGCTATGAAAATTTTTGGAAAAGAGAATGACACTTGTTGAGATGAGATGAATCAAAACCTATAAGACTATGACTAGAAACAAGGCAAACTTTCCAAAGCTTAGAAACAAAAATTTTAGGGTGATAACAGTAATCATGCAGAAAGGCAGTTGGATAGCACATCAAAGGAATTTCATGTGGCTGAGGATCAGTTGTCTAAAGAGATAGAATGTTATGATGATTATCAAAATAACCATGTTTTCTTTGACCCTATAAATGAATACATGGCAAAGTTTTGCACATCAGTATTTCATTTTCATTTGCATTATGAGGATCATATACATTATAAGTTTATTTGTTCATCTCACTATCATGGTTATTTTGAGGTTGAATGCAGTCAAGAGCCTCCAATATCAGAAAGGACAATTGATTGGCTTCATTGGAAGTTTCATGTTCCTTGAGCTACAGGTGGAGATTGCAACTGATAGGGTAGGTAGGAATGTGCAAATAAGCTCAAGGTAGGTTGATTGAGCATCTGTTTTAGTAGGTGCAGTTTGAATTCTTCTTTTAGAAATCATTAAAGGCTTGAGGAGCAGATTGGGCAGAAGTTCAGAGTTTTATTCTAGAGCATGGATAGTGGCATTGAAGCTACAAGTTCTTAGTATACCACAAGGGCACACTATCCCTAGTGGAGCCACTGTCATCACCCTAAAATTTTTTTTTATAAGCTTTGGAAAGTTTGCCTTGTTTCTAGTCATAGTCTTATAGGTTTTGAGTCATCTCATCTCAACAAGTGTCATTCTCTTTTCCAAAAAGTTTCATAGCCTCATTCCATGTCCTAAAAGCCTCACCATGTGTTTTGACACCAGTTTGATTCCAAAGGATTCATGTTAGTCTTGGTCTAGTCTTTCCATGGTTGTTTTCGTGTCTAAGATCTATAAAAGAGTCTTGTTGGTATGGTCAAATAGGGTCAACACTCCGTTCTTGCCCATCACTGGTCCCACATCACCTAAAATTCCATGTGTCAAACTTTTGTCAAGGTTTTCATAGTGAAAAACTCACTCTATGTGTTTTCGTAGCACAAGCAGTGTAAAAAACCAATTTTGCGCTACGAAATCATTGAACTAGGAGTTTTCGTAGCACGCTACGAAACCCCTGAAGCAGCCTGTTTCAGCAGAAAAACGACTTTTACTAGTTAACTTCTAGAAGGTTTATTGAGCCGCTGAGAACTCAATTTTGAAAACTGAAAGAGGCTTTTATTCATAACATGCTGAAATACAAAAACCTCTTTCCGTTTCTTCAAATTAATTCTGAGGTGGGAGTAATTTACGGTTAAACTTGCGCTATGAAACTGTTGAAAGTCAAGCTTGGTCTTCTGTTTTTAGCAGTATTTTTCAAGATCAGTTTCTGGTCACATGAAAGGGTATTTTGGGATTATGAAGGAGTTTTTTATTCATAAACTCACCAGCTACAATAACCTATCTCACTTTCTTAATAAGTGTTTTTATTTGGGAGATAATAAGCTTTCTTTGAAACCCAAAATTCAGAGAAGGGATTTTTCGTGTTTGACACGTGTTTTTCAAGGATAGATTCTGGACAGTTGGAGAAGTAGTTTAAAAAACCAAGAGATATTTTTGTTCTAGAAATCATGAAATAAAAAAACCTCCTTCAGTTTCAAAAAATGTATCATGGATGAGGAGATAAAGGCTCTTCCCCACGTGCCATTTTCAGGGATCCTAAACCTAAAAACAGGGAAACATGTTCCCTAATTTCTAGGGTTTGTCTTCAGCAGTCATATGACCACGTGGGAGGCTTCATCAAATTCGACTTCTTGAGGTTGAAAGTTATAAAAGAATGCTTTAAATGCTTAGATAAGGTTTTTATAATCATGATAAGGAGTTACACTCCTAGTTGTATTAGGTCACTAGCACTCCTAGTTAACAGTTAGTTCTAATTAATGGTTTATTTCATGGTTAGAATAGGTGTCACTGATGGAAAATTCGAATTCTCTTGGTGAGGGATGATGGAATCCTAATTTTAAATGCTTTATATAGAGCAAGAGGTCGAATTAGCAAAGGGTTGGTGTTATAGCTCCAAATCTCACTCTTATGGTTTGTGATGCTACACTCATGGCCTAGGGCAACCCCTCCTTCGAGACTTGGTCCAAAAATTTTAAAAATAGTGTTTTATCCTATATACATGACATTTCCTTGAGTTAAACATGTGTATACGTGGGTAGGCATATACCCAACCCATGTATATGTATTAAAACACTTAAAAAAATATAAAACTCCTTAATTTTGGGCGGAGATCGCGGGTTTTACCTGTTGATCACCTGTTAGTGCCTGTGGCCCAACTGTTCCCAACCAGCTCCCAACTAAAAAAATACTTTGGGAGAGGTATAAAAAGACCTAAATGGGAAGGCCTAAGGGAGGAGAGAAGAGAGAGAAAGGTTATTATGCTGAGATTTTTCCCTTGACCAGGTCTGAAGACCCTTGTGCCTTCTGCACTTCCCCCATTTGTACAGGAAACCCTTGTTTCCTTGTGTGTTGATGTTCATCCACTACTTGTGACATCATGGAGAAAGTCATGGAAGGAGTTTGTTAAAGGCTTGAGGTTGGACGAATCCGGAAGGAAGCTTTGCTTGGAGCCTGCGAAAGGTGACTCAGGTGAAATTATTCATTTTCTGTACTTTATTTGTCTATAATAAAAGAAACACATGTCTTGGTTCCTGATATAAATCTTCTTTATGTTTATGATATTCATGTTGGAATTCATATGTGAATGGTTGTTTAAAGTTCATAACTAACTACCTTTTCTTTATAACATGAATATGGTTTCTTTGTAAGGTTTTGTCCATATACTGTTGTGTTCTTTGGAATTGGTTGTTTTGCAGGACAAAGGAGCAAAAGGAACTTGAAGAAGGGTTTGGACCCTAAAGGGTCTTCTCAAACGTAGGACCTAAGGTACGCCCCCTTATCATAGAATTTGCTTATAATAGCATAATGGCTGTGTGAATGTGTGTTTCTCTGTATAGACAACTTTCAGTCTGCTAGGGTTTCAACCCAAAATCCCTAGGGGAACATTTCCCTCAACAGAATTGGCGACTCCACTGGGGACAACACTCTTGTTGTTCCTAGTTTGGGTGTTTTCAAGCCAATCAGGGCTCAGCTGCCTGTTTGCTTGCTGTTGTTGTGTGGTTTGTTCTTGAATTCTAAGTTTTGCCAGTTTCTTCAGTTTGTTTTTTATTTTTCTTGAAACCTTTTATATACGTTGTTTTTCTTAGTTACAGAGGTCTATATACGCATGTTTCTTGAAGTGAACCCGCGTATACGCTGGTTTCCTTAGTTACAGTCGCGTATACATGAAATCTGTACATCAGTAGAGTCGCGTATATATTGCAATTTTCAAGATTTTTAAATCTTTTTGTCTCTGAAGGTCTGTCTGGTGGTTTGATTCAGTCTGAAACAGTCACTTTCCAGCATCAGTTGTTTGTTTTAAAGCAAGCATCTTGTTCCAAATTCTCTCTGATTGTAAGGGGTAATGGTCTTGTTTTGTTGTTGCAAGCGTCATCGTTTTTTTTGCTAAAGCACACAAGATTTCTTGCTAGGAATCTTGGCTGCTCTGGTTCATCAGGGCAGGAAGATTGATCTCAATCTTTGTGTTAAATCTTGCTTTTGTTGACTTTTTGTTTGCTTGACAAAACCACTTTTTGTGACCATCCACTTCTTTGTTTCATGAAAGTTGTTGATTGATACTTTCTTGAAATTTGTCTTTTTGATCTTTTCGGTTTTGGTTGCCAAAGCTTTCATTACTGCTTTTGACTGTTAAGAGCATCCTTAAACACATTTATTTTTGTTGAGTTTTCATCCATTGTGTGGTGTCAACTTGCAAAAGTGTTTGTTTCCTATTCTTCAATCACAAAGTTTCAGTCTTATTGAGAGCATTTTTGAAAAGACTTTTTTGTTGTTGTTTTTGAAGAAAACTTTTTGAAAAACTTCGTTTCGCTTTCTTGAACATTGTTTTCATTTGGTTTCCTTTTAGTGACTGAAAGTGCTTTATGTTTGTCTTGAAAATTGTTTTTAGTGTTTAGACGAAATGAATGGTAGCATCTCATATTCCATCTAGACATTTTAAGTGGCAAAATAAAAAATGATAAGCAAGCAACTTTCATTTCTTGTTTTTACAGTAGTTTTGAATCTTGCATCAGCATATATTTGTTGCATTAGGATAGATTTGCATACCTTTTTAGGCATACATAGATTTGTTAACTTTTGTGAGTGAGAAGCATGAATTAATGAAAAGGAAAAGAAAATTTGTTTTATTAGAAGTTCCTCTGAACCCTGTAGAAATTGCTTTTCATCGAAAAACGAAAGCAAGTGCATGTGCATGTAGTTAGGTTTTTATTAATTTCTTTTGCATCAAAAACACCACTAGTTTCACTTCCATTATCCCGTGACTTAAAGAACAACCTATTTTAAAATCAAGCGCTAATTAAAATTCACTAAAACTTATTTTTAAGTTAGATACACCAAAAAGTTTTAGGATTTTAGGGCCTTGGATTAGGCGAGTGGAGAGTTAACTCTCCAAGGCCATTTAAACGTCAAATGTAGGAGTCTGAATAGCCAGTGAAAATACAATAGCGTTAGGAAGAACAGGAAAGCTTCGGATCTAGGAGTTAAGCATGAGGGTCTGTGAAGACAGGGAAGAGAGATACCCCCTCTCCTACTTGTCCGAACTTACCTCACTACTGTTCTGCCTGGCTTCTGTGACGAGTTGGTATCCATAGTTGCTACTCATAGGGATCTACACAGGTGGCTACGGAGGGGAATCCCATGGCACCTGAGGTCGACGTTGCATCACTCTCGACAGTACTACTGGAGGGCACCCTTGCGAAGCTTGGGGGCTTGCACCGGTGCAGGCTGTTGTTAGGAGGTCAGCGTAACTTCCTCTGATACCTTCACTGATAGGACTGGGCCCTCATCATCCTAGACCATCTTCGAAAGGCCCCTTAATTCACTTTCTTGTATTTTGGTGTCCGGTCCTAATCACCCGGAGTGGAAATACTTGGAAGTTGTTTGACTGGCTGTTATCTTTAGGGACTTTATAGTGTGTGCTCTGTGCTCTTAGTTGGCCTAGCTTTCAGTTTTTTTTGAGTCTTTAGTTAGATCTTAACAAAAAATTCAAAGTGGTTGACCGATCACCTAGACAGTCTCAAAGACTTCGTGGTCTTTCACCACCAAGTTTAGAGCCTTCTCCTAGAAGGCGCAGAGGTAATACTGCTGGTGTGTTTTGTCCCACAACAGTTGACACATCGGGGATTGATCCTCCTCTCGGGGGCATTAGTGTTCAAGCAAGGCCTGGCACTTCTGCGGAACAAGAGAGGAACACTCCAGTTCTTTCTTGAGTTCTCTTTCAAGTGGAGAATAACATAGAGGTAGAAGAACTCTCAGAGTTGTTAGCGGCTCTGATTTCTCCCCTACCATCTAGTCATCTAGATGTATTACAATACATTGGGACTCCGACGCATAGACCGTTAAGTCCAGGTTACGCTACGCGCTTACCATCGATGACCACTACTGGAAGCATGGCTTCTACTGAAAGTGCTACAACTATGCAGACTCCAACATCGGTACAAGGGGGAGGAACAATTTCCATCTCCTCTGCTTCTTTGTTTGGATCTTTTGCTAGCACATCTTTAGTTGGGTCTACCTCCATTCCATCCATGAGTGGAAATTCCCAAACCAATGCTTTTGGTTCTGGATTCTTCCCATTTGGCACCCATTCACAGGGTATTCCATCAGCTTTGTTTAGTGTCGCCATGTCCATGATGGTCGAAACAGCTTCATTCCAGGGTTTTCCTTTCGGAAGTGGTCATATACCACATTCCAACCTAATGATAGGATCCATGCCTTTTTCTTCTATAGGAAAAAGCAGCAATCCTTTCCAAGGTTGGACTAACCCTGGGGTTAATGGTGCAGGAACTGGGAATTCATTTTTCGGCCAACAAGGGAATAGGCCGTAATCCACAGTTAGTTCATTTCAAAGTATTCCTCCCTTAGCTTTGGCTTGGAATCCGTATCAGGGGTTATCAACTCCTTATAATCCTTTAGGAGGAAAATTTGTTGGTTATGGAGGCTTTGCGGCCGGAATTGGTCAAACTCCGAATTTTGGTGGATCACAAGGCTTGCCTTTTGGTTCAGTCGGTTCTACTGGTTACTTCGGGCAGCCTGGTGCCTTCCAAAATCCAGGCCAATCTTTTCAGAACTTTGGGAGCTCCGCCCAGTCTGGGTGGAATCCCCAAGGTCCTCCTAGGCTTCCATTTCTGGCAACTTTGAACTTGCCAGATCTCACTAAGTTAACAAACGATCCAATCAAGTACAATCCGGCCTGGCCTCCAGTCCCAACCAAACTCCCTTCAGACATTCCAAAATTCGAAGGGAAGAGCGGTGAAGACCCAGGCGACCATGTAACCACATTCCATTTGTGGTGCTCATCGAACTCCCTTATCGATGACTCGATTAGATTGAGACTTTTTCAACGCACCTTGACTGGTAATGTGGTCAAATGGTATATAGAGTTTCCAGGGGGTAACTTTACATCTTTCGCTGACTTAGCTAATATTTTCTTAAATCATTTTCAGTTGCCTGTCCGTTATGATGCCGAAACTGAACTTCTGGCCACTTTTCGTCAGGATAAGGCAACTCACATTTCTGACCATATTCAGGAATGGAGACAAAGAAAGAGGCTCATTAAAGTTGAAATCCCTCCGGAGTACCATCTCGAATGGTTTTCGAAATCTTTACAACCCGAGATCTCCAAGGATGTCTCCATGTCTGGAGTCTATTCTGAGGAGTAAGCCATTTTTAGGGCCCAGCAATTAGAATTGATCTACTCTCAGTCTGGGATCCTACAAAAATACTTGCTAGATGCTTCTGGGTCTAAGGTTGACATAGCTAAGTCGAAGCCAGGTCCCCACATGGATGGTATTGTTGGGTCAGTAGACACAAATGTGGTGAACTTGTTGAACCAATTGCAGCAGTTGTCTTTACAAACTGCTTCTAACAACCAAGTCACATCGTCTAACCCTCCGGCTTCCCAAACCTCTTCGATTAACATCATCTCATCTGATAACCCCAAAGGAAATCAAAATTTCAATGGGAAAAAGAAAGGACGAGGTAAGAAAAAGAATCAGGATGGGAAGGCTGACGCAAATAAATCCGGAAATAATGTTGGTGGTGGTAGAAATGAGTCTAGAAAGAAAGTCAAGTTTCCATGCAAGTTGTGCAGTGGAGATAATTTAACTCACCTTTGCCCCAAGATTGAAGACGCTCAACGCTTGTTAGGGCAGCAAGGAAATTCTAGTTCTCAGGCTGTGTTAACTAACCCTTTTCCCCAAGGGTAGCAACTTCTTGCTGGCGCGAGTTCAAACCCTGGAACCTCCGTAGGGGGCAACCAGGAAGGGGAAAAATCATCAAATGTTTTCATGATGGGTTCTAACGTCCATGTGGCTACTTGGTCATGTGATTACGGTGAAGCCGAAACTTCCAAGGACAAGACTGCTCCCGAAAATACCGACCTTCATATTGGGTGAACCCCTATCGAGACTATACCACAGATACTGAAAGGTTCCGCTAAACGCGTGACTATTAATCCTAATGCCAGGGCCGCCCAGAATTACTCCATCGTTGAGGATCTAGCTTAGAGTCTGTGCGACATGTCCGCTTTAGAGGTTCTTCAGTCGTGTCCGGCTCAGCGAAGTGCTTTACTTTCCGCGATTGGGGTAGTCGATCCAACTAACTCTTTAGTGCTCACTTTTGACATGTTAAATGTCAAAAAGCGACTGCCTCATCATATGGCTTTCCAAATAAAGTCTACATACCGAAAAATTAATATTTTTCGTACTGTCATCGATGAAGGAGCTTCCACGTGCGTCATGTCAATGTCATGTTGGAAGGCTATTGGATCGCCTTCGGCTATTCCTTCACCTACCGTCTTGACTGCATTTGATGGTCATTCTCATAAGTCGCATGGGATTATCCCGGCCTTTCCTATATGTGTTGGGGGGAAGGTCGTCAATATTGAAGTAGAAGTCATAGACGCTAACCTAGACTACAATCTCCTCTTAGGAAGGAACTGGGTATATGAAATGGATGCCATTGTTTCGACTCTGTTTCGTGTCATTTTCTTTCCTCATGAGGGGAAAATCATTAAGGTTGATCAATTGGATTATTGTCCAGTCGATCATCAAGCAAGCTCTGACTCTACTGTCCCTTTAGTGGATAACCCTCGTCTGCCTACTGAGAATTTAGGAGTGGGGATGTATTCCTCATTGATGGGTACTTTTGATCTTCCCTCTCCTTTCGCTAGAATTAATGCCGTTTCATCATCTAAGGAGTCTCCTCACGAAGAGTTCTTCCGAACCTGTTATTTTTCAGACCCTTGGACCTTGCCTTCACCTACGACCACATTAGTTGAAGGACAAGTAAATGGAATGGCATCCCAATATCTGCAGCTGAGCTTAGATATCAGTCTATCGTTAACTCTGCAGACGACCACTCTACTCCTTTTTCTGGAGAGGAGTTAGATGGTGATGTGGCCCCGGCCTGGAGCCTTGATTCTGCCTCTACCTTGGACTGCTTAGATTCAATTTTACCTTCTGAAGAAGCCATCCTCGAAGCAATGTTGGGTATAGAACGACCTTGGGAAGACTTACACCATCGTTCATACTTTCTTCCTCCATTTTAGGAAGTAGAATCTAGATTATCCGAGCTCTTTACTAGTGATGTTTGTACGGTGTCAAAGCCTTTGGCTCTAGCACACGTTCGTGCCGAAGGTAATATGTTGGTGATCTCAAAAACGATACCTATAAAAATCTCTAGGGAACCTAACGTGATCGAGAATCTCTTCATTGGAATTGAATGTTCCCTTGAAGAAATTCAAGTTTACACCGACCTATTCAAGAAATATCGAGATGTATTTGCTTGGTCTTATGAAGAAATGCCTGGCATTGATCCTTCTACAGTTCAACATGAGATCAAGATGTATGAAAACACCAAACCAGTTCGCCAAGGCTTCGGCCGGTTAACCCTAGGAAAGCAGCAACTATCAAAGCTAAAGTTGAAAAGCTACTAAAGGCAGGTTTCATATACCCTGTTCCTCTTACTGATTAGATTTCTAATCTAGTCCCTGTGGATAAATAGCAAGGAACAATCCGAGTATGCATCGATTTTAGGGACCTAAACAAGGCTTGTCCGAAAGATAATTACCCCACGCCATTCATTGATCAGATTATCGACGAGTGTGTGGGTAATGATATTTTTTTCTTCATGGATGGTTTTTTGGTTTATAATCAAATTTCTATCCGTCCTGAAGATCAACATAAGACAACCTTTATATGTCCTTGGGGTACCTTTGCATATAGAAAGATGCCTTTTGGTCTTAAAAATGCTGGAGCCACTTTTCAGTGGGCCAAGTCATATGCTTTCCACGACATCAAACATGTCATCGAAGCATACTTGGATGATCTCACTGCTCGTTCTCGAAAGAGAACTGATCACCCTAGTCATCTTCGAATGGTTTTCGAGTGATGTCGTTTTTATAAAATCCGGTTGAATCCCAACAAATGCGTTTTCGTGGTTACATCCGGTCGGTTGTTAGGGTTCATTGTGTCAAATGAAGGGATTCGGGTTGATCCCTTCAAGGTTGAGGCAATAGTTCAGTTTCCTCCCCCGTCCTCAATTCGACAACTTCAAAGTCTTCAAGGGAAGGCTAATTTCTTAAGATGGTTTATAGCAAACTATGCCGAGATCACTAAAGGGTTCATGCGTTTACTACGGAAAGGAGTTCCATTTGTGTGGGACGACTTTGCACAGCGGTCATTTGATGCTTTGAAAAAGGCATTAGTTTCTGCCTTGGTTTTGAGTCCACCGGATTATGGTAGAGACTTCCTTTTATATCTCGCTGCAGAAGAATCAACCATTGGTATGGTTCTCATTCAGGAGGACGATGCTCTCACCGAGCATGTGATCTATTATTTGAGCTGAGGCTTAATAGGTCCTGAACTTCGCTATTCTCTGGTTGAGAAGGGTGCCTTGGCAGCCATCCATGCTGTCCAGCGGCTTTGTCATTATATCCTGCTATGCAAAACTTTTGTCTTAGTGGCGGTCAATCCATTTCAGTTTGTCCTCAGTAGGCGAGTGATTGGGGACAAATATAATCGATGGATAGTCATTTTGCAAGAATTTGATCTCAAGTTCTTGTCTGCCTAGTCTAAGAAATCCATGGTTTTCGCGGAGCTAATTTCTGAGTTGCCTTCTGGAGAGGATACTATTTATGAGGAAAGTTTTCCCGACGAACATTTATTCCTCATCTCTACACTCGACCCTTGGTATGGAGATATCATTGTTTATCTCCAGACTTCGAAGTTTCCCTCTACTTTCTCCAAGGATGAACGTCGAAAATTACATCACCTGGCTAAAAATTATGTTATCATCGGTGACACATTATACCGTCAAGAGGTTGATTCAATCCTTCGACGTTGTTTAACCTTAGAGGAAGCATAGTCAGTGCTAAATGATTGCCACAGTGGAGCTTGCGGTGGTAATCTATCAGGGCTTGCTACAGCCCAGCGCATCTTACGTGCCGACTATTTTTGGCCTTCACTTTTTAAAGACTATGTGGAAGCGGTCAAATGCTGTCACCCCTGTCAAATTTTTACTCGGAAGATGCACGCGCGTCTAGATCCTCTTTTTCCCGTTGTCACCGTCTGTCCCTTTACTAAGTGGGGTATTGATTTTACGACTTGTAATCCGCCTTCAGCGGCGAATCACAGGTACATTATTGTGGCCATAGACTACTTTACGAAGTGGACAGAGGCCATGCCCACTTATAAAAATGATAGTGACACGACAGCGTTGTTCCTTTCTAATCAGGTTATCTCAAGATTCGGTATCCCGAGAGAGATTGTCACTGATCATGGCAGTCCTTTCCAGAATCAATTGATGTCTAAATTGGCCTTCAAATTGGGTTTCCAACAGGAGAATTCGTCTCCTTATTATCCTCAGGCCAATGGACAGGTCGAGGCAGTCAATAAAACTCTTAAGACGATCCTCCAACAGACAATCGATAAAAATCGGTCCAATTGGCACGTTATGTTGTATTCGGCTCTTTGGGCATACCAAACCTCCGTAAAGACTGCTACTGGTTTTACACCTTTTCAGTTGGTTTATGGGATGGAATCTATCTTTCTGGTTGAATGTGAAATTCCATCTCTTAAGTTAGCTGTTGAGCTCCTTCTAGAGACTTCAAGTCTCGAAGAGCGCCTCCTTCACTTGGAACATCTCGATGAGCAGCGTCGAGATGTCGCTACGATGAATGAGGCTCATAAGAAAAGGGTTAAAATGTAGTATGATAAATCTGTCCGCCCTCGAGTCTTTTCTGAAGGTGACCTTGTCTTGGTCTATGACCAAGATAAAGACACCTTGGGGGTAGGCAAGTTTAAGCCTATGTGGTACGATCCTTTCATTATTAAACTAGTTTTAGAAAAAATGTCGTATGAGTTAATCGATTTTGAGGGAAACAAGCTAGCAGAGCCCCGAAACGGGCTCTACCTAAAGAAGTACTTTGCTTAGGTAGAAGTTAGGCAATGGCTTCTTTGTACATTATGTATATTTGTACATATATCATTGAGAGTTTTTTGATATCAACACTTTTTGGTCTACTGTGGCAGGTGTTGATGGATGACTTGGTCTATTTTGGGTTCGCCGATGGTGCTAGTCGGCACACTCAGAATCTCGCTTCCGCAGCTTGGGTACTCTATTATCCAATTGGTCAATTGATGGTATCAAGAGGCGTATGCATTGGTCTTGCTTCAAACAATATGGTTGAGTATACTACCGTTATTAATTTATTATCCGAGGCAATCTCTTATGGGATCGACTCGTTGGTATTTTATCTTGATTCTCAATTGATAGTGTCACAATTAAATAACATTTATCAGGTAAGGGATCCATGTTTATATCGCCAGTATTTAAGGGTGAGGTTGTTGCAAATATCATTTACTTATATTAATTATTTGTACATTCCAAGATCTCATAATTGGTTAGCTGATTCTATCGCTAATCAAGCATTAGACTGGCACATCAATCATTCATCACAATAAAATATCGAGTGTACATATGTTTGTCCAAAAATATACAAAACTGGGACTCAAATGCCCATAATCATGTCCGGCATATCTAATGCCCCGGCTCAGGATGAGCGGCTAAGTAGGTAACTATCACATTGGCCACACATCGAAAAGTGCGAACCCAGTCACGTGGCATGCCAACCACATGATGCTGCATATCCTTAGGAAGGTCCTCTATGGTAGCCATCGGTACTCGGCATCTCAGTCTCACCAAGTGTTGCTGGACGTTATGTAGAGTCCGTTCTTTATCAGCAGCCGCCTCTTCGGCTCCTCGGCCACGCCGTCCATGCCGCGGGAACTGATCTGGTCGTACCGGCCCAATATCTGGAACATGATCATCATATTAGTCATTTGAATCCCATCAAAAATATTTTTAAAAATGCATCATTATATTTGAAAAATCCAAAAAAATCATAAAATCAAAAAATTCTTACCAATCTCGCCCCATGCTGCGTTCAGTGGTAATGCTAGATCAGGATCTCCTCGGAAATCTAACCCAGCATAGGGTAGTCATCTACGGTGATGATCTGCTGATCCCACCAGGTGAAGAAGCCATCGTCAAAGGCAGTCCTTGGGGCCTCCCCACCCCCCAGACGTTCATTAGGCCAGCCCACCGGCCCATGCGTGTATCTCATGGGGTGCTGATGGAAACTGCTACCTTGGGGCGGAGTGCGGGAACCTTCTCGAAAAAGAAAGTACACAGGATAGTCCCATATCCAAAGTTTTTGGTCTGTCCCCTCTTGATAGAAGTGAGATGGCTCTTCATGTTGGCCAAAAGAGGAGTACACCAGTCGAACACAATAGTGAGACAGTCAACTGCCACGCTCATGGTTAGCCGTGATGCCTGATGCAGAGAGGACGATCTGTTCACTCGAGCTATAGTGAACAGGATTATCCTTAGTGATAAACTCGCCACATGTGTGATGGAAATATGACTCCCAACCTTCTTGGGATGTCTTGGGAAATATATCTGTACGTAGTCCTCTATCGTGAGACTGCTCTGTGTCCTGCCCCGGGAATGTACTACCTCTCCCCTTCGGGAAAGGCCTGTGATAAAATAGATATCCTCCACTTCTACCCTGAGTGGCATCTGGTCAATCATAAAGGCCTCCTCCTCGACGTCCCAATAATCAATGAGCATCTCAAGCAGACATGTGTTTTCATTCATATTCGGCAGTTTGAAGAATTTAAGCAAACCGTATCCTCGTAGGGCATCCAAAGCTTCAAGATCGTTCATGACTTCATTATCCACCGTTTGCATGCTCTCTCTCGCCACATGACTGGCATTCTGAGAAAAAAATGATTTTCAACCATTAGTTTTTTGGTTAAAAATGTTCACGGCGTATACACGGGTCCCTATGCACATAGTCGTGTATAGGGCCCACGTGTATGCGGGTTTCATATTACCAACCCGCGTATACACCGCGGTGAAATTTTTGGCAAAAAATTCAACTGTGAAACATTAATTAAAAATCTTAAAACCAGTCACAATCAATTGCAAGCTAAGTATAAGAGTTACCTAGAGGTTTTTGAAGAATTTGAATGGTTGAATTTGGCATATGGGAAGTTTGCTCCTTTTGCTCCAACTCTTTGCTCTCAAACTCAAATGATAAAAATTGTGAGTCCAAAATCCATTTTATAAGTTTTGAAAATGCAAAAAATTTTCAAAATTTTATTTTGTTTGGCCTCATGTGAGTTTTAACTTGGGAGCTTGGAATGTCAAGAATGGTTTGTTCTTCAGGACATTTTGGACGTTTTTTCGACAGTTTCGAGATAGTTCCATGACTGCTGACCCGTCATGGCAGGTATCGTTTTCTCACCGGCATATAGGTTAGGGACACTATTTTTCCGTTGCATTATGCATACTAGCCTCCATTTGCCGATACATCTGCCATAGGGTTGACCCCATCGTGTTATGGTTCATAAGCCATCTTCACTCGCCGATTCTTTAAATCATGACACGATGGTAGAGCCAGCCTTTACATGGGCATCGTAGTTAGCACCTCACTCACATTTGTTGCCCATGCTGCTCTGGTTTGAGTAGGCTCATGATTCCTCTGTAGTCCCACCATGACTTATGCGTTGAAGACTCATTCCTCTTAGCTTCTTCGCTTTTTTCTAGCCTTATACCCTAGAGGCTCCTTTGTGTTGAGTTGTACTACTGCATTGCATGTTGACCACTTGCACCTTTTGGCCTAGAGCCGGCTTCACTTGGACTCGTGTTTAAGCCAACTTTTGACCATGATGACTGCAAAATCAACCTTGCATACCTTTGAATTTTGCATCTTGACACACCTTGACCCGTGGAAGAAACACACCTTTGAGTGTCACTGACTAGTTTTCACCTCCCTGCATTGAGCATAGGAATGTTCCATTCCCAGGAACTAGATCATCTGTTTCACCGACACTCGTTCTTTCCACTATACCATAGAATTCTTTTATTCTTTTTAAAAGCTTAACAGAAAAAGACATAAAAAATTAAATATTCCAAAAAAGAGCGGGAACGGGACAGTATTTCTATTTATTGTTCGCAGCTAGAGTCAGTTGTGTCGCCCTTGAACAAAGCACTCAAAGCAAAGTCTCCTCCGTTTGGGCGGGATTTAGTTTGACTTAGGTAAGCCTTAACCTTGTTATTGAGTCAGTTCTCCCCCGATTGGTTATCTCTTCCAATCATATGGAGGGTTCGTTCGTGCCTCCTGCATGGCAAACTTATACAGAGTCATCATATGCTACCACATAGTCACATTGAGTCGTGCTTTTGTTCAAGGGAAGTTAGCATGAGTCGGCCTCTCTGCAGTGTCTCTTGACTCATTTTTCAGTCGGGCATCCCTGGTTGTCAGTATCATGTCTATCATCACATCAGTTATATTGGTCCTTTACTCATGCCGGTTTGAGAAGGTCCCCATTGACTTCTTGCTAGCGGGTCTTGTCCTTATCGACGATGACACCTTGCTCTGAGGACAGGCTTAGAGCTACACCCTGGCCCTATTTTCATTATTGATAGGTCACCTTGTGCTCAACATCGATCGGTATCATGGGTCTTTGACTGAGTGGTTTCCCTTGTGTTCGACAGCAGCTTACATTATCACACATTGGGATTCATGCAGTACCTTGGTTTCCATTTGACCCTATTGGTGGATACCTCGCCTCTGTGTCAGCTTTCATTATTGGTTTGTTTAGAGGGTTTCTGTCCTGCGCTAGCCACATCTTGTGTACACCGGAAACGTACTTCGGTTGGGTTACTACATCTCTTTCGTCCGATTCCTTCCACATTATTGGCCTACGGGTTACACTTGCACTAGATTGATGAAGGATGCCTTAATGCCTTCCTTCTAGCGGATCTTTCCCTATCGACTCTGACTCATTGCTCTTGGGCAAAGATCTAGAGTCCATTTGGTAGTACCTTGGGGTTTGTAGTAATTAGTGGCAGATCCTTCTTTATCGACAGTGGGAAACCATCATTATCTCCTGATCGATAGATTCTTACAGGTTTTCAACTCCAGCTCATCTATTCACACTTGTTAGATTGTACTGGGTACCTTGATGCTCATTATCATTATCAGTGAGTAGTCTCGCATTTGTTAACGGTATACATCAATGATCAGTAATCAAACGATTTCTCACATGGTCGACTTCAGATCATTTATTCCCATGGTGTAGAAATGTACCACGGTGGTCGGTGAAGACCTCAGGTTGTATCAGCATTCATTGGTTCACTTGACAGTTGCTCCTGTTGCTGCTAGTTGATACCACTCCATCTTATATGTTGCAGTCAGTCATGGAGACATTCTATATGCTGGCACCTGAGTTGGAAGTATAGTACCATCCTATTCCATCATGTTCAGTTGGTACCTTTTGGGATCAGTCTTTGATATCAGTGATCCGTTGCATCTTTCAGCATCATTGACAGTCTTATATGTGATATTCAGACATGTACTTGTTCATCATGATCAGATGATCCATTATGTATTTTCTAGTCATTTATACTAGTATACTTAGTGGATCCACTTGTATTTGATATGTGGACATGCTTTACTTTTTCTGAGCATGGGTATGCCCGCCTCAAACAATGTTTCTTTCTGATCTCCTTTTGTGGCTTGGCAAGCTGAATTCTGGTGAAGTCCTCCTCGGTTTTTGACAGATTTCCTTTCCATGTACTTTCTTAATACATTTGGGCCATCATGTACCCCTTCTAACCTCATATATTAGGGGGTATCTGTTATAGCTCCAAATCTCACTCTTATGGTTTTTGATGCTACACTCATGGCCTAGGGCAACCCCTCCTTCCAGACCTGGTCTAAAAATTTAAAAAACAGTGTTTTATCCCGTATACGCGACATTGCCCTGAGTTAAACGCGTGTATACGCAGGTAGGCATATACCCAACCCATGTATATGTATTAAAACACTTAAAAAATATAAAACTCCTTAATTTCAGGCACAAATCGCAGGTTTTACCTGCTGATCACCTGTTAGTGCCCGTGGCCCAACTGTTCCCAACCAACTCCCAACTAAAAAAATACTTTGGGAGAGGTATAAAAAGACCTCAATGGGAAGGCCTAAGGGAGGAGAGAAGAGAGAGAAAGGTTATTATGCTGATATTTTTCCCCTGACCAGGTCTGAAGACCCTTGTGCCTTCTGCACTTCCCCCATTTGTACAGGAAACGCTTGTTTCCTTGTGTGTTGATGTTCATCCACTACTTGTGACATCACGGAGAAAGTCATGGAAGGAGTTTGTTAAAGGCTTGAGGCACGAATCTGGAAGGAAGCTTTGCTTGGAGCCTGTGAAAGGTGACTCAGGTGAAATTATTCCTTTTCTGTACTTTATTTATCTATAATAAAAGAAACATATGTCTTGGTTCCTGATATAAATCTTCTTTATATTTATGATATTCATGTTGGAATTCATATGTGAATGGTTGTTTAAAGTTCATAACTAACTACCTTTTCTTTATAACATGAAGATGGTTTCTTTGTAAAGTTTTGTCCATATACTATTGTGTTCTTTGGAATTGGTTGTTTTGCAGGACAAAGGAGCAAAAGGAACTTGAAGAAGGGTTTGGACCCTAAAGGGCCTTCTCAAACGTAGGACCTAAGGTACGCCCCCTTATCATAGAATTTGCTTATAATAGCATAATGGTTGTGTGAATGTGTGTTTCTCTGTATAGACAACTTTCAGTCTGCTAGGGTTTCAACCCAAAAGTCCTAGGGGAACATTTCCCTCAACAGTTGGAGACTTTTTGGCTCAGCTGCTGCTCTATGTGAAAACTGTGTATATTTTTAAGCTAATGCAGATTTCTACTTAGACAACTCAAGATTCATGAAGAGTTCTTGTATGTTCTTATTATGATGACATCTTCCAATACTTAAATTGCAGTGGTGTTTACTTATGATACTCAGAACTCATCAATGATTCTCTGCCTTCCTTCATAGATAAACTAACTATGTTTCACTGTTTTGTATTTTCATTTCTGCACTTGAACTCTATAATGCCTTGAATTCCATGCTAGGTAGAATGCTTTGGCTTCACTACTCAGGATTCAAAGAGAGTTTTTTATGTCATATTGTCTCATGGCTTTCCTCTTTCACTTACCTGCAGTGGTATGAATACATGTTACTTAGAACTCATCAATCATTCTCTAACTTCCTTCATGTATTTATAGACTGTGTTTCCTTGCATTGTATCTTTGTTTTGTTGATGCATAAAAACTCTCTATGCCCTGACTTCATGTTAAGTTGATCTTGCTGTGGTACTGAAACATACTTTGACTCCATAGCCCAATGGTAACCAACCTTCATCTTTCAACCTATAAACATATACAATTACAAACCATAGAGTTAGCCATCTATTCATATCTTTAATCGGAATCATTAACCCTTTGAGAGAGCCCTCTCAGGCTGAGGAGGATAAGCCTCAGCCTAAAGTAGGTTTGAAACAGTTACTTGAAGTCTTCCTGGTCTGTAGCCTTCTAGGGGTCTGATTTTGAGATAACATTTTGGTGCGTTTGCAGGGAGTCTGAAGATTATTCATTCCCGAAATCAAAAGGCTGAACTTCTGAAGGTAGTAGGAGCTCAGACATCTTTTTGAGGCTACAAAACTACCTTAGCGACTCCACACATCAAATAATAAATTGGAAGGTGACTCCACTGCTAGAAGATCAGTAGCTTGATGAAGTTTCAATATGAGTTCCACTGCAAGAATGAATGCCAGGTATGCTCCTATGAATCGGTCTCATATCCCTGGTTTTCCAAATCCTATGCCAAAGGTTGATTGGTTAGAGGATCTTCCGATATTCAAAGATGAAAAGAAAGACAATGCTGCTCTTCATTTGGTTAGGTTTCATATGCATGTACGCAATCTTAAGGTTCAGTTTCCTGAGGATTGTCTCATGAGGATGTTTATGACCACTTTAGAAGGAAAAGCATGGTCTTGGTATAAAAGTTTGGAAAATGGTTCAATATATTTGCTTGCTAATTTTCATGATGAATTCTATGAGATGTATAAAGAATTTCAGCCTTCCTTATTGTTGCTCAAAGATTGTTGTAGAAATTATTTAAGTCTTATTCAGTACTTGGAGGATTGTTATGATGATGATGAATTTATGGATGAAGAAATTTTAGAGGCTCTTCATAACAATGCATTTCAACACCAAGAAGAAAGTATAACATCTCATGAAATGCAGCATGAAGATCAGCAGGGGTTTACTTATGAAAACCATGTTTCATCCTTTGATATAAATGAGAAGATGCAGCAAACCTGCCAAGATTTTGATCACAATGAGTATGAAATTGATTCCAAACACCAAGGAAAAGTACTGGAAGATAACTTTTATAACCCTCAGGCAAAGGAAAAGGTTGTTCATTTTTGTAATTCCTTGCAGCAGCTTGCATCAAAGAATGATCTTTATAATGAAGAAAATTACATTGTCTATGGGAATCATGTAGAAAGGAAGTTGGATAGCACATCAAAGGAATTTCGTGTGGCTGAGGATCAGTTGTCTAAAGAGATAGAATGTTATGATGATTATCAAAATAACCATGTCTTCTTTGACCCTATAAATGAATACATGGCAAAGTTTCACACATCAGTATTTCATTTTCATTTGCATTATGAAGATCATATACATTATAAGTTGATTTGGTCATCTCACTATCATGGTTATTTTGAGGTTGAATGCAGTCAAGAGTCTCCAATATCAGAAAGGACAATTGATTGGCTTCATTGGAAGTTTCATGTTCCTTGAGCTACAAGTGGAGATTGCAGCTGATAGGGTAGGTAGGAATGTGCAAATAAGCTCAAGGTAGGTTGATTGAGCATCTGTTTCAGTAGGTGCAGTTTGAATTCTTATTTCAGAAATCATTAAAGGCTTGAGGATTAGATTGGGCAGAAGTTCAGAGTTTTATTCTAGATGATGGATAGCGGCACTGAAGCTACAAGTTCTTAGTATACCACAAGGGAACACTATCCCTAGTGGAGCCACTTTTATCACCCTAAAATTTTTGTTTCTAAGCTTTGGAAAATTTTCCTTGTTTCTAGTCATAGTCTTATAGGTTTTGAGTCATCTCATCTCAACAAGTGTCATTCTCTTTTCCAAAAAGTTTCATAGCCTCATTCCATGTCCTAAAAGCCTCACCATGTGTTTTGACATCAGTTTGATTCCAAAGGATTCATGTTATTCTTGTTCTAGTCTTTCCATGGTTGTTTTCGTGTCTAAGATCTATAAAAGAGTCTTGTTGGTATGGTCAAATAGGGTCAACACTCCGTTCTTGCCCATCACTGGTCCCACATCACCTAAAATTCCATGTGTCAAAATTGTGTCAAGGTTTTCATAGTGAAAAAATCACTCTAGGTGTTTTCATAGCACATACAGTGTAAAAAACTAGTTTTGCGCTACGAAATCACTGAACTAGGAGTTTTCGTAGCGCGCTACGAAACCCCTGAAGCAGATTTTTTCAGCAGAAAAACTGTTTTTACTAGTTAACTTCCAGAAGGTTTCCTGAGCAGCTGAGAACTCAATTTTGAAAAATGAAAGAGGATTTTCTTCCTAACATGCTGAAACACAAAAACCTCTTTCAGTTTCTTCAAATTAATTCTGAGGTGGGAGGAATTTATGGTTACACTTGCGCTACGAAACTGCTGAAAGTCAAGCTTGGTCTTCTGTTTTTAGCAGTCGTTTTAAAGATCAGTTTCTGGTCACATGAAAAGGTATTTTGGAATTATGAAGGAGGTTTCTCTTCATAACCTCTCCATATACAATAACTTATCTCAATTTATTCATACGTTTTTTTAGTTGGGAGATAATAAGCTTTCTTTGAAACCCAAAATTCAGAGAAGGGATTTTTCCTGTTTGACACGTGTTTTTCAAGGATAGATTCTAGACAGCTGGAGAAGTATTTTCAAAAACCAAGAGATTTTGTTCTAGACATCATGGACTAAAAAAACCTCCTTCAGTTTCAGAAAATGTATCATGGATGAGGAGATAAAGGCTCTTCCCCACGTGCAATTTTCAGGGATCCTAAACCTAAAAACAGGGAAACATGTTCCCTAATTTCTAGGGTTTGTCTTCAGCAGTCAGATGACCACGTGGGAGGATTCATCAAATTTGACTTCTTGAGGTTTAAATTTGTCAAAGAATGCTTTAAATTCTTAGATAATTTTTTTGTAATCATGATAAGGAGTTACACTCCTAGATGTATTAGGTCACTAGCACTCCTAGTTAACAACTAGTTCTAATTAATGGTTTTTTTTTTATGGTTAGAATAGGTGTCACTGATGGTAAATTCGAATTATATTGATGAGGGATGATGGAATCCTAATTGTAAATTCTTTATATAGAGCAAGAGGTCGAATTAGCAAAGGTTTGGAGACTTTTTGGCTCAGCTGCTGCTCTATGTGTAGACTGTGTATATTTTTAACCTAATGCAGATTTCTACTTAGACAACTCAAGATTCATGAAGAGTTCTTGTATGCTCTTGTTATGATGGAATCTTTCAATACTTAAATTGCAGTGGTGTTTACTTATGATACTCAGAACTCATCAATGATGCTCTGACTTCCTTCATAAATAAACTAACTATGTTTCACTGTTTTGTATTTTCATTTCTGCACTTGAACTCTATAATGCCTTGACTTCCATGCTAGGTAGAATGCTTTGGCTTCACTACTCAGGATTCAAAGAGAGCTTTTAGTGTCATAATGTCTCATGGCTTTCCTCTTTCACTTACTTGCAGTGGTATGAATACATGTTACTTAGAACTCATCAATCATGCTCTAACTTCCTTCATGTATTTATAAACTCTGTTTCCTTGCATTGTATCTTTGTTTTGTTGATGCATAAAAACTGTCTATGCCCTGACTTCATGTTAAGCTGATCTTGCTGTGGTACTGAAACATACTTCGACTCCATAGCCCAATGGTAGCCAACCTTCATCTTTCAACCTATAAACATATGCAATTACAAACCATAGAGTTAGCCATCTATTCATATCTTTAATCTGAATCATTAACCCTTTGAGAGAGCCCTCTCAGGCTGAGGAGGCTAAGCCTTAGCCTAAAGTAGGTTTGAAACAGTTACTTGAAGTCTTCATGGTCTGCAGCCTTCCAGGGGTTTGATTTTGAGATAACACCTAGGGTCAATTTTGGGGTTAGTTAAACCAATTTTTGTAAGAGTTTTGTAAAAATTTATAGTGCGCACAAATAGATAGGAGTCAAAGGGGTCTTAGCCCCTTGTTTGGATAAGAAAATAGGTTGGTTTTGAGACTCACCCATGGTCTACGAACCATGGTATTGTATTGAAGAAAACTATATATATTCGATTCATAGCGAGTCTAGGAGGTAGTGAAAAAAAATAAAGTCAAGATAGAGACTATTTTGGGCAAGTGCTAAGGCAAGAAGGCTCTACTTCCTGTACTTAGTTGAAAGGGGAAGGCTCTTGTAGCTGAGTGCACAGGAGGCCTTGGTAAGTTGCAACTGAGTGCAAGGACCCCTGCAACTGAGTGCGTAGGGTGAAAGAGTCTATAAGTTGAACGTTAAGAACAAATAAAGACTAATTTTGAAGAATCATCTTACAATATCAGCATTATTGTTTATTTTGTTTATGTTATGATATGTTGCTTTATAATATGTTTTCTATGGAATAATGAATAAATGTTGTGCAAAACTACTAAATATATCTTATTTCTGCATTAATGAAGTAATTATCTATGTTTTTGAAGTTAAGGGTTAATTCTGTTATGCTTTCTACTAAATCGGATAGATCTGTGCGAAGGTAGATCTAGGGTTATTGATTAATGTGCAAAAGTGGATACTTTTCCCATTTAGGTTCCGCAAAGACTGATCATAGACCTTCTCGAAGGTCTAGAAGCCATTTTACCCAAGTTATAGTAGCAAGCCCTAGAAGGATACCGATCTGCATGAGGGAAAATATGAAAGGTCAGAGCTTAAGAACCACTTATCACATGTCCTTGGATGCATAAACCTGGTTCTAGCATCCCCCAATATTGTTTCGGGTGAGATTGTAGCGTGCACTATGCAGGTTGTTGCCAAAAGGGCCAATAGTTAGGGTTTTGTTTGTTGGCACGAACAACTTTGAACCTGGGTCAAGCCCCCTTAATCCAATAAATGGTTTCATTGTTGGGGCCAGGATCTATCTGAGAGATGTGTGATAAGTGGTTTCCTACAAAGAAAGAGCTTGATAAGTGGATTGATAAAAAATCGCACGCATTCGTGGCTCAAGAGAATAGGAGCCCTAAATTATCCAAGGAGTAGTGGTTGCAAAGATTTTTGTACACAGACGAGACCGACACGTTCTTTTATTTCTTCCCTGAAGAACTATACGAGTGGTTGTCTAAATTGGTCGATAGTCAAGGGACGTGGAGGCTCGAAGGCCCTATAGTGTGGAATCCTGAACTGGTGCAATGTCTGGAAGCATCAGAAAGAAATATCACGCGAGTTATGGACCACTGGATTGATAGCACATTGGGAAGCTTTATGACTTATTTTACGATTGATATAAATAACAACTATAGCGAAGCGGAACAAAGGATATTTAAAGGACCGTGAGGTAAGTATTTGAGATCATTGAAGACTTGGATTAAAATGTTGTTATGTGAAAACATGGTTATGTAGTTACCTTGATGTTTGGGGCTATGCGAAGCGGGATATTCTTTAGAAGAAATGTAGGATCCAGCCTAGAATATAGTCCGCTCATTGAACCCCCTTCAAGCGACAATGAAAGGATAGTGATGACTACGCCGCGAAGTGGAGTTCAGTTAATTATGTAGGGTATTCCAAGGATACCTCATCCATCCACTCCACCTCCACCTCTGCATCCGCCTCATACAACTATGCCTTCACACCCTCCACTTCCATTTCCACCATTCAACATGGTCAACATGATGAAGACGCTGATTTTTAAAGGAATAGGGACCGAAGATCCTAAATAGTTTTGGTTTGTCACAGGCGCTGTTTGGATAGCACAAAAGATTACAAATGATAATATTAAGAAAGCACAGTTGGTTATAGCCTTAAAGGATCGTGCATTAACATGGTATATCAAGTATTACACTGATAACCCCAACATGATGTTGGCGGATACCTAGCTAGATTTGAACAAGGAGTTCAACAAGCCTAAGTCAGAGGTGCGGTCTGTAATTGAATTTAAGGAAATCCAACAAAAGATAGATGAGACACCTTGGGATTTTGATCAGAGGTTGAAGTTCCTGATCAGGCAGGCCAATATGATAATCTCAAATTCCCAGCATCGCGACTGGTTTATAGCATCGCTCTTGCCACATTTAAGAATACCTTTGTCATAGTAGAAGATAGTAACATAAGTAGAAGCCTTGGAGATCAAAATGAGGCTGGATGCCTCGCCTATCTAGGATACGAACCTGGGAGTGCAACATATTCATCCACAGCTGGAAAGCCTGCACTTGGAGTTGCAGAGCCTGAATAAAGGAAATTAAGCTCAGCCAGAGGTGCGGGCTGAGGTCTGGTGTCTGAAGCGTAAGATCCATGGACATGACAAGGACCATTTCCCAGTCTTTAAGAACTATGTTATAGGGGGAGGCCCTATTCCCTTGAAACCAAAGAATAATGTTGGGATGAGCGCGAGAGCTGCGCTCTGGTGCACTATCTATCAGGTTACAAGACCGCATGCTACTGATAACTGTCATTTATTGCAAAAAATTGTACAGACCCCTCAACAATTGTTTTTCAATTTCTGTAAGTCTGTAGGACACGATGAACGCCACTATAGGATTTGTAAGCTAATGATGGATAGAAAACCTACCTATATAATGCAGGTAGAGAACCAACCTCGAGATCCAGGTGCAAGAGTAGCATGCAGAGGATTCCAAGGCTGAGGATGAGGAAGAGGTGTTGGACCAGGTCGAGGGCATGGGCAGGTAATCTTCTATAACTATGGAGAAGTAGGGAACTTCACATAAGATTATACAAACCCCACACATCGCTCATGTCAGTATTGTCGACAGTTTCACCATGTCATAGAGGAATGTCCGATGCTTATGGAAAAGATGTATGAAAAGAAGGCGAAGCCCCAATAACCTACGTAGAAAATTGAGATGATAAGGGCGGAGCCCTGCAAAGAGGATCAAAGTATAAATATCGTGTTGAGAAGTGATATGAAAATTGGTGCATATAAAGGTAAGCAGCCTGAAAAAGACAGATGGGTGTGCAAGGCTGCTGAGAAGGAAGTAGATTTTGATATCAATCGATCAGGAGACATTCATGGAATCAAAGAAGAACTTCACTGAGGCCTCCAGATTAGAAAATCATGAGAAAACACCAGAGACTAGTGTGACACAAGAAGTAGATCCTTCAATACTAGCTACATCCCTAAAGACTCATATGGAGTTGTTGCATGACCAGAAAGCAGTAGATGGGTTGCAAGAGCTAACAGACAAGTGCACTAATAAATAAAAGACTCGTACTGAACACTGCACAGTAAGAAAGATTAGTAAACATAAAATGTGAATGGGGCATGAGATGAGGCTAACTACACAGATAGGAGAATACAAAATGTATGAGGTCATCTTAGATCTAGGGTCTGATGCGAATGTGCTGCCTAAGCAAACATGGGAAAGGATGGGGAGACCTACACTACAGTGGTCCCCTATTCAATTGTGCATGGAAAATAAACAGAAGATTATTCAAATGGGATGCTTATATGTTGTAATGGTGGACATTGAAGGTGTGAGTGCGTTGGCTGACTTTGAGGTCATTGAAATATTGGATTATAGTAACCCATACCCTGCGCTACTAGGAATTGACTAGGATATTGATATGAATGGGGTAATCAACTTGAAGAAGTAGAAGATGATGTTTTAGAGGAAGTCACTCAGGGTTGTAATGCCACTAGATCCTATAGAAGGAGCGTGTTATACTGCACCTGTCCACGATTATGTAGAAAGTGACGATGATCTGGATCAGATATAAAAGATAATAACATGAGATGAAGATTGGGTCAATCCCACAGCTAATGGACGAATTGAATGGGACAAGGATAGCTCCCATGCCTTAGATTCAAATGAAGAACTTGAACACTAGCAAAATCTGCAGCATGAAGTATCTACGCTCCGCTGCAATATGATGACGAAATCGCTGAGATGTGTCTTGACTGAGGTAATAAATATTCTGCATTATGATGCTTTGACTAACATGGAGTTGTTTCTGGATGAACTTGAAAGGGAAGTACCGGAAGAGAATCGATTCCAGGCACTAAAATTGGCGCTACACACTACACCTTCCCATTGGTGGGGTATTCACAAGGAGAATGATGAAGTTAAGGTTTGGTTATGCTAATGCTAGAATGACAGAAAAATACAGTGGGAAGGATGATCCACATGATCATTTGACATGATGGACCAAGGCCCGGGGAACAGAACCACAACCAAAATGGGTGCACATCTTTTTTCATATGTTAGATATAATCCCAATGAAATGGTATTTGGAGGTCGAGCTTCGCTATGGGACTACTGAATGGAACATTTTAAGGGAGATTTTTCTATTAACCTTTAGATTTGAGGAGGGTTTTGAGAGCCTTGAGGAGGTGCTACAGGAAATAAAATCAGCTATATTCAAAACGTCGAAGGAACCGGTAGGGTGGACTCAACCAGATTGGAGTACATAGCTGCACCATGCACTGGAATGTTATAATGTGACTGTTGAAGAAGAAGAGGATGATCCGTGGAATATTACCATTCCTGAAATTGAAGGACTGCGTGAACTCAAAGAACAAAAGGTGGTGAACCCAGATATATCAAAGCCTTTGAAAACTCGACAAGTGAACATTGGATCTAAAGTAGATCCTAAGTTCGTGAAGATAGGAGAATATTGGGATGAAGATATAGTTGATAAGGTCGCTGAGCTACTGTGCAAGTACCAAGACTTATTCCCAACGAAGCTTTCAAATTTGAAAGGGATTATCATAGATTTAGGTGTTATCAATATCACATTAAAACCGGATGCAAAGCCTGTTAAGCAGTGACCTTATCGGTTGAATCCAAAATATAAGGAGAAGGTGCACGAAGAACTGGATAAAACGCTGGAAACTGGTATTACTGAGCCAGTAGAAGAATCATATTGGGTAATCCCAATGGTGGTCCAAGAAAAGAAACAGAAGGGTGAGATCTACATATGTGTAGATCTATGGAAGTTGAATGATGTCTGTGTTGGGCGGGGGATCCCCCAAGAGAATTTTTGGGGCTTAGAGCCCAGATTTTGGTCAAAGATTGTAATTCTGATGTAATTACTCCACATTTTATGGGCGTGGAGTGCGTATTTTGTAAAAGAGTCATAGGGTTGTCCACCCTTAGTTTTGTTATTGTAATGTCGACTATAGAGATCTACCCATGGTCCACATACCATGGGATTGTATAAATAGAGTGAGGCTCTAAGTAGTTAAGAGATCAATGGATAAGAAAACATGAACATATGATGTATGCGAGATAGATTTGTGGAGCAAAGTCTAGTTTTGGGTTGTAGAGTAGGAGAAGGCTCTTCAGTTGAGTGCGTAGAGGCCTGGTAGTCCGCAGCTGAGTGTCCAAGGTGAGTCGAGTCTGTAATTGTTTGAAGTATTAATAAAGAGAATTTTCCTATCATTTATGTGTAGTTATTTCCTGTTTTATTCATCTATTATCTTGGGTATGAAATTCACTTCTAATACTTATATGATGTGCGAATTTGTATAATTGTATTGATTAAGTGAATGCAAGATAGAATATATGTTTATGGGAAGTTAACTAAGATCTGTTACGAAGATAAGTAAGATACATGGTGTAGTTTGGGGAAATAGTGCAGTTTGTTGTCCTAGCAGCGTGAAAGCATCTCAGCCCCTGGTTAAGGCTGCGTGAAAGGTGATTATAATAGATCGCGAAGGTATTGAAGGTTGGAATAGTCTCCGAAACATCCTACGCCAAGACAAATCTAGTTGGACTAAATCAACATCTCAGACATCTCATGGTGCAAAAACTTGGTTCCGGCATCCCCCCATACTCCTTCGGGTGAGACTTCAGTCCGCACTCCATGGGCTGATGCTGAAAGGGCCAGTAGTGTAGGGATTGTTTGGTTAAATAACTATGAACCTGGGTTAGGCCCCCATAATCCAACAAATGGTTCCATTTCTGGGACTAGAATCTACATAGAGATGTCTAATGTTGTATCACTGGAATCCAACTAAGAAAGAAATTGAAGGCTGGTTGGACATAAAAATTCATGAGTTCGCGGAGCAAGAGAATAGGAACCCGTGACTGTCAAAAGAAGAGTGGTTAGACTGCTACCTGTATACAAAGATCCATGAAATATTCTTCGCGTCCTTCCCTACTGAGCTATACGAGTGGCTCGCGAAACTAGCAGATAGCCAAGGAAGGTGGAATCTTGACGGTCCTATTGTGTTGACCCAGAGTTAGTGCGAAGGTTGGAAGCATCAAAGAATAATATTGCGCATGCGATTGATCATTGGCTCGATCGTATAATAGGAGGATTCATTACTGAGTTCACGGTTGACACCTCAGTTAGCTACAGTAAAGCAAAGAGATGCTTTCTCAAAGGACTACGAGGTAAGTACATAAAGTCTTTGAATACTTGGATTAAAATTCTATTATGTGAAAAGAGGGTTATGTAGTTACCTTGATGCTCAGGGATATGCGATGTAGAAAAGCTTACAGGAATGAAGGAAATAAGGGAACAAAAGTTAGCCCCTTGATTTCACCTTCACGAGGGGACGAGGAAGAGCTCGCGAAGGTCTCACCACAAAGTATGATCCATCTGATAAGGCAAAGAATTCTGTGAGTACCACCTCCACCCACACTGCCACCAGCTTCACCACCATCACCTCCATCTTCACCCATACCACCTCCACCAACATCGCAATTCAATATGGCAAGCACAGTGAAGTTGCCTGCGTTCAAAGGTTTGGGAAATGAGGATTCAGACCAATTCTGGTTTGTGGTAAGGGCTGTATGGGAAGCAAAAGGAGTTACAGATGATAATATAAAGAAAGTGACACTGGTTAGTGCCCTGCAGGACCACACACTGACCAGGTATATTAAGCACTCCAATGATAATCCAAATGCAGGAATGATAGATATCCAAGCAACGCTAAATAGAGAATTTAGCAGGCTAAAGTCTGAAGCACAGTCGATCATTGGATTCAAAGAGATCACGATGCTACCAGGCCAGACTCGAGAACTGGATCAGAGGCTAAAATGTACAATTTTCTAAGTTAATATGAATTTGATGGATGGACAACATCACTAGTGGTTTGTAGCTTCGCTAATGCCACATTTAAGGAGTGCGCCATCACAACAGAAGATAATGACTTAGGCGAAGGCCTTAGAGATTTCTATAAGGCTACATGAGACCCCGATGTAGGGTTTTAACTTAAGAGTTCAGCAGATCCATGCACAGCTGAAGAATTTATGCCTTGAGATGCAGAGTCTGAAACAAGACAAGACGGATCAACAATAAGTGCGCAAAGAAGTATGATGCGTAAAATGCAAGGGTCAAGGTCATGACAAGTTCCACCGCCTTGTTTTAAAAAATTACTTTGTAGGAGGAGGACCAACGCCATTAAGGCCGGAAGCACAAGCGAGACCTAGTGGGGTGCCTTCTTTATGGTGTGAAATTTGTCAAATAGAAGGAAAACATGCCATGGACAATTGTCACTTGTTACATAGGTATACGCAAAATTTGAAACAATTGTTCTGCAACTTTTGTAGGTCAGTGGGACATGATGAGCGCAATTTCAGAAGCTATGAGTTGATGATGGATAGAACTCCCACCTACAGAGTTTAGGACGAAAAGCGGCCCCTTGACCAAAATGCGGGAATGGCGTGAACAGAATTTCAGGGGCACGGACAAGCTCGTGGTAGAGGAGGACCTGGAAGAGGTCGTGGACATTTGATATGATACAATTATGAAGGGCCAAGACATTATGCCTGCAATTTCACGAATCCAACACGCCCATCGTGCTTGTATTACACCTTGTTTGATCATGAGACAGAAGATTGTCCTATGATGACAGCCAAGATACGCAATAAAGGAGCACTACCACCTCCCCTGACTCAGAACCTTCAAATGATGAGGTCTGAACCACGCGAGGAAGATCTGAATGTGAACATTGTGCTCTGAAGTGGAATCGTGCCGGGAGATGACAAAGACAAACAGCCAGAAGATAGTACTTAGGTTTGCAAAGCTCCCGTGAAAGAAGCGGAGTTTGATTTGGAGCACACTTGGGAAACCTCCATGGAAGCTAAGAAGAGGTTCGTTGATGCCCCCACTTCAGTAAACCGGAGCCGGAGATGGACCCATCTATGCTCACAATGTTCCTGGAAACTTGTATGAAGCTACTGCATGAAAGTAAGGCAGTGAAAGGGTTACATGAACTCATCAACAGATGGGCTGGGACCACACCAGGAGAACCGCTCATAGTCTGGAAGATTGGAAAGTATAAGATAGAAACAAGAAGAGAGATGACACTAACTGTGCAGATCGGAGAATATGAGATGGACCAAGTAATTCTGGATTTTGGATTAGATGCAAATGTTTTGCTGGAGCATTCATGGGAGCGAATGGGGCGGCCTACGCTGCAGTGGTCTCGAATTCAGCTAAGGATGGAAAAAAAGCAGAAAATAATACCCATGGGGCAATTACAGGGAATAATTATGGATATTGAGGGAGCGAGCACGTTGGCGGATTTTGAAGTGATAGAGATTGTTGATGATAACAATCCCTACCCCACACTCTTAGGAATTTACTGGGCCACTAACATGAATGGGATAGTCAATCTGAAGAAGCGCAAAATGATTTTTGAGAAGAAGTCACTGCGCGTAGTTGTGCCCCTGGACCTTGCTAAAGGATCGTGCTATACAGAGCCAATGTGTGACTATGAAAGTGATGATGATTTGGACTACATCTATAAGATAACAACGTGAGACAGGGACTGGGTGAATCCCACCGTGGATGGACGGATTGCATGGGAGCATGAAAGCAACTATACTTCAGATTTGGATGAGGAGACAAAGCGATGGCAGGATCGGTTACATGAGGTAACTACACTGAATTGTAATATGATGACAAGATCATTGCACTGCGTATCGACAGAAGTAAGAGACCTACCTACTTATGATAGTTTATGTAAGATAGATACCTTCTTAGATAATTTTGAAAGAGAAGTACCAGAAAATCAATGATTCTAGGCCTTGGACTAGGTACCGTGCACTACGCCCACGAGATGGTGGGGTATGCACAAAGGGAGCTTTGACGACTAGCATGAATGTAGGAGAATGATGTGCACACAATTTGCGAAGCCTAGGGTGCAAGTGACAGATAAGTATAATGGGCAAGATGATCCGTGTGTGCATCTGGCCAAGTGGACGCAAGCCTATTGAGAAAAGCCACAACTTGAGTGGGTGCACTTGTTCTATCATACCATAGATGTTATAACAATGAACTGGTATATAAAAATAGAGCTCCACCATGGGACAGGTGAATTGGATATCCTGTGTGAAGGGTTCGTGATGGCCTTCAGTTTTGAGGATGGGTGGGACAGTATTGATGAAGTGCCATAAGAGGTAAAAGCAGCCATCTTTAGGATACCACAGGAGCCAATAGAATTGATTCAGCTTGAATGGGCTACTCAACTAAGTTGCACGGTGGAATGTTATAATGTAACTGCTAAAGAAGAAGATGAAGATCCACAGAAACTAACATTCCAGAAATGGAAGGCCATCGTGAGGTTCAGGGACCATAGATTGAGAACCCTGACATAACCACACCAGTGAAGACTAAGCAAGGTAATATTGGTACGGAGGAGAAACCTAAATTCATGAAGATTGGAGACTACTAGGATGATGCGACGGTGGATAAGGTCGCTAAATTACTCTGCGAACATTAGGACTTATTCCCAACCAAGTTTACGGATTTGAAGGGAATAATTAGAGATTTATGGGTAATGAAGATCACGTTAAAACCTGACGCGAAGCTAGTTAAGCAAAGGCCGTATCGCTTAAATCCAAAATACAAGGAGAAGGTCCGCATAGAACTAGACAAGATGCTCACAGTAGGCATGATTGAGTCTATGGACGAATCTGATTGGGTAAGCCCAATGGTGGTACAAGAGAAGAAGCAGAAGGACGAAATAAGAATATGCGTGGATCTTAGAAGATTAAATGACGTGTGTGTAATGATTCATTCCCAACTCCATTCACGAATGAGGTGTTGGACAATGTAGGTGGTCATGAAGCATATTCTTTCATTGATGGGTTCTTAGGGTACCACCAGATCAAAATCGCACCAGAGGATAGGAGCAAGACAACATTTGTGACTGAGTGGGGTTGCTTTCAATATACTGTCATGCCATTTGGATTGAAGAATGCCCTTGCTATATTTTCACGTGTGGTTGTTGCGACATTCAGGGAATATATTCATAAGTTCTTGGAGGTTTATTTTGATGATTGGACTATATTTGGGCTAGCTAGGTGCCATGTAGCGAACTTGCGCTTGATGCTAGACACATGCCGAAGATACCAAATCATGCTCAACCTTAAGAAGTGTATTTTCCTCGTTCCTTTTTGGAACTTGTTGGGGCATGTGGTTTGTAAACAAGGGCTGATGGTATGCCCCACAAAAATCACGGTGATTCTTAATTTGGAAGCACCACGGAGTACGAAACAACTACGTGCTACTCTAGGACATATGGGGTACTATAGAAAGTTTATAAAAGGCTATGCCTAGATCACCACGCTGATGGAAAAAGTTGTTGAAAAAGGATGTCACGTTCTGCTGGAATGATGACTATAAGAAAATCCTGGATGTATTGAAAGAAAAGATGGTTACTCCATTGATTCTACTCTTCTCAAATTGGAAGAAAGAGTTTCATGTCCATGTTGACGCGTCGTGTATAGCATTGGGGACAGTACTAACACAGGATGGTGGAGAAGGCTTGGATCACCCTATTGTGTTCGCGAGTCGCAGATTATCTAAGCGGAGAGGAACTATTCCACCGTTGAGAGCGAGGAACTAGCTATGGTGTATGTGCTCCAGAAGTATTGACACCACTTACTAGGAGGACACTTTAAGATGTATATAGATCATTCCATGCTGAAGTACTTGGTCATTAACCCTATGTTGGGGGAGCGTATATGCAGATGGATTTTATTGTTCCAAGAATATGATTTTGAAGTTGTTGTGAAGCCTAGATGATGGAATGCGGGACTATATCACCTATCACACATTGAGATAGGGGAGGAACCTACTAATCTGGAGGAAGGATTACCCGACGCACAACTCTTTTCTATGCACATAGTGGATGGACATTTTGAAGATATAACTCACTTTCTAACAACTGGAACTGCGCCGAAAGATTACTATGTCTAGCAGAAGAATGAATTAGTGGTGCGCGCGACAAATTTCTCTGTCATTGCTGGGCATCTATACAAGATGGGGAATGATGAAATACTGCAAAGGTATGTACCTAAATTTGGAAGAAGTAGCATCCTCGGGGATGCTCATGGGGGCACCGCAGGAGGACATTATGCGGTAAGAGAAGTCATGCAAAGATTCTATGCACCGGGTTGTGGTATCCAACCCTTCATTAGGATTGAAAATCACACTGCAAGTCATGCGATGTATGTCAAAGAGTATGTAAGCCATCGCAGAGGGATGAAATTCCTTTGAATCCACAAATGACATTGCAACCTTTCGAAAAGTGGGCAATAGATTTTGTAGGACCTATTAAACCTCAAGGAAAAATAGGTGTGAGATATATTATCACTACGACAGAGTACCTAACTCATTGGGCAGAAGCGCAACCGATGAAGGATTGCATAGCCACAACTATCGCAAAGTTTCTATTTGAAAACGTACTAACGCGATTTGGATGTTTGAAGATCTTAATGAGCAATCGTGGTACACACTTCCTGAATGAAACAATCACCGCACTGACAAAAGAGTTTCAGGTGTATCATCAGAAGAGCACACCATATCACCCACAGGCTAATGGGATAGTAGAAGCATTCAACAAAGTACTGGAGACTACGCTAACCAAGGTATGCAACGTGCAACAAAGTGATTGGGACCTACACGTACCTGCAGTATTATGAGCTTATAGGATGACATGTAAGAAACTGACGGGACCGACATCTTTTAGGCTTTTCTATGGAATGGAAACCATAATTCCCATGGAATACATCGTTCCTAGTCTACACATAGCAGCACTCACAGGTATGATAGATCACAGAGCCCTGGAGGAGAGGCTTGTGCAATTGGAGGAGCTCGAGGAAGAACGATTTTTGGCTGGATTTCACCAGCAAGTCCAAAAGCAGTGTGAAAAGGCTTGGCACGATCGACATATTAAGTTGCGCACCTTCAAGGTGAATGATTTGGTGTTGTTGTATGATAGTAAGTTCAATAAATTACCAGGGAAGCTTAGAATACATTGGTTGGGACCGTATGTTATTAAGGAGATCACAGATGGTGGTGCAGTGCAGTTGGTAAATTTAATGGAGAACTCTTCCTAGGAAAAGCCAATGGCAGTCATCTGAAGACATACACTGGTGGATCGACCATCTAACTAGCCAATAGAAGCACAGTCTTAGTGCTCTAGGTAGCTGAAAGGAGGTGCAGGACTATAAACTACACTGCCCAGGAACTGCACGATGTAAAGACTGTGCACAATAGCGAAGTGTCCCAGGGTCTGTGATAGCGCATAGGTTGGCTGGAAAGTGACCGTTACTATCAATATTCACGATGTGATGCTTGGTTTGATACCAAATGGAGCAAGTGGCAGGCATTTAAGGCAAACTTTATAGGTTAGATTCTTGAAAATCTACCGCCAATTGAGCATTAATGGACCGAATGTGGGGGGAACAGTCGAATTCAAATTCAAAAGGCGCTATAAATTACAAAGGGTTTTCCAGCAAACAACACTTGGCAATTTGAGGACTAAGTTGTTGTGTGCATAGACATTCATGAACCCATACTTGTTCAATCTTCTGAAGGCGAATTCGTTGCTTGAGAAATTACCCAAGACATTGAGAGAATTGTGGAATCGCACTATGGTAGCACCTGAAGAAGCCATGGATACCAGAGTAATGACCATCGAGGAAGTCGCGCAGGCCATTACAGAAGTGGAAGCCCCAGAAAGTGTTGGGATAGTCGCAGAAATCCATAAATCACAGCACACGCCGAGACCCAAGAAAGACAAGCAGGCCATGGTACCAGTGCACATATCACCTAGAAATCCACTGAGGACTAGGCTCACCATGGAAGAAAAGGGGAAGGCTATCAATTTGGAGGCCGATGAGGAGGAAGAATTTGAAGAAATCCTAGTAGAGGAGGAGGATGTAGAAATGGAGGTTGAAACCTAGGGTGTGGACCCTCTTACCAGGCTGCCCACATATGTTCCTCCACAGAAGGGTAAAGCAAAGGTGCCCAAAGAGATAGATGAGAGCAAGAGCTCTTTGTAGACTCCACTACTCCAAGATGATATTATTTTTGAAGGAGCACACTTGGGATGAGTGCTCGTGCTGAAGTTTGAGGATTGGGATCTCGCGGACCATGAGAAGTTCTCACATCTCGCGATCGTACATCTCATGCACTAGAAGAAGGATGCATTGGCAAGAATAATAGAATTAGAGCCGCGTAAATCACTGAGAGGAGTTGAGAAGGCGAGGTTGCTAAACCCGCTTTGGGTGCCACGTTACCATCGCGTCCCAGTGACCATTTTTGTCATTAGGAAACTGCTATGCCTGGTACATGATGGGTGCTTATGGATGGAGGAGCCCATCCCCATCACATACCATTTGATTCACAGAATTACCTGGCTTCCTTTCATAGGGGATGACCCAACAAACATCTCGGAGGGAAAGAGCGATGATTTGGTCATCGCAGAGGCCATGAAGAAGAAGTTTAAGCTAGAGAAGAAGAAGAGAGGGTATGCCATTTCCATCATCAACAACCCTATGGTTAAAGTCGCAATGTAGATATTGGCAGGGAAGGTTATTCAAAAGTGCTATGTGGATGGGGTGCCTGCACCGGTGGTTGCACTAGTAGCGCAATGCACATAATGGGTCCAGTTCAACTGGGCAAACTATTTATGCAGAGAGTTCCTTGAGAACTGCTGTGAGGCACAGGAGCCTGGGAATTGCCCGAAGATAGCCAGTTCCTGATGATCGCGCAGGACCTTCCGAAGGCAGCGAAGTACGCTTTGTTGTGGGCAACTAGCAATCCACAAGGGATAAGGGACAAAAAAATATTCTTGGTGCTCATGGAGATGAACATCAGAATGGGGATTAATCGCAAGCCGCTGTTATTGCCCACAATCTACAAAAGTCTGCAGAGCTTCGCGAAGTTCAAGGAAGAATTTCACCATGTCTACATCAGGGTGCGGAAGGACCCCGTAAAGACATAGTGTGAGTTACCCTATCTAGTGATAGATGATGTCATCTTCGTGGTCCTAGAGTCATGGCCTCTAGAGTGGCGTGCTCTAGCTGGCTCTATGGTGGAAGCAAAGAAGTCTACCACACAATGGAAGAAGGAAGAGGTGAAACTGTAGATGGCATAGTTGGCAGAGAAACATAGGAAGGAAGAAGCAGCAGCTAAGGTCCAGGTGGCACGTGACACTACAAAGTTGGCAGAAGAGCAGCAAAAGGTAGTAGAAGAAGAGCGTGAAAGACAGAAGTCACCTTTGCCTGAGTTAGAGATCGATATAGAGCAAGGTGGGATGGACCCGCAAACAGTGTCCACCCAGCTAAAATGTCCATGCCCAAGAGAACAGGTAGGGCTGCGAAAGAAGTCGATGGCTTCAAAGACTTCATTCGACTCGCTCACCCTCACTGAGGGGGATCTCCATGATATTGGCGAGACAGTGAGGGACGTCATCGCAGAGGCCCTCCAGCAGTTTGAGGGGAAACACCAGATGGTGTTGGGGGCTCTCCAGACATAGATATAGGAGTTGCAGGTGCACACTCCATAGGCTGGCACTGTGTCCACCAGCCTCACAGTAGGCACATCCGCATCCGAGGAAATGCTACGTGCCTAAATGAATAACACAATAGTGCTGCCAGATGGCATACTCATTACAGAAAATGAGGTCGACGGGCCTATGATCAGCAGGTTGAAGGGAATCAGATTAAATGTCGCTGCACTCCCTCGGGAGACACTCTATATTTTTCAAGATGGAGTCACTGCAGAACTACAAGCCAGGGAGGGTCACGCGATTCAGGTAATAAGTGAGCAACGCATCAACATGGAACAATTGAGCTTATAGTGTGACGAGGTACTAGTGTAGAGCAGAAAAATAGTGCAGGTGGTAGAGGAAGCCTGCCAGATGGTCCTGGAGTTGGCCATCCAAGCAGAAGAACCAGTGGAGGCACACATTCGAAAATTAGCAGTAGGGGTGTGTGAGGCAAAAGAGGAAATGGCCAGGGTTTTGCTGGAGCTGAATCTTTAGATAGCAGAACTGTAGTTGAAGGCGAAGCCTTCAACTCCGCTGGAGGTTAAGGAACAATGCACCACCGTGATTACCACAGCAATGGCGACAATCAACACTGTAGTGACAGACTGCACAAAGTTGTTCGAGCAATCGTTCGAGGTCCTCACCACCCTGCCAAAGGACCTGAACATATAGTGCCTAGAGACAAAGGTGCACGAGTTGCAACAGAGATAGGATGAAGTAAAAGGGACCGCATAGATAGTTTCCCTTACACAGAGGCTCCCCAGGATGCAGCAAGCTAAAGCACTCAAGGAGTAGGTGGATGCTGCTTGGCATAAGGAAGTAGTTTTGAAGGCACGCTTACAACCGTGGATTGATGAGGCGTACAACATTACAGCCTCCATTGAAGAAAATCTCATGCAGCTACAAGCAACACAGGAAAGGATCCATGGCAGCAGCTTCACCATAGCAGTCACTAAACAACACATCGAGGATGTATAGCAGGTAGTCGCTCAGTGCATTGCTGAGCTTTCAGCGATCCATTCAGGGGAGGTCTTCGCGCAAATATCTATGCACAAATAGAGTGACTCGAGGGCAAGTCGTGATGTTTGTGTTTGGGGCCTGTTGGGCACGGGATCCCCCAAGGAGAGTTTTAGGGCTTAGAGACCAAATTTTGGTCAAAGATTGTAATTCTGATGTAAAGACTCCACACTTTGTGGGTGCAGAGTGCGTATTTTGTAAAAGAGACATAGGGTTGTCCACCTTTAGTTTTGTTATTGTAATGTCGGCTATAGAGATCTACCGACGGTCCGTGGACCATGGGATTATATAAATAGAGCGAGGCTCTAAGTAGTTAAGAGATCAATGGATAAGAAAAGATGAACATATGATGTATGCGAGATAGATCTGTGGAGAAAAGTCTAGTTTTGGGTCGTAGAGTAGGAGAAGGCTCTACAGCTGAGTGCATAGAGGCCTAGTAGTTCGCAGCTAAGTGCACGGACCCCTGCAACTGAGTGCGTAGGGTGAGTTGAGTCTATAACAGTTGGAATTATTAATAAATATAAGTTTCCTATCATTTATGTGTAGTTATTTCTTGTTCTATGCATCTATTATCTTGGGTATGAAATTCACTTCTAATACTTATATGATGCGCGAATGTGTATAGTTGTATTGATTAAGTGAATGCACGATAGAATATTTTTTTACGCGAAGTTAACTAAGATTTGTTAAGAATATAATTAAGATACACGGTGTAGTTTGGGGAAATAGTGCAATTCATTGCCCTAACAGCGCAAAAGCATCTCAGCCCCTGGTTAGGGCTGCACGAAAGATGATTATAACATATCGCGAAGGTATTGAAGGTTGGAATAGTGCTTGAAACGACCTGTGCAAAGATAGATCTAGTTGGACTAAATTGACATCTCAGACATCTCAAGGGTGCGGAAACTTGGTTCCAGCATCCCCCCATACTGCTCCGAGTGGGACTTCAGTCCGCGCTCTGCCGGATGATGCCGAAAGGGCCAGTAGTGTAGGGATTTTTTTGGCTAAATAACTCTGAACCTGGGTCAGGCCCCAATGATCCAACAGTCTATGTGCATGATCTGTTTCCAACAATGTTTAATGACAAAGTATTAGAGAATTTTGGCTGACATGAGGCACATTCATTTACTGATGGATTTTCGGGCTATCATAAAATAAAGATCACGCCAGAAGATCAAAGAAAAACAACCTTTGCGACTGAGTGGGGCTACTTTCAATATATGGTAATGCCATTTAGATTGAAGAACGCACCTGCAATATTTTCCTGGTTAGTGATCGCGATGTTCAAGGAATTTATTCACAAGTTCTTGGAGGTATATTTTGATGATTGCATTGTGTTTGGGTTTGGGTTGGTGAAGCGTCATGTTGTGAGTCTGCGCCTAATGTTGGATACCTATCAAAGGTATTAGATCACGCTGAACTTGAAGAAATGCATATTCTGTGTGCTCTTTGGGATTTTCCTTGGCAATTTCATATGTAAGTAGGGATTGATGGTGGGCCCTGTGAAGATCATCATAATTGTGAAATTGGAAGCTCCTAGGAATGTGAAACAATTGCGCATGACATTGGGGCACACTCGGTATTACAGGAAGTTTATCAAGGTGTATGCCTAGATAACCGTGCCAATGGAGAAATTGTTAAAGAAAGATGCTATGTTTTGTTGGGATGAAGGCTATCAGCACAACTTGGATGTGTAGAAGGGAAAAATGGTGACAAATCCTATTTTGGTGTTTCTAGACTAGCAGAAGGAGTTCCATGTGCATGTAGATGCATCTTGTATTGTGCTAGGAGCTATATTAACACATGCAAGTGAAGGCGAGATTGATCATCCGATAGATTTCGCGAGAAGAAAGTTATCGAAAGCTGAGAAGAACTATTCTACTACAGAGCGTGAAGGGTTGGAGATGGTCTACGCACTACAAAAGTTTAGGCATTATTTATTGGGTGGACAATTTAAAATATATACAAATCACTCCATGATGAAGTACCTAGTCAATTAGCCTATGCTAGGGGGGAATATATTCCCATGGTTACTATTGTTCCAGGAGTATGAATTTGAAGTGATTGTGAAGCTTGGAAGACAGGATGCAGGTACAAACCATCTATCAAGGATTGAAACAGGTGAGGGACCAAGTAGTTTAAAGGAAGGGCTGTCGGATGTGTAGCTCTTTGTGATGCACATCATGGACAATCATTTTGCTAATATCATTCAATTTTTAACAAAGAGAACAACTCTAGAATGCTGTTCCACTCAATAGAAGAAGGAGTTAGTAGTATGCGCTACAAATGTTTTAGTAATTTTGGGTCATTTGTATAAGATGGTAATGGATGAGATATTGCGAAGGTATGTTCCAGAGTTTGAATGCACTAGTATCCTAGTTGAAGCCCATGGAGGAGTGGCAAGAGGTCACTATTCAGGGAAAGTGACCACGGAAAATATTTTGCACGTTGGGTTATGGTGGTCGACATTACACAAGGATTTTATGACATATTACAAGGCATGTGATGCTTGCCAAAGGATGGGTAAGCTTTCGCGAAGGGATGAATTGCCTTTAAATCCTCAAGTCTCGTTGCAAGTATTTGATAAATGGGCCATTGAATTTATAGGTCCAATACAACCACCAGGAAAGAAGATGGGTGTTGGTGCACTAAGATGTCTTTTTACAGGCATTCTTAATTCCTACATTAATTATCAACCCAAGGTAAGTATTTTTATCTCAAGAGCGGCGTCACAATCTATGTTGTGAATTCAGAGGTTAATCTAATGATAAATCATTTCAATCACTAATAAATATCTCTTCAACTCATTTCACACAATTCTGAAAGAAAGAAATAAGGAGGAAATAACTCTAAAAGAACTCTTAACACGCTTTGTAATTCTATCTAACTTATTCCAAAATCAAATGAATTTCAATGTGAATGCAAAGAATCATGCTTGGAAACATTCAAATAGAATTAAGACTAATTCACTCAATCAAGAAAGAGAAATATAACAACTGAACAACAATGATAATCTATAGCAAATCAAAATTGAACAACAAATCCTAATTTGAACGGCAATCTCAATTGAATGGCAATTCCTAATTGAATGACAATTGATAATTGAACAACAAGCAAGCAAATAATGATAAATGATTTCTAAACAACAATTGATCTATGTAAGCAAATTATGGAAATCAATTAATTCTATCTCTAAGATCTATGATAACATAACTCAGAATGAACAACAATCTACTATTGAAACTAATATAACCAATCCAATCAAAGCATTACTCAGATATATCGCACGACTAAGTATGAATCTAAATGAACAATAATATGAATTGGAATCGTCAATCCTCACAATAAGCAAAATGATATTAACTAAACATTAACAATCAATAAAGACTCAATAGAAATATTATAACACAAGAAAGCAGTAGAACTTCTCTTGACCGGGCCCAGAGTCACTAGAAGTCTCCACTAAGGAATACTCAGAATATAGGTAAAGATCAAACACAATATTTCTTCATTAATATAAGTAACAAGATTACAACATCACTAAGATAATAGTATTATATGTCTCAAAAAGAATAATTACAGATTACATAAGTCTGAACTGCTTTTCATTTGCCTTTCAGCCTTATATATAACATTAAAAGAGTAAACTAGATAAAAGCAAATCCTCAGGATCAGGGGATCTTGAGGATTTCGCAATACATAATCTGATTCTGTCATGAAATAGTATTGGTCTGCCTAGTCTCTCATTGCCTTGCCTGCCTTAGACGTTGTCTTTTCCTTTTACGGCCTAGTGCTACTCTGTCGATTGAACAACTATTGACCAATCCGCGTCTGCTCCACACAAGGACAGCAAAAGGTAAGTTTCTTGTGCTAGATTTATCTAATTTGTTACCAAGTGCTTTCATCTAACTTGAGCTATTATTTCCTTTATTTCAATCCATAAACATAGATGATCATAGAAGGATGAATGCCAAATAAAGCAATTACCAAGGAGAAAATATACATTTTTCTTGACCCAACATACTCGCCAGCTTACCTTGTTGCATGTCCTCATGCAATTAAATAGTTGATGTGTAGCTGAGTTAGGGAGTAGGTAGGATATACCTCCTCCTTATAATTTCTTAAGCCATTTTTCTTCTTTAGTATAGAAAAATCTTGGGTAACATCTTGATCCTTCAAGATGTAGTCACAAAGATACTTATCTAGAGGATACCATATGATTGGAGTCCTATACCGACATCCTATCAATTCAGGGCCCATAGTTAAAATCATGTTACTGTATTTATAGAAATGAGAGGAGGCAGCTTTAAAGTTCTGGTATCCAAACGGTTCTCGATTTCTAACAACAATGTTGGAGGCTTCCCACCTTTGTTTGGCTACAGACAAGGCTTCCTCTTTAATCTCTTGGAAGTACTCCTTTCTAGCTTAGATAATATCCCTGTGAAATGGCCCCAGTTGGCCCACAACACCGTCTTGCTTCATGAAATGCTTGTGTTTGATCAAGAGTTGCAGGGGTTTGGTTAGTTCCCCTCTCACCCATAGGTCAATTCCTTCTTTACGCCTCCTAAAAGTATTGTGAGCCTTGGCCCACTTGAGTTGATTAGTAGTGAAAGAGAGGAATGCTTGGAGTTGTACATCCCCTATAAAGGGGCCAAGGTTGTTGTCCCTGTCATCTTCCAAAAAGAAATTGTGCATATAAAGTTCATAGAGGAGGCATTGTACCTACTCGTCCTATTCTCTAAAGCATTTGACAAAGTCCGGGGTGGTTTTGATTTCCACAGGCTTTCCAACCTTAGCACCTTTGATTTTCAATAGGAGGAACCTTTCTAGGAGGAATAAGGCATAATTTGTAGCAGGGGCTCTACATGACAGGGTGTTTGAATAAAGAGAGCAAACAGTTTCCAACTGCTCTTTAGCCTTCTATAATTTCTCTCGTGCCTTCTCAATCTTTTTTTTTTCATCCATGTACTGAGCAAAGGTCTCATCTTCAGCTATGGTTAGTGACTCAAACTTTTTCTTTAACTCTTGATGTATCCTCAAGGGGACTACCTCCTCCTTGTGCTGGGCTAATTCCTGTTGAACCTTCAGTAGTTCATTCTGCAGTCTGCTAATAAATGCCTCCTTGACTAGGGGAATATAATCAGGTGTCTCTTCTATTTTGGTTTCTCCTTCCTGGGTCTCCATGGGATCGGTCTGAACAGTAGCTTTAGTTGCCTCTTGGATCATGTGATGGCCAATTTGAAGGTCCTCTTTAGCATCTATTTGAACAACAATATCCACAATAGGGTGGTCTATTTGGGTCTCCTATGATAAAACAAAGTGGTTCTCATTTTTCATTTCAGTGTCTTCTACAAGGCATGGCTCTGTCTGAGTTTCATTTGGACAGGCCAAAAGATCCTCAGTTTGGGTTTTAGCATCCTTTCAAGAACAATGTTCTATCTGTGTGCATGTGGTATCTTTTTCTACTTTCAAATTCCTGGCTCTAATGGCCTCTTTTAACCACTGCCTTAACTTCCCAATTATTCGCTTATGTTTCCTATACTTCTTAAGCATTTTTTTGAGCCTGTCCCTGTAGGACTTATTTATTTTGGGACTTCCAACTAGTGGTGGGCTAACTGCATTGTCCTCTGGTTCCTGAATAGGTGGTAATGTGTTAGCATCAGGGAGGGTTCCATACAGGGAAAATTTTAAGAACCCCCCTAAATTTATAAATATAATAAATGGGCGAATCTCCATGGTATATAGGAAAAATGGAAGGCGATTTTATCAATAATATAATATGTATATATAATTTTTTGGTGAATCTCTCACCAGGCATGGCGAATATTTTACTCAATTATAAAATCTTGTAAGATCTTGGCGAGTCTTTCACTAAATAATAAAACTTTGTAAAGTCCTAGTGAATCTTAGCATAGGCTACATGCTGGTTTAATTCCCCCATTTAAATAGGCTACATTCCAGGTGAATACCATGGGTCAATACCATGTGCCATTTTGGTGAATACCATGGGTCAATACCATGTGTCATTTTTATTTTTATTAATTCTAATATTAGGGTTAATAATGGTTTTTTGCATGGTATTAATAACAATCTAGTCCATGGTATTTGTCCCATAGTATTTTGGCCATAGGTTTCACCTAAATATAACCCATTTTTTGAGTGTTCGTAAATATAAGGTGACTTATGGAGTAAATATAAAAAAATGTTTTATTTGTTTACCATACCTCTCGTTTATTTATATTTTTATTAATTTGCCATACCTCTTTTACAAATATGGTATTTGGCCCGTAGGATTCACTTAAATAAAATCTCTTTCTTGAGCTTTCATAAATAGAACGAGGGTTATGGACTAAATATAAAAAGAGGTTTTATTTATTTACGATACGTCTAGTTTATTTATATTTTTATTTATTTACCATACCTTTTGAGTAAGTATAAAAAGACGTTTTATTTATTTACCATACCTCCACTTTACTTATATCTTTATTTGTTTACACCCTTACATGTATATAAGGTGACTTATGGAGTAAATATAAAAAATGTTTTATTTATTTACCATACCTCTCATTTATTTATATTTTTATTAATTTACCATACCTCTTTTATAAATATGGTATTTGGCCCATAGGATTCACTTAAATAAAACCTATTCTTGAAAATGGGCGAATGGGTTCACTTAAATAAATCCTATTCTTGAAAATGGGCGAATGGAAGGTTGTAAGTCCTAATTTCAAGGGCTAAATTTACCTTTTTTACCCTCTCCCTTAAAATAAGGTGGGCTATTTGAGGTGATTTGTAAAAATGTACTATGATACAAAATATTCGCCCATTAAAAATTTAAAACCCCTTAATTTCGCTAAAGGGCGAACATTCACCCCTAAAATTATCCTTGGTTCCATACGGAACAGTATCTCCCAATGGAGCTTAACCTTCTAGCTCCTCTTTATCATGGATTTCTATTTCAGGAGATCCCAATACAACGGTGTCTCCTGAAAAATTGTCATTCTCCAGGTTTTGTTCTAGGTAGGCCTTGTCCTCAGGGGACTTAAAAGAAATATTATTACCTAGGTGATTTTCATCTCCCAGGGTTTCATCTACAGGATTTTCTTTAGCTAGGGGACCCACTAGACCAGTGTCTTCTGTCTGATTTCCTTCTCTAGTGACTTCTTCTTCATGTACCTCCGCTTCAAGGGGTTTTTCCACAGAAGGAATTTGTTCCCTCTGTTTTTCCATGGAATCAGTGAATGATAGGGTTTGCTCACGACCAGGGTTGTCATCAGGGGTAGATTGGTTGGGGGTAGAGTTCTATTCTTCAACATTCCCGGATTGTTCTCTACCCTCTCCAAATATTCCCATGTTTTCCAATACCCTGGCCACTTCCTCCTGATATTCTTACAAACGGGGATTTTGTAGACTTGCAAGTGGTGTGTGGGATGGCCCAACCTCATTCGTTTGAACTGGGATACGTTGTTGGGATCTCACTCGCACAGAGTGCCTATGTTTTGATGGGTTCAGGGGAACGAAGGAATTCTTTCTTTTTAGTGTCCTTCTTGGACCTAGGGTTCTTGGCCCTTGTTGCTATGTTACTGTGTTTTCTGGAGGTGGAGCCAAAGTAGGATTTACAACATTGTCCCAGGTTAACTATTTCTAGGCCAATCCATTCATGATAATTAATTTAATCAATCCATGATGACTAATTACTTTGTGTGGGTCCTTAACTGTCCTAACTCGACAAGCAACATCATGTAATAGGGAATTCAAATAAAATGACAAATTAACTAATTTTTTTTCTTTTAAAATGACTAGAAGTTTCAGTTGTTAGGGCTTTACCACATCATGTTGACCATCACAGGTAATGTACCTTTGCACGATGACAACCAATTCTTGCCATGACTTCCTTAACACCAAAGGATGGATCCCTTTTCCTGTTCACACTAGTTGCTCGCCTAGATCCTAGAATACTTCAACCACATTGTGTAGAAGGACATGTTTTTCTGTCCATTTGGTTCCTTCAGCTGGAAGTCCAGTGACTTTAGCTATGACCACTTCAGAAATTGTTATACTTCTGCCTCTGACTATGGTGCTGCCATCCTGCAAATTCTGCAGAAATTCCAATGTCAACTCCTCATGAAATCCCTGCAACCTATTCAAATATTGCAGCCATCCTGCGTGCTCGAGAATTGCACGAGCTTGATCTATACCATAATCACTGGCGGTTCATTCTGGATAGCTCTTCCTCCCATGGCTGCTATACCTGTAACTGGTTCTCTCGTATGCAATTTTTTTACACTTCCACAAGTCAGAACAACAGTAGAGAACGTTACAACAATTAACAAAGAAATGACGATGTTTTGGGAATCAGTTTCATATTTAGTTAAGTCATTTTTCCTGTCAACCACACTTAATGTAGGATCATGAGTCTGCATGCCATCCATAATGGTTGTCATCCTTTCCCCAATTAGAAATACTTGCTAATTATTACGCATTCATAATCATCATGTAGTCCTTAGCCAGAAGTTAATTCAAATTATTATCACACAATTATACATAATTTTCACACATTCCATGCATATGCGGGAGTCCCCCCTATGATGAGAAAAGGGCATCCATGTCCTTTTAGCATGTGAAAAGCAAGCGAAAGAATTAACAATACATAAATGATGGCAACCAATCCCAAAAACAGTGTGCTAATCGGTAAAGCAATTAAAGCAATACACATCATCAGATGTGAAATGGCCGAAAATAAATTAAAATAGATATTTTAATGCATTATGCAAAAATATTTTCATCGTAAGTGGTAATAATAGAAAAGGAATAATCAACGATGTATATTAATGACCGTCGTAAAATGAGTGGACAATTAGAATATAATGAATATATGATATAGGTTACCATGCAGATCGGTTTGTAATAGTGATGTTCAAATGGAAAATTCCTTTTAGAAACAAATCCATAGGTGATAAGAGCTAGAGAAAATTTGGCAGTGTAAGATGATGCTTCAATACCACAAGTAGAGCTGCTGCTGCTAGCAGGCATTCATAACCTCGACAGGGTTGCTTTTTAACCCCACAATTGAGCCAAAATCCTCCTTTTAGTATGTATATGGTTCTTCTTTCTTTGTCATAAAGAGACCACAATGTTGGCATGGTGACCAGATGACCATAGTGCCATTCAGCGAGATATAACAAAGTGATGAGGTTGGCGTGTGATGATACCCCTTGCCCTTCTGACAATTTTAAGCATCAAGAAGGTCATTACCTTGGTTTGGTAGCCAAATTGGAATGTCACTCATTAGATCCTTATGATCATGGTAGGCTGGCTCGAGATGAGACCCCCTATCCTCTTTAAGACAATGTTTGATTCATTTTCACATCTCATTATGTCCATTTTTTCTATTGAAATTTTTATTTGTTAAAAAGAGGGAGGCTCATTTGCTCCTTAAGAGTCAAGGATGGTGTAAGAAGTAAGAAGATGCCAATGAAATTTTATACTCTTATCCCCATATCATCATGTCAATGAGATTTATCCATTTGAAAGTGTAAACATAAGCCAACATGGTTTGAAAATAATGAATCATTTTATGATGTGTCCAAAGAAGAGATGTTTAGTCAGTCATTATAATGATACACCATATCAGCTTTTGAATAAAGATAACCATCAAAAGGCTTCATAGGTCATAATAGTATTGTCATTACTGTTTTTTCTTATATCAGGCACAAATCCATTCAAATGGTGTTTATTCACAATATAAAGGAAAAAAAATGTCATAATGATCATTAAAAAAAAAAATCCACGATTTATCCTATTAGAAAGACAAAAAGTGGTGTTCACTGGATTGAACAAAATTTTTTCAATCAGTTGAACAATAGACATTAAAAAGAAAAGAAGAAAAAAACACGTAAAAGTGTTGTTCAATCAATTGAACAACAATCATTCAATCGTTTGAACAACAAAAATTACAATTGTAAAAGTGTTTTTCAATCAATTGAACAACAATCGTTCAATCATTTGAACAGAAAAAATTGCAAACAAAAGTGTTGTTCAATCGATTGAACAACAATCTTTCAATCGTTTGAACAACAATATTCAATCATTTGAATAGGAAAAATGCAAGAATAAAAGTGTTTTTCAACTGATTGAACAATAATCATTCAATCGTTTGAACAAAAAAAAAATTGCAATCGTAAAGGTGTTGTTCAATTGTTTGAACAAAAAAAATGTAGACATAAAAGTGTTGTTCAATCGATTGAACAACAATCGTTCAATCGTTTTAACAGCAAAAAAAACCAAAAAAATGTTGTTCAATCAATTGAAAATCAATCGTTCAATCGTTTGAACAGCAAAGGAAATAAAAACACAAAAGTGTTGCTCAATCGATTAAACAACAATTGTTCAATCATTTGAACAGCAAAATAATCTCAAATTGAAAATGTGTTGTTCAATCGATTGAACAACAATCATTCAATTGTTTGAACAACAAAAGAAGAAAACACAAAAGTGTTGTTCAATCGATTAAACAAAAATTGTTCAATTGATTGAATAACACTTATCAAACACACAAAGCAATAAAAATTCTCATATTTACATAGTAATGCCTATTCTTAATTGCAATCAATCAAAAAGAGTATATACATTATTTACAATTTTTAAAGAAATCTCAATTTTTTGAAAGAAAAGTTGTTGGGTCATCACTCCCTGCAGCTAATATTTGCATGGAGGGGTCCTCGCGTACCTGCTCACAAAAAGACTCTTTGGTGAGTGGTTTGTGATAGAGGCGTACTCAGTGCCCATTTACCTTAAAAGAATGGCCATATCTGTCAATGGTAGTCAAGGTAAGAGTACCATTGCTATGCACTTCTTGAATCTCATAAGGGCCGAGCCATCTTGTTTGCAACTTGCCTGGGAAATCTTGGAATCTGGAGTTGTAAAGCAGTGCCCAATCCCCTTTTTGAAACATTTTCTTCTTGATAAGGTTGTCATGCCATTTTTCCTTTTGTTGCTGAATAATTTGCAGTCTATTGCAAAGCAAGCAGTCGAGCCTAGTCTAGTTTGTTAATTTGCTGGAGTCGCTTGGTTCGGGCTTCTATTAGATCTAGCCCCACTTCCTAGATCGTCCTTAGAGTCTTTATTTTGAATTTGATCGGAAAAATAGGTTCTTTACTGAACAAGAGCTGGTATGGAGAGTATCTAGTAGTATTCCTCCAAGTCGTGCAATAGGACCACAAGGCCTTTGGCAGTCTAGCAACCTAGTCTCGCTGGTGTGTTGAGACTGTCTTGGTCAGAATCACTTCAATGACCTTATTGGTGCTTTCGACCTGTCCGTTCACCTATTGGGTGATACGGGGAAGTGATCCTGTGCGTAATATGATGATTTCTGAGAGTGGCAGTAATCTTGTGTCCTACGAATTTCCCTCCCCCATCTGTGATCACTTCTCGTGGTAACCCATACCGCACAAATAGTCCAAAAAGGAATTTAATCACAACTTCCTCTGTGGCTCTTGGTAAATCTACTGTTTCCACCCATTTTGTCACATAATCCGTGGAAACCAGTATGTAGGTTTTTTGATTGGATGGCGGATGGAATGGGCCAACGAATTCTAATGCCCATCTCTCGAAGGGTTCTATGACTAGTTGGGGTTGTAGAGGCATTTCATCATATTGGCTAAGCCTGCCCATCCTTTGATAGCTATCGCAAGCCTGGGCATATTTCTTAGCATCCTTAAAAATAGTGGGCCAATAATAGCCCATCTGTAATACCTTATGCCCTATCCTTCGATCTACAAAATGTCCCCTACAGGGATCGTCATGGCAAGCCTTCAAGATGCCATAAATATCATCCTCGTGGATGCATCTCCATATACACCTGTTGGCCCCTATGTGAAAAAAATATTTTCCTATCCAAGAGAATCAGGTGCTGTGCTGAATGATTAGCTTCCTTTCTCTTATTGTCAAATGCCTAGGTAGCTTCCCGACTGCCAGATAATTTGGCACATTTGTATACCATGGCGTCTTGACTGCCACGACAAATAGATGTTCATCAGAAAATTGGTCGTCTACTGCCAGTGGATCATTCACCTTCAGGATTCGTGATAGAAAGTTAGCAAATGGGTTTTCCTTCCTCAGACGATCCTTGATAGTAATATCGAACTCCTGCAAAAGCAATAGCCACCGTGTTACTCAACCATTTTTGATGGCTTTATTAGCTAGATATCGAATGGCAGAGTGATTAGTGTACAAAAAGACTTGGTAGCCAGTTATATAGTGTCTAAATTTGTTTATTGCCTAGATAACAACTAAGAATTCTTTTTCTGGCATTGTATAATTAATTTTTGTAGAAGTGAGATTTGTTCTAATATAATATATAGCATAAGGTTTCTTGTCCTCTCCTGGCCAAGGACAACGCCTATAGCTACATCTGATGCATTTGTGGATATGTGAAAAGGTAACTCCCAGTTTGTTCCACGTAATACTGGTGCTGTTGAAACTAGTTTTTTTAAACCTATAAAAGTTGTGTCACATTTGTTAGACCTACTGAAATCAACATTCTTAGTTAGAGCATATAGAGGTGCAGCAATTTGTGATTTTTTTTTAATAAACCCATGATATTAGCCTGCATATCCCAAGAAGCTACGTACCTTTGTCTGAGTGCAGAGGGTAGGAAGTCAAAGAATTACATGAATTTTTGCCGGATCTACCTGTATTCATGCTGTAGAGATATAATGTCCCAAGATTATGCCCTCGGTCATCATCATGTGACACTTGACATTGCTCAAACATAAGCTGGTAGCAATGCATTGTTCTAAAACATTTTCTAATGTTTGCAATGTTTGGTCGAAGTCATCCCCATATGGAGTAAAGTCATTCATATACACCTAAAGTCCTTCATTTATTAAATCAGCAAAGATGCTAAGTATAGCTCTCTAGAATGTAGCTGGGACATTACACAGGCCAAATGGTAATACTCTATACGTGAATGTACCCCAGGGACAGGTGAAGGTTGTTTTGTCCTGGTCTTCAGGGGTGATCTGAATCTGATCGTAGCTACTAAAACCATATAAAAAGGAAAAGAACTACTTCCCTGCCAAAGTATCAAGAACCTGGTCAATGAATGTCAAGGGGAACTGATCTTTCTATGTCACCTTGTTCAACTCCTGATAGTCTATATAGATACATCACTTCCCATTTTTCTTAGGGATGACCACCAATGGAGAGACCCATTTACTGTCCGAGATAGGATAAATGAACTTTACATCTAGCAACTTCTGTAATTCTTCTTTCACAATGTCCTTGAGATGTGGATTCAATCTCCATTGAGGCTACCATATGGGTCGAGTGTCCTTCTCAGTATAGATGTGGTGTGTACATAGTTGTGGATCTATTCCTTTAATATCGAGATAATTCCAAGCAAAATCCCCTTTATATTTCTGCAAGACCTATATGAGATTTTGCTTCTAATCGTTATCCAGACTATCATTAATATTTAGAATTTTACCTGGTTCAATCTCAATAGGTTTTCTGTTATGAACAACAGTCATCTGAATATGCTGGTCGTCGGTATCCTTAAGAGGATCCTCCATGGCTTCGTTATCAAGGATTGCTTTCAACATTTGACACTTTACATTGCTCACATTAGCTGGCTTATTTATAAAATTATTGATAACATCATCTTCAGTTTGATCTTTAAATTCCAGTGCCTCTGCTACTGTGAGTGGCGACTGGATGCTTTCCTCTAGGTATGCTAGTGGTTGTTTACATATTTTTACAATGGCCAGACTTGGCTTGGCTGGAGGATATAACACAAGACTTTTTTACAGCGTCCCCCTTTGCAATGTTCATGTTTCCTTCTCAGCAACCAATATAAGCATCAACTGTCACCAGCCAAGGTCGGCCCAGAATCAGAGGGTGCCCATCCAATCGACTCTTTGGGTTTATAACAAGAAAATCTACTAGATATTCCCACGAATCAACATAAACTATAATATCCTATAAGATTCCTTCTAGCCTTACCACCGAACGATCAACAAGTTTTAATAAAGTGGTGGTTGGTTCTAGGGATGTAATACCAAGTGCTTGATAGGTTTCTGTTGTTAAAATATTAATGGCTGCACCCAGATCAACTAGAGTATTGGGAAAAGAGCGACCATATATCTGAACAGTCACTATGGGATTTCCAGTATCTTCATACTTTACTGGAGTGCCCCCCCCCCCAATAGTAAATCAGATAAGGTCCCTACAACGTGAATGGTGGGTGAGGTTTTTTCTTTCCTCGCAGGCTTCTTTACACATAACTCTTTGATTGTTTTAGCATATATGGGTATGTCTTGAATGGCCTGGAGGAGAGGAATTTTAATACAAAGATTTTTTAGTTCCCCTACAAGATCGAAATCTGGATAAATAGTAGGTTTGGGTATCGTTAACCTTTCGAGGAATGGGGGAGAAGTGACTGTAAGTTTTTCAGAGTCTTCATGTTGATCTGTCTCTTCTCCTTGTTTTAGTTCGGTATTAATTACAGTGGTATATGTACAGGTCTGGTTTCAATTTTGATTGAAGGTTGGTCCATGTTTTCCTCAGGGGTGATGATACGTCTTGACCTCAATCTGAGTTCATTACATTCTTTCTGCTCAATCTCATAATCTGAGCTTTCAATAATCTACACCAACTGGACTAGTCTATTATTAGGATTCAGATTCGGCTGAGCTAGCAATTGAGGGTGCATAAGAGGTTGGGAATTTTTCTGTAATGCATATGGAGCTGATAGTGCAGGTTGAGGCTAAGGACTTGTACCCATAGGTGCGTTAGATATCCCCAGAGGTCGCTGCCACTTTGTAGACCAATTTGGATTTTGAGAGGTGGAGGCAGGCCACTAGGATTGATAGGGATTTCCCTACCAAATAGGAGTAAAAGGAGAATTTGGCTAGCCATTACCTAGAAAAGATTGCGTTGGCTAGGATGTCATAGCGAATGGCTAGGTTTTCCAATTTGGGTAAGGTGATTGGCCTTGCCATGCTGCCCCAAGTTTTTGTTGTTTATTAAACTGTGAAGAAGGAAATAACTAGGATGTGCCTTGTGACATACCTCTAGGTTTAGCCTACAATTGTCGACATTGGTTCATCAGATATACCAACTTTGTTTATTCGTCTGCTTCCTTGAATACTGCTTTCAACCCCAGTAATGATGGACATTGTTCAGTGGTGTGGTCTTTAGTATAGATAGCACATGACTTCACCATGTTTAATGGGCATTCCTGTTGGTTATACTTCTTTCGACAACATGGACAAAATATGGCCATGTTTTTTTCTTTTAAGGATTGCTTTTGTTTAGCCTGTAGGATGTCCAGCTGCGTTGTGAGAGTGCCCAGGATGTCCATCTTGAAATCTTCCAGGATGTTACCAAATTCAATCCACGTTACACCTGCACTATGTGGTTTGATTCCCCTACTCATGGGATCTCGGCTTCCTGCTCCCATACATGTGCTTCCTTGCGAACAACTGATACACAAGTGAATGATTTCATCATAATCTTCCTTAAAAGAACCTTCTTTTCCCATTAGATTTAGATTTTCTAACCATTCCTCTTTCATTCCTTTAATTAAGATATATCTCAGGACTTCTTTTGGTAGGGCAGTGTGTGGAGACCTCTACAGATTATAATTAAACTATTCTACATATTCTTCTAGTGTTTCATTATCTTTTGTAGTCATCTTAGAAATTTCATCTTTTAGCTCCCTAGTCTTACAAAATTCCTGGTATCTTGTGAGGAAGGGGGTTTTCATATTGTCCCAAGAATTAATGGTTCGCCCACCTAGACCCATGAACCATCTTAAGGCTACCCCTTTCAGGGTAGAAGGAAACAACTTTAGCTTTTCGGGGTTAGTGGTGTAGTCATACCCTCTGTAGATGACATTAAACTCAAACAGGAAAGCATCGGGATCCTCTGTGATCATCCCATGGAAATTTGGGATGCTTTGCAAAGGAATATCCTTCATGGGGGCATTGGCCACTTGGTTGATTATGAGATACTCTAATGTCGAGGTTTGACATTGAGGTGGCTGGTTTACCATTTGGTCAAAGATGTTCCAACAACCTTCAAGGATTTCAGGGAGTGATTTTTGAGGAAGTAGATGATTAGCAACCTGCGTTGGCTTTGCAACACTGCCTAGATCTGGGATCACATGAGAACCCTGTTCAGACAGCTGTGGTTTTGCCTTAGCAGTCCCACTAGTTTCTCCTTCTCCTTCTCTTAAGTTACAAGATTTTATCCCTTGTAGAGGATCATAATGTAAACTTATTGTAGCTTGAAGACTCTATTTAGATCCTCTAACTTGGATTTGGATCTCAGTGTAAGCTACAGATGGTGAGCCCACTGCTTGAGGGATTACAATAGAACCTTTTCCAGATATTGCTCGAAATCCTACTGATGCTTGAGACTGCTTTTCTTACGATTTCTTCTATAAGGTCGTTCCCCCAAGGTTCCCCGATCCTTTGGGTTTTTCGAATTTAGGTGGGGGGTTCTACTCTTTTTCTATTTTTCTATTCCTAGTCCTTCATAAAAACCAATCACTATTTAACCTCTAAACTTTTTCTGAAAAGCGGGTTGGTAAGCAAGCACTTTACTTGCTAGGTACGCAGGTTCTTACCTTTCATTTTTAAAACCTAATTCTTTCACAGCTAGATAAAAAGGAAATCACTTGAAACACTCTCCCCGACAAACGACGCCAAAATGTTGGTGCACTAAGATGTCTTTTTACAGGCAGTCTTAATTCCTACATTAATTGTCAACCCAAGGTAAATATTTTTATCTCAAGAGTGTCAGCACAATCTATGTAGTGAATTCAGACGTTATCTAATGGTAAATAGTTGCAATCACTAATAACTATCTCTTCAACTCAATTCACACAATTCTAAAAGAAATAACTAAGGAAGAAATAACTCTTAACACACATTGCAATTCTGTCTAACTTATTTTGAAATCAAATGAATCTGAATGCGAATGCAAAGAATCATTCTTGGAAACCTTCAAATAGAATTAAGACTAATTCACTAGATCAAGAAAGAGAACCATGACAACTGAACAACACCGATAATCTATAGCAAATCAAAATTGAATACCAAATCCTAATTTGGACGGCAATCTCAATTCAATGACAATTCTTAATTGAACAGCAACTGATAACTGAACACCAAGCAAGCAGATAATGATAAATGATTTCTAAATAGAAACTGATCTATGTAAGCAGATTATGGAAATCAATTAATGATATCTCTAAGATCTATGATAACATAACTTAGAATGAAAAGAAATCTACTACTAAAACTAATATAACCAATCCAATCAAAGCATTACTCAGATATATCGCACGACTAAGTATGAATCTAAATGAACAACAGTATGAATTGGAATCGTCAATCCTCACAATAAGCGAAATGATATTAACTAAACATTAACAATCAATAAAGACTCAATAGAAAGATAATAACACAAGAAAGCAGTAGAACTTCTCTTGACTGGGCCCAAAGTCACCAAAAGTCTCTGTTAAGGAAAACTCATAATATAGGTAAAGATCAAATGTAGTATTTTTTAATTAATATAAGTAACAAGATTACAACATCACTGAGATAACAATATTATATGTCTCAAAAAGAATAATTACAGATTACATAAGTCTGAACTGCTTTTTGTTTTCCTTTCAGCCTTATATATAACATTAAAAGAGTAAACTAGATAAAAGTGAATCCTCAAGATCAGGGGATCCTGAGGATTTCACAATACATAATCTGATTTTGCTATGAAATAGTATTGGTCTAGCTGGTCTCTCATTGCCTTGCCTGCCTTAGAAACTATCTTTTCCTTTTACGGTCTGGTGCTACTCTGTCGATTGAACGTCTATTGACCAATCCGTGTCTGCTGCACACAAGGATATTAAAAAGCCAGTTTCTTGTGCTAGATTTATCTAATTTGTTACCAAGTGATTTCATCCAACTTTAGCTATTATTTTCTTTATTTAAATCCGTAAACAGAGATGATCATATAAGGATGAATTCGAAATAAAGAAACTACCAAGGAGAAATATACTTTTTTCTTGACCCAAAAATGGGTGCACGGTATATCATTACTACGACTGAGTATTTAACCAGGTGGGTGGAAGCGCAGCTAGTGAAGGATTGTACATCGACCACTCCTGCGAAGTTTCTATTCGAATATGCCTTAACAAGGTTTTGGTGTCCTAGGATATTGATGAGTGATCAGGGTACACATTTCTTGAATGAAACGATCAACGTGATGCTTGAAGAATTCTAGGTGTATCATCAGAAGAGCACACCCTATCACCCACAGGTGAACGGCATGGTGGAATATTTGAATAAGATTTTGGAACATGCATTGGCAAAGGTCTGCAACACACAAAGGAATGATTGGAACATACATGTACCTATTGTTTTATGGGATTATAGTATGACCTACAAGAAGTTGATAGGCTAAACACCATTTAGACTAGTCTATGGGATTGAAGCAGTCATGCCTATGGAATATATTGTGCCAAGCTTACATATTGCAGCATTGACAGGGATGGAGGATTGCAAGACCTTGGAGGAAAAACTCTCATAGATAATAGAGTTAGAAGAAGATTGCTTCCTTGCAGGATTCCACCAACAAGTGCAAAAGGAGCGCGAGAAGGCATGGCATGATTGACATATTAAGCTGCACACATTCAAGGTGGATAATTTAGTGTTGTTTTATGACAACAACTTCACGAAATTTCCAGGAAAGTTTCAAATGTTGGAAATAATACTGAGAGTGGTGTTGAATCATTATTTACAAATTAATAACTTTTTCATTTCCATAATCAGATTTATATATGCTACTTTAGTGAACGGAACTTGCTTGTGCATGAAATTATTCTTAAGGTAACCAACGTATATCCAGTGAACCTATGATGCAGTTAGTTCATCATATGTTGATCTTTAATCAGTGCATCAGTACTTTATTAAACATTAAACAATAACCATGCATAGTAATAACATAATAAACCATCACACATAAGTGACACACATGAAAACAAAGATTTAAGGTGGAAACCCAATGTGGGTGAAAAGCACCCGCTGTTGTCATCTCTATCTTCTTTTAATAATACGAAGATATGTTTACAATCTTGTACTAGTGCAGAACCATACCAGTATGTAGGCACCCACCTGCAGAAGGCTAAAACCTTCTCTCGCTCTCCAACTTCCTCTGGAAGGGAGCTACAACCCCATAGTTCTTGTACTAGCCAATACATTTACTAGTACATAGGCCTCAACCTATAAAATGCTACAACCTTCACTCATTCTCCAGCTACCACTGGAAGGGAGCTCCAACCCCCTGATCAAATCACCAGCCACTATTGGCAGGAAGATTCGACTTCCTCACTGAAGGCTCCAACCCTCAGTATCCTCCAAGGACCACGTTTCATAAATTTTCACACTGGATGCTCCTAGTACACAACAACACTATATGTAGGCCACATTTCATCAAATTTTCACACTGGACCCATTAGTAACATTGAAGCTCAAATTCAATCACCACTGCAATACATCCATCAAATACATCTGCATCAACCAATCACTGAAACTCAATCATCAATCTCTGATATAACTGAAACCCAATCATCAATCTCTGAATCAATCAATCATTGAAACCTCTGACATAAAACAATCACTGAACAACTGAATCAAACAATCACTGAACCTTTGACACAATTGAATCAACCATTCATTCAAACTTAATCAAATTCAACCAATCAACTAGAACAGACAGATCATTGTAACCAGTACACAGATCTGAACCCAGAACACTACATCATCATTCAGAACCAACTGTAACCTCAAAACCATGCATCAGAATGTATACGCTACTTGGATGAACCCAAACTGCGTGTATACGCTACTTCCATTAATAAAACCTACGTATACCTTCAAAACTACTGCAAATATAAACTTTTGAATCAAGTCTGTACCAACCAGCAATATACTGAACATCTATTGTCAACATATAGAGATTTACACATGCAACAATAGAGATCACTTCTTCTCACTTATAAAATCAATCAATCAAATACCAACCTCCTTATGCATTCAATTTTACATTCAGATCTAAGAAGACTTCATTGGCAGACAATAGTAAAACAACATCACTGATCTGATAGATCAGTCATCCTTGAACATCAATCTTTTCTTTTTCATACGCTACTTGGAAGAGCCGAACAAGCGTGTATACACATCTTCACCAAAGCAAACCAGCATATAGATCTGAAAATACTTACTTATAACTTCGTTGCAATTCCAGACTTCATACATACCCAGATCATCACATATAAAGGATAAAACATGTGTTAGCAATCAGATCTAGCCCATCCATTATCAGATCACATAATGATAAGTCATTGTGATGTTGTTAGGCCCCTATACTACTAGTGTAACCCCTTATTGTTATTAGTACAACCCCCTTATTATATTTATGTACCGATGTAGTCCCCATATTGTTACTATTGTGCACCATAGAAGCCCACTATTGTTATTACTATGCCCTTACATTATTATTGTTATGTCGACTCTAATTATGTTATGACCCCTTAGACTCCTATATATAGAAAGGAGGTCTTTTCATTTGTATAATCCAAGAATTGTTCATTTGTGTAATGTAAAGGAGGTTGCCCCTCGAAGAGGCTTATTTCTAAGGCGTTGATCTATCTTTTCTATCTTTTTGTGAGCTAGATTCATAACATTTGGTATCAGAGCTTTGGGTTCTAGGGTTTTTGCTGCTCCAAACATGTCATCGTGGAATTTTCGCTATAACATTTTCGCTACGAAGTTTTCGAAGCTAAAACAAAAACCCATTTGAGAAGAAATTGGTATGCACCTTGGGTCCAAATTGCAGATATTGTCTCACTATATTCTCAGATATATGATCTAAGGAATTTAGGGTTTTTGCATACTCCCGAATTAAAACTTAAACAGGTGACCTTGGTAAAGTCATCATAATTTTCTCTTTGAGCATCAGATTGCAATTTCGTAAAAAGTTACAGAAAGAGGACGGAATGTAGTCTTTTTTTTGTATTTTTAAGATCCGAAGGTCAAAACAGTGACACGTGGCACATCATACAAATTCGCTATTCTGAAGGTGTATAATCTGGTCATCTTGGGAGATTGTGGACAACTCTTTGTTGGAGAATCCAATTTCAATTAAACTGGTGGCATTGGAAAGAGGACGCAAAGGAATACTGCAAGTCATGATTTCAGAACTAGAAGATTCGAAATTATAGATTTACAGTCATTTCAAGATCGAGCTCCTAAAATCAAGAAAAAGCGAGATGAGGAAGTTTGATGGCAAGGATCTGGTAAATTGGATACTACAGATGGAGAAATATGTTGATCTACATGGTGTGCCACTGTTACAAAAGGTATGTATTGCATCTAATTATTTAGAACCAAATCAATTTTTATGGTATAAAGGGTTTTGTTCTCACAAACCACTTCTCATGTGGTCAATTTTCACGGAGGAAATGATAGCACATTATGAGGATACAAAGAGAAACACCTTTTTTAGCCAATTGATAAATCGCAAACAAAAGTGTTTAGTGGAAGAGCACATTGAGGACTTTCAAAAATTGAATATAAGGGAAAATGATATTCCAGAGAGGCAAAGGATTGATGTCTCCATAGGGACTTTAAAGGATAACATTCAACATGAGGTTCATCTTTGGGAACCTGATTCATTGGAGAAGGCATTCAGGTTGGCAAGAAAAGTGGAAAGAAAAATTATGGAAACAAGGAATTCTACCCCTCACAACTATAAACATAAAAGTGTTGTTTCTCCTAGCCTTCCACAACCTACAAGGGTGACACCACAACAATTGGAAGAAAAAAGAGAAAAAGGGATTTGTTACAATTGTGATAGAAAATGCACTAAAGGTCATAAGTGTGCTGAGAAGAAATTATTTTACATAGATTATGAAGAGGAGGAAGAAAAGGATCAAGAAACATCAAAAGAAGAGGATATACACCAAGAACCAACCCAGAGAAAGAAGAAATGAATCCAACCATATCTTGTAAAGCATTGGCAAGAATTACCACTCCTCAAACTCTCAAGATAGAAGGACATATCAAGAAGAAAAATGTTCAAGAAGTGAAAGATCACATTGAGAAAGAAGAAATGAATCCAACCATATCTTGTAATGCATTGGCTAGAATTACCACTCAAACTATCAAGATAGAAGGACATATCAAGAAGAAAAATGTTCAAGAAGTGAAAGATCACATCGAGGATCAAGAAATGAATCCGACCATATCTTGTAAAGCATTGGAAGAAATTACCACTCCTCAAACTCTAAAGATAGAAGGAAATATAAAGAAGAAAAAGGTTCAAGCAGTGGAAGATCACATCAAGCATCAACAACAAGTTCTCCAACTTTTAAAGGATACCGCCACTTTGGTGTAGAATCGAATGAAACAATAGGTAGATCAACATTGCAGTGAAAAATGTTTTGATGTAGGTGATTTGGTATTTTTACGGCTACATCTCGAGCAAGCTATTTATGAGAAGGAAATGTTGGCAATACTACATGCACTTAAGAAATGGCGACCTTACCCAATGGAAAGACACTTCAAGGTAAAAATGGATCATGATAGTCTTAAATACTTTTTAGAAAAAATATTATCTTTAGAAGAACAGAAAAATGGGTCACAAATATGTTGGGTTATGACTTTGACATCATCTATAGAAAAGGGAAGCAAAATTTTGTTGCAGATGCACTCTCAAGAAAGGATGAGGATGTGAAAGCATTGTTTTTTGCTATTTCTATTATCCAACCACATTAGATAAAAAAAGCAAGAGATGAATGGAAGAAGGACGAAGAAGTGTGGCTACTCATTCAAAAGTTGCAGAAGATCCCAATTCAAACAATATTGCGAGAACTTGAAGAGGAAGGAAAAATCATATTGGAACCTGGAGTAGTCATAGAAACAAGAACCCAACAGCTATGAAATCGATCAATTTCAGAGTATCTCATCAAGTGGAAGAACTTACCCACTGAATATTCCACATGGGAGGACAAGAATTTTATACAAAAGCATCAAGAACTACTCCAGCGTTGGGAACCACACTTTTTGAAGGAGAGGGGCATGTTAGACCCCTATACTACTAGTGTAACCCCTTATTGTTATTAGTACAACCCCCTTATTATATTGTTGTACCCATGTAGTCCCCATATTGTTACTATTGTGCACCATAGAAGCTCACTATTGTTATTATTGTGCCCTTACATTATTATTGTTATGTCGGCTCAGATTATGTTATGACCCCTTAGACTCCTATATATAGAAAGGAGGTATTTTCATTTGTATAATCCAAGAATGGTTCATTTTTGTAATGTAAAGGAGGTTATCCCCTCGAAGAGGCTTATTTCTAAGGCATTGATCTATCTTTTCTATCTATTTTGAGCTAGTTTCATAACAGATGTTGATCCATCATTAGATTTCATCCATCATCAAATGCTCAGGTGCATATTTAGTCTAGATCAAGCAAAGCATCAGAAACCCATAACATGCATATTTTCTATTGATATAACACTACATAAGATATTCATTACTTGTGCCCTTAGCCCTTTGATCTTCTCCTCCTTATATACTTAGATCCTTTGTCAATACCTCAGACGGAAACCACTTAGGACCAATAACTTGGACCAAATACTTAGGGTCAATACCTTGGACCAATACATTGGACCAAAATACCTTGGACCAAATACCTAGGGTCAATACCTCGGACCAAATACCTTGGACCAATACCTTGGACCAAAATACCTTGGACCAAAACCTTGGTTTTCCAACATGTACGTGCTTTTCCTCCTGAGAGATTGCATGTATACGTATACGCTCTTTTTGTTCTGTGGACCAGTGTGTATATGTTGTTTTGACTAAGTGGACCTACGTATACTTCTTACACTGCTTTATATCAACCTTTTCCTTTACATTCTTTATTCTGATCAGTAGACCTAAGTTCCATCTTCCTATTCTTTTTTACCAATGTCCTGTTACTTCTGAATAGACTTGTTAAACTATAATTTTTCATATTACTTCTGAAATGATTCCATTGAACTGCCATGCATTCTGTCACATCTGATATCTCTCCTGTAGATTTATCTAGTTAAGTAGATTCATCTAGTTACCATATACAAGTGAGTTGTTCTGCTACAAGTGGGTTGCCATCAAGTACAACACATGTATCATAATGAAAACAATCTCCCCCTTTGGACTTGATGGCAACCATGTTGGTGTTGATTACTGCATGCCATAGAAACTGTTAGAGATAACAAGCAACACCAAGATACTCTCCCCCTTTGACATCAAGGGCAAAGGGTAGACCAAGATATTCTCCTCCTTTGATATCAAGGGTAAAGGCTTGACCAAAATGAATAATTTCATATCTGAACATATAAATATGAACATTGATCATGCTACCCCTAGGCACATGCTAAATTCTCCGATTAAACTCCCCCTTTATACATGTTGAGATGCACTATACCATCCATTCTCCCCCTGAGCACATGCAAAGTCTACAAATATATTTTCTAAAAGAATAACATGACTCTATAACTCAACTATGTGAGTATGACCTTGTTATCACCAATGACTCATACATACATCAATCTCCCAACCAAGTGGGGATATACCAAATTTGACTCATCTACCCAATCAAGTGGGGATGTACCAATTGTTTATACATGACTGAAATATAGCAGTTATTACATCATCCTTCCCATGCATAGTGGGGGTACAAATTACATCATATGACCAAAAAGGACTCATTAAAAGACTATGACAGACAGAGACATATTGTGGGCCTTTATATGACCTTTACATCAAATGATATACATGACATTTATAACAAAGACCAAAGATCTAAACAAGACCATGATAGTCATCAACAACTATCATACACCATATATGATCTACTCCATAAGCATCTGTCAGCAACATCTAGAACAACAACCTATATATGTCCATCATTAGTTCCCAAGATATGACAATGTAAATATCATCAACCTGTGATAAAGTATGACGCATATAGATATCAACTCATCCTCTTGATCTTATCAAGATCAACTTGCTCTGTTTCCTTAGTAGAAAGAGCCTTATCATAACCTTCCATGAATCAACTATGCATATGTCATATCTCCAAGCAGTAACATAAAAACATATCATATGTATGTGAAAACACCATAGTCATCATCTATGATCATAACATCATCAATAAGAACTGCATGATCTTTCCACAAGAACCCTCAATATATCAACCATGTATCATCACTAGGGAACATCCCACATCAGATAAGCATCAACCACGATAATCAACATATGTGAGTATCAAGCCTATTATCATAATGTAAGAATTAATCATCATTATGTGACTAAGGAAGCCATGTCTTTGAATATACATGTCTTCAAATAGCTATGTCTTCATGAGACCTGCAATAACACCATTCTCTTTCCCAACCAACAATATTTATCAATATCCAACTTAAGTAATCATCCATGTATCCAACATAATGTGTATCCATCAAAGAGATAGAAATATGTATCTAACAAACCATGAGCTTATAGTCATTTGTCAAGATTTCTTGATACCAACTAGAATCCTCAACCATGTGAGAGCTAGGAACTATAGTAATCCTTCATCATATCAGCACCATATGAATTTTATGCATATTTCAAGGCATGATGACAACAACATAAAAGAAATGAGTGACTCATCATCAAATAATGAAGTTGTGTACTCAAGCTTTGTACTTCTCCCTGTCCTTATGAATATCACAATGTATATGTATTGTATGCATCATCAAAAGGTCATCCACTATCGTCCATAAATCTGATCTGAATAACAACTATGTATCCCCAAGAAATACCAGTATCATTTGAGACTTTATCATAGGCAAATCATAACTACAGCATAGCATCATGTATCATTGAAACACTTCAACAAAATAAGTACCAAAGACTTCTGAACATAATGCCAACAATGCATTATTAGAAGCACAACATATTCTCCCCCTGAACCTGTGCCATCTATTTACCGTCAGATCTGATCATTACATATATCAGTAAGGATCATCATCAACTAGTTATATATCAAGTCATAAACAACTTATGAGGGTCAAAATCACTTCTACATATCATCAACAAACTATAATCATCATCAATCAGAATAGAAAAGATGATTGATAATTGACTGAACCATATTAAACCCCTTTTCCTGAGTCTGTCCCACAACTTCTTCATCAAACCAACATATACACGACAATGTAGCTTCGAACTCGCATATATACGTGACTTGTATTCATGATAACTGCGTATGAGAATTAGAACACTGAAACTCTCAGTTATCCTGAGTCTGTTTTGTCTGTATACTGAGCTATGCCACATATTTCTAGTTGTACTTCCTTCTTCTTCCATACCTTGAAGTGTGATGATGTTTGTTCCTTTTGGTATGTTGGCTGAATTTTTCTCCAACACTCTTTTGCTATATGCCCAAACTTGTTACAAGCATAGCATCTTATATGTTTCATATTCCCTCTATAGCAGTTAATGGCTTTGTGACCAAACATATTGCAAGAAAAACAATATCCCTTAAAGTACCTGGAAGTTGATGATCTTTCTATGTGACTGTTATTAGCTTGAACCATTCTACTTCTGCATTTAGCTACAACATGTCCAAAATTATGACATATAAAACATTCAACATTATTAATCAAAGGAAAGAATCGATTAACACTTCCATAGTTAGGAGTAAATGATTTTCTTTGAAGACTTTCTTTCCTTGGTTGTTGATGTGGTTGACCTCTTATCTCATTGTTGAGCATTTTTTATTTTGCACTAGAGTTCCTTGCTTCATTTTGTGAGCTAGATTCACCTTTAACAGTTTCATGAAAACCAAGACCAGATTTGATGGCAGGAGACCTTTGACTACTAAGAATGTCATCCAAAATCTTAGTACTATCTTGAAATCGTAAAAGTTTATCCTTTTCTTCTAATTTACCTTTTAGGATATTTACCTCAACTTGATATTGCTCTTCCTTTTCAAGATACTGCTTCTTCATGATTTCTTCAGCTTTTCTTTATTCTTCCACTTGTTGCCTTAATTCTAGAACTTCATTTTATTGTTCTTGAAATGCTTGGAGTAGTTCTTCATTCTCCTTATTTAAATTTTTGAGATCTTCTTTTATAGAAATGATCACACCTTCAATACCTTCACAATAGCTGGTTCTTTCTAAAAGATCCTTGGTTGTTGTGTCTTTTTCATTTGCTTCAATTCTCAATGATGTCACTTCATCCTGTAGCCTTTGACATTGGTCTTCCTTTTCCTTGAACTACTTCCTTACATTGTTTCCTTCCTCCAAGTTGGCTTTTAATCTGGTAACTTCTTCTTTGTAGGAACATTCCCTTTTATTAATTACTCTTTTTTATCTCTAATTGTGTCTGTAAGCTTTTTAAATTTTGACTCTAGTTGATTTCTTTCTCTTTCACCCATAAGAGAAAATTCAGTTGTTTCACTATCACTTTCATTATCTTGAAATTTCCAGAGGACAACAAATTCCTACCTGATAGTTATTTTTCTTGTTCATCTTGATTCTGAGGTGATTCTAAATCTGAAGAGTTGCTTCCACATAAAAGCCAATTGCCTCTCCCACTGTCATAGTTCCTTTGAGATGTCTTCTTCTTTTGAGGTGCTTTCTTCTTTAACTTCTTTCCCATTGTTACTACGGATCTCCTTCAAGCGATCAAGCTTTTTCCAAAGGACCTGCTCTGATACCAATTGTTGGAAATAATATTGAGAGGGGGGGTGAATCAGTATTTACAAATCAATAACTTTTTCATTTCCATAATCAAATTTATATACACTACTTCAGTGAAGGGAACTTGCGTGTGCACACAATTGTTCTTAAGGTACCATTGTATATCTAGTGAACTTATGATTCAGTTAATTCATCATATGTTGATCTTTAATCAGTGCATTAGTACTTTATTAAACATTAAATAGTAACCATGCACAGTAATAATAGAATAAACCATCACACGTAAGCGACACACATGAACACCAAAATTTAAGGTGGAAACCCAATGTGGGTGAAAACCACCTGCTTCTATCATCTCTGTCTTCTTTTAATAATAAGAAAATCTGCTTACAATCTTGTACTGGTGCAGACTCATACCAGTATGCAAGCACCCACCTGTAGAAGGCTACAACCTTCTCCCATTCTCTAGCTTCTTCTAGAAGGGAGCTATAACCCCATAGTTCTTGTACTAGCTGATATATTTACTAGTACATATGCTTCAACCTATAGAAGGCTACAACCTTCACTCGTTCTCCAACTACCACTGGAAGGGAGCTCCAACCCCCTGATCAAATCACTAGCCACTATTGATAGGAAGCTTCGACTTCCTCACTGAAGGCACGAACACGTAGTATCCTCCAAGGACCACATTTCATAAATTTTCACACTCGATGCTCCTGGTACACAACAACACTATATGTAGGCCACATTTCATCAAATTTTCACACTAGACCCATTAGTAACATTGAAGCTCAAATTCAATCACCACTACAATACATCCATCAATACATCTGCATCAACCAATCACTGAAACTCAATCATCAATCTCTGAATCAATCAATCACTGAAACCTCTGACATAAAACAATCATTGAACAATTGAATCAAAATATCACTGAACCTCTGACACAATTGAATCAACCATTCATTCAAAATTAATCAAATTCAACGAATCAACTGGAATAGACAAATCACTATAGCCAGTACACAGATCTAAACCAAAAACACTACATCATCATTCAGAACCAGCTGTAACCTCAAAAAAATGCATCCGGAATGTATACGCTACTTGGTTGAACCTAAACTGCGTGTATACGCTACTTCCATTAATAAAACCTACGTATACCTTCAAAACTACTGCAAATATAAACTTTCGAATCAAGTCTGTACCAACCAGCAACTTACTGAACATCTACTGTCAACATACAGAGATTTACACAGGCAACAACAGAGATCACTTCTTCTCACTTATAAAATCATTCAATCAAATACCAGCCTCCTTATGCATTCAGTTTTACGTTCAGATCTAAGAGACTTCATTGACAGACAATAGTAAAACAACATCACTGATCTGATAGATCAGTCATCCTTGAACATCAAGATTTTCTTCTGCATACACTACTTAGAAGAGCCGAACCAGTGTGTATACACATATTCACCAAAGTGAACCAGTGTATAGATATGCAAATACTTATAACTTTGCTGCAATTCCTGACATTAGACATACCCAGATCATCACGTATAAAGGAAAAAACATGTGTTAGCAATCAGATCTAGCCCATCCATTATCAGATCACATAATGATAAGTCATTATGATCTTGATCCATCATTAGATCTCATCTATTATCAAATGCTCAGGTGCATATTTTGTCTAGATCAACCAAAGCATCAGAAACCCATAACATGCATATTTGCTTTTGATATAATACTTCATAAAATATTCATTACTTCTGCCCTTAGCCCTTTGGTCTTCTCCTCCTTATATACTTAGATCCTTTGTCAATACCTCGGACCAAAACCAATTAGGACCAATACCTTGGACCAAATACTTAGGGTCAATACCTCAAACCAAATACCTTGGACTAATACCTTGGATCTAAATACCTTGGACCAAATACCTCGGACCAAATACCTTTTATCGAGCAGTAAAAAGGGTCTTTTTCACCTCTATTTACCCTACATTAACTTATCAATCCAAGAACGATTTGTTATCTCAAAGAGTGTACTCAGTTTGAGGCGGTCATTTGTCAGAGTAATGCTAGTAGTATAGTGCTCTAAATACAAGAGTAAATGGATGCTTGAAATAAGATCTACTTACAGAAAAGAACCTTAAAACTCAAATCATGCACTCAGAAAGCTATAGAAATTTATCAGTCAAGGGTACAGTAATGGTAACTCATCCCTCTGTAAACTGATGTAATTAAAAGACAATCAAGGAAAAGATCATCAATTTGGGAACTAGACAACATATGTCAATGCTTACTACAATCTCATATTGTTCTGCACACCAAAGCAATGATAATACAAATGACAGGAAATGGAACAACAAATATTCTTATGAACAAGATTGAACAGCAAAACCTTAATCTACGGAAATGAATGGAGCAATTATATCCTACAGGAATTAGGTAACAATCTTTACTCTAAAGATAAATCAGACAACAAATAGAAATAGAACAGAAACTAACAGAGATGAAATATAGAACAACATCGAATCAAATATAGATGTACAATTGATCCGAATTTAAACAGGAACGCAACAAATTACAGAGATAACCATATACACAAAGATGCAGTGGAAATAATACTTCATTTCATTAATGGAAAATACTGAAATATGCTTACAACCAGAAATGGAAATAAACCAGCTAGGGCGATGGTAGCTTATCTCTGAGAAGAGATGTGATGGCTACATGCCTCTAAACTGTGTTACAATGAGGCTCAAAGGCCTATTTATTGTTGAGAAACAATGGAAAACCCTTAACATTCCAAAACCTAACCCTAGGAGATGAAACACCAAACTGTGGGCCCCGTTTGGGGTAAATTGGTACATCAACTTCTCGAGGTCGTAACTTTGGAATATGATCTCTGTTTGACGCGTACAATAGCTCATTAGAAAGATCTATCCGAGCACTATCATTGTTGGAACGGGCAAAATCGGTCCATGGAACATTGTTGCCCCCAGATTCCCCAAAAAACGTCGTTTAGGGCCTCAAAACGGCTCCGGAAGTTCAGGACCCGAAAAACTGCTAAAAATAGTAAGTTGTGCTACAATTAAGGATACTGAAAATGCTGAGAAAGACAATGGTGGGGGTCTAGGTGGACTTGGCAGGTGGCCACCAATATCCACCTGGATCATTCCTCCCCCCTTAGGAATCAATGGTCCCCATTGCGTTGAGCTCCTCCATGAGATGAGGAAACTTCTGTTGAACTTGTTCCCTAGTGAGCCACTTGCCCTACTGAAGGATTTGGCCTTCTTTGACAACTCGATACAGTTGGATATTCTGTTGGCGAGTGTTCTTGATCTGTGTGTCCATGTTCCGATCAGTTGCAGCTTGTTCCATGCAATCTGGATTTAATTCTGTGGGTTTGAGCTGTTCTGCAATGTCGGATGTGTCTAGCAATGGTGGAAAGTATGGCCGAAGGCGGTCCACATTGAACACTGGGTGCAGGCCAAGGAATGGGGGAATGCTGAGCTCAAATGCATTGTCTCCCATGGCCTTAGTAATGGTGTAAGGACCATATAGGAGTGGTCTCAATTTCCGATAGGCTCCGGTAAGGCGTTCCTTCTGCAAATGCAACCAGACTTTGTCGCCCACCTGAAACTTGTGTGGCACCCGATGTTGATCATGTCGCTGCTTGTACTTGGCATTTGATTTCTCAAGAATGTCATGGACCTGCTGGTGAATATGTTGGATGCGCTCAATGAAGCTGGTGGCCTTATCTGTTGCGGACTGGACATGAGCTGAATTCATGTGAGTAGCTACAAGTGGCATGGCCACATCAGTGGGGCATAGTGGCTGGAATCCCAAACCCACTTGAAAAGGGCTATGGCCAGTGGAGCTGTGAAGAGCTCGGTTGTAGCTGTGCTGAACATAGGGGAGGCTCTCGTCCCATGTGCGTGGATGCTTTGAGTTATACATGTGCAGAATGTGCACAATCATCCTATTGACAACCTCTGTCTGGCCATCATTTTGAGGATGGAAGGCTGTGGACTTCGTGAGTTTGGTGTCCAGCATTGACTAGAGACTGGACCAAAATGTGCTGAGAAACTGACTATCCCGATCTGAGATGATAGACTATGGGATCCCAAAGTGCACCCACACTCGTTCAAAGAAGAGTTTAGCAGTGGCTTCTGCTGTGATATTCTTCTTGCAGGCCATCATAATGGCCATCTTCGAGAACCTGTCGACGACCACAAAAACACAGTCATTTCCATGTTTAGTGGAAGGAAGGCCTGACATGTAATCCATGGAGATGGATTCCCAAGGTCGACTAGGGGTAGGCAACGGGGTATAGAGGCCATGCTTCTTAATGGTCGGTTTGGCAATGGCACAGGCAATACATGATCGGATGTACTTCCCAACATCCTGTCGAAGATTCGGCCAATAGAAATAATTTTGTAGTACTGCCACTGTTTTCTCGACCCCGAAATGCCCAGCAGCCCAACTGTAGTGTGCTTCCCAAATCATCTTGGCACGCTCGCTTGAAGGAACACAAAGGTGACCGAGGTGGCATAATAGGGCAACCTAGAGGTGGAAATCTGCAACATGCCGACCCTCCAAGAGTGTCTGGTATGTGTGGCCGAATTTTGGGTCGCTTTTGTAGAGAAGTGGCCAATCAGAAGTCTCGTGCCCACAAGAGTTGAGCACGGTGGTTAGCGCCATGATCGGTGGTCGACTGAGGCAATCTGCAACATTATTGGTGCTACCCTTTTTATACTTGATATTCAAGTGAAACTGTTGCAGGTATGTAGACCACTTCTGATGGCGATCATTCTGCAATTTCCCTTGGGTCTGTATGAATTGCAGAGGTTGGTGGTCTATGTGGATGACCGTTTCCTTCCCCAAAATGTAATGCTTCCATTGTCGGCAGGCCTGTACAATGGAATACATCTCTTTATCATAAGTGGGGTACTTCCGGACTATGTCTGAAAGTGTTTCACTGTGATATGCCACTGGATGTCCATGTTGAGTAAGGACTGCCCCAATAGCATAGTCAGAGGCATCTGTCTCGACCTCAAATGGTTGTTGTAAATCTGGTAACGCGAGCACTGGTGTTGTGCAGAGGCGATCCTTCAACTCCCTGAATGCCTTCTGTTGAGATTCAGACCAAAAGAATTTTGCTTTCGCCCCGCCCTTGGTGACTTGACTCAAGGGCCAAGAAATATGAGAAAACCCCAACACAAACCTGTGGTAGAAGTTGAAAAGACCTAGAAAGCTACGGAGCACTGTTAGAGTGGTTGGAGAGGGCCAATACCGAATGACTTGGATCTTGGCTGGATCGACATGCACCCCCTATTCATCAATGATGTATCCCAGATACTGAACCTGGGTCATGCCAAAAGTGAATTTCTCCAAATTGGCACATAGCTTGTGTTGCCGCAGTGTTTGGAGAACCTGTCGGATGTGGTGGAGGTGCTCTTCCCAACTCTGGCTGAAGATCAGAATGTCATCCAAGTATACTACTACAAAGGAGTTGGTGAATGGCCGCAAGATGTCATCCATTAGCCTCATAAAGGTTGCAGGAGCATTCGTCAATCCAAAAGGCATGACCAACCATTCGAAGAGGCCCTCCTTGGATTTGAAGGCAGTCTTCCACACATCAGAGGGTTCGATTGGTACCTGGTGATATCCTGACTTCAGATCGATCTTGCTGAAATATTTCGCCCCCTTTAGTTGGTCTAGGAGGTCATCAATCCGCGGGATCGGGTACCTATTACGGACAGTGATCTTGTTCAGTGCCCGATAGTCAATACAGAGTCTCCACGTCCCATCCTTCTTCTGTACCAACACGATCGGACTCCCACAGGGCGATGAACTCGGACGGATGTGACCTTTCTGCAGGAGCTCCTGAATCTGCCTCTTGATTTCATCGTTCTCCAGAATGGAGCGCCGATAAATTGGTCCATTGGGTAGCGACGCACCTGGGGTCAGATCAATGGAGTGCTTGACTTGACAGTGCAGAGGAACCCCTGCTAGGGAGGTGAAGATGTCCTCGTACTCCTCCACAATCTTGTCCATCTGTAGTTGTCGTGTAGAGGGACCCAGTTTGGAGGCCGCGGCCACTGTCTTCTTCTTTCCTTGAGGGCGTATCATCAGGAAAACAAATTTCTTGGTTTTGGAAATGATCTTACTGCATTGTTTTACAGTAATCAAAGAGATGGCGGCAGGTGGTGCTACCTCTGGTATCCTGAACAACTTATTTCCCAATGTAATAATAACAGCACGGGGCCTTGATTCATACACAGCATGTCGCTTCCACAAGTATGGTTGTCCTAGTAATACATCACAAACTTCAAGGGGAGCAATGTCACACAATACCTCATCCGTGAAGGGCTTGATGTTGTATGGAAGGCGACACTGCTGGCTCACGCGAAGATCTCGTCCTTGGTGAAGCCACCCAATGGTGTATGGTTGTGGATGTGCTGTGGTCGGTAAGCCCAACCGCTTCACGACCTCTGCTGAAATGAGGTTCTTTTGACTCCCGCTATCAACAATGAACTGTATCGGGGAGCCCTTTACCCACATCTGGGAGTGGAAGAGACGCTCCTCCTCCTCTGGATCTTTTGGTTCATTTTTCTGGATCTTTGCAGTAGCAATAGTGGCATTGGGATCCGCATCAATGATCTGTTTCCCTTTTTCATACCCTTTATCGGGTTCTGACTCAGAGTCGGAACATGCATCTGATTCTGAAACCTTTAGCTCAGCCACCAGTGACTGCTTGGCCCGACACTCACTTGTGTTGTGAGTGGAGCTCTTATGGAACTCGCACCATTTTCCAGTGTCCTTTCTCGGCTTCGCGGCGCTATTCTTTGCTTGCAGCTTCGGCTGGTTGTCTTGGGCTATCCCGCCTTGGCTTTGTCCTTTGTTCTGTGGTTTAGGGGCACCTTTCCCCTTTGGAATCGCAGATCCAAAGTCTCGCTTCTTTTGTTTAACATTCTGCTCGACCTTGACGGCATATCGTATGCTGCGCCGAGCGAGGGGATGTTTAGGAATTGTATCTCTTCCTGGATGTACTTGTGCAGGCAGCCACGGTATTTGAGTATCAAATGTTGCTCTGAATCCTTGATACCCAACTTTGTGCGAAGGGTATGGAAAAGATTGGTGAACTCCGACACATCTTGGTCCCTTCCCTGCCGCAGCGTGGTCCACTTTATGTATTCATTCTCATAGCTTCCGACAGGGTAGTACTGCTCCTTGATGGCATCCCAGAACAAATCCCAGGTGGGTGCTGCTGAAAATAGTGAGCCAGGACTATCATCCTTCTGCTCGCAGTAGGTTTCCCACCAGTCCTTGACGTGGGGGGCTGCTTTGAGAAGAGCAAAAACAATCTTTTCCCGACTCGAAAATTCATGAACAGAAAAATAACCCTCTAGCAGATTTAACCATTTATCTATGGCATCTGCGTCTATCTGACCCTCGAATATGGGGATTTCAAAATTAACTTGTACCTTAAAGGGTGTGTCGTTTCCAGAGTAGCTGCTGGCAGCCGATGCATTGCTTCTGGGTAGCCGCTGAAGGATCTGGGCAAAGTTGTCCATCATCGCGTTCCGTTGTCACTCGAGGGCTTCTTCGAGCAAGATTTTGATGGGATCTCCTGCCCCCTCGTCTTTCTTCTCGTTCGCCATGGGAGGCCATTGGGATTTGCGAGGATGGTCTTGCAAAGGTTCAACCAGTTCAAGCCCTAACTCCTTATATCCTGACCTTGTTGGGGACATGCAAAGAAAAACAGAGAAAAAGCAAACTGCTCTGATACCACTGATCCAGATTTAAATAGGAACGCAACAAATTACAGAGATAACCATATACACAAAGATGCAGCGGAAATAATACTTCATTTCATTAATGGAAAATACTGAAATATGCTTACAACCAGAAATGGAAATAAACCAGCTAGGGCGATGGTAGCTTATCTCTGAGAAGAGATGTGATGGCTACATGCCTCTGAACTGTGTTACAATGAGGCTCGAAGGCCTATTTATTGTTGAGAAACAATGGAAAACCCTTAACATTCCAAAACCTAACCCTAGGAGATGAAACGCCAAACTGTGGGCCCCGTTTGGGGTAAATTGGTACATCAACTTCCCGGGGTCGTAGCTTTGGCATATGATCTCCGTTTGATGTGTACAATAGCTCATTAGAAAGATCTATCCAAACACTATCATTGTTGGAACGGGCAACATCAGTCCATTCCATGGACCCATGTTGCCCCCGGATTCCCCAAAAAACGTCGTTTAGGGCCTCAAAACGGCTCCGGAAGTTCAGGACCCGAAAAACTGCTAAAAATAGTAAGTTGTGCTATAATTAAGGAAACTGAAAATGCTGAGAAAGAAAATGGTGGGGGTCCAGGTGGACTTGGCAGGTGTCCACCAATATCCACCTGGATCAACAATAAACCAAAACGAATATCACACACAACACGCTTAATAATGAAAGGAATAGTAATCTGACTTCGATACAACAAGTATAAATCATAGTTATAAAGAATAACGATTGTGATTCGTAATGGAACAACAATGCTAGTTGAACAACAATCACGGTTAAGTGTAAACCATAGATAAATACAGTAGTACTGATTTATGAATGTACAACATGGTTACTCTGTAATCGAGCAGTAATGGCAATCTGTAAGGAACAACATTGTTATATCAATGGTTAAAGGAATAACAATGCATTATAAAGTTAGAATGAACAACACAACATTCCTATTACAGAGAACAACATTACTCAGTTGAGCATAAACAAAATATAACAGAACTGTTATGTAAAATACAGAAACACATCAGATTATTGAACAGAGCTAATAATGAAAACCACACACGAATTAGAAATAATGGTACAGGAGCAAGTGTTCCACTAGGGCCGGGCCCTTAGCCTCCAGGGACACACCGCTTGAGATTACTCCAGAATGAAAGATGGAACGACAACTAGATTTATATTAAAACATCAAAACAGAGTTACAGTGGATTTCTCTTCAACAAGAGTTGATGATCAAAGTTCCAAATACAAAGGAGAATTATATAAAAACAACAACATTTCATCCCCCGAGCTAGCAGTGCTGCCCCTTCTTATAACAGCTGAGCGGAGATATCAACGATACAAAAAATCGTTAAGATAGCGATCCCTTAGGATCAAAGGATCCTGAGGGATTCGTCAGACTGTTAATTCCCAGTTATCCTCTTGTTCTCTTGCACCGATTTGGTATCCCCTTTTCCCTTTCGTAGCTGATACTTTCCAATTTGGATCGCCTTGTTTGCATGCAGTTCCATGTCAAAGGGACAACAATTAACTTTGTCCTATCTTTTCCTTTGGGATGAAAATCTTCCGTTTTCTCCTTTTCCTGCATAAGAAAAGGGCAATTATTAGTCATTTTGCGTTACATACAAATCCTATAGATTTTATCATAATTTCTTATTATCTACCTAGTTCATGATGCAAAGAGGTTATGAGTTTTAAAGAAAAGATGACAAAATAAATGATAATAACATACCTTCTCTAGTACTCAACACACCCCCCTGCTTACCCTTTTTCATGCCCTCATGAAAAAATTGTAGTTGACATGCAAGGCAGTGATAGAGTAGGCTGGAGATGGGATCTCATGAGGTGGTCTACAACCATGATGCCTAGCTAGGTGTTCAAAAAGATGTCCTGTCTGACCCTCAGGCATTTCATACAAGGCTTGGTATCCTGGTGCAGGGTGCCAAATAACAGGACTGCAGAACCTACAGCCTAACCAAGATGGGCCTTCTCTCAAAATAAGGTCACCATAGAATCCCAAGAGATCAACAACTAGCTTAAAGTTCTCACAGTTAAACGATTCCCTGAGTTGGATGTTCGGATTAGAAGTCTGATATTGGAATTTGGCAGCTGAAATGGCAAGGTCCTTGATGGTAAAGAAATATTCTATCCCTTGCCGATTGATTACTATATGAATAGGTCCTAATGCCTCAATTACGCCCAGAGTCCTCATGAGGTTCCTATGTTTATTCCACAACTGTAATGGGTCTCTAGGCTCAGCTCACACCCATAAGTCTAATCCATTTTCTTGTCTTTGTAAGAAATTATAGGCTTTAAGCCATTTTATTTGATTAACACCAAAAGAAATGAATGCCTGCAGTTGGATATCCCCAATAGAAGGGCTGGGATTCTGCTCTGTTTCTTGAGCTAACACAAGGTTATACAGATAGAATTCACATAATAATCTTTGAACATTCACCCCATAGTGCTTACAACAATTTATGAAATCGTCAATAGTGTTTATTTCTATCGGGGCTCCTGCTTTGACAACTTTAATTTTCAATTGCAAATATCTTTCCATTAAAAACAAGGCATAGTTCCTAGTAGGTGCTCTACACGCTAGGAAGTCAGTATACAAAGAGCATAAGGTATCCATTTGTTTGATGACTACATCTAGTCTATGAGTTACCTTTTTGACCCTTTCTTCTTCCTTCGCCATCCTTCAAAGACCTGGCTTTCAGATAAGTTGACATTCCTCAGCTGCTGTTGTAATTTTTCATACTTTTCTCGAGAGAGTCTATTCTGTAAGTTTCTATACTATTTGCTGGGTTTGCACCAAGTCCTTTTGCAGAGTTACTGCCCTCGGATCACTGTACCACATAGTAGTTGTAAGCAGAAGGTTTACTTGAATCTTCTTATTGCGTTCTCCCGTGTTTATATTTCGCATTTCCTCAGAGGACTGTGCCTCTGTCTGAACTTCTTTGTCACAGGTCGGTATATTATCTATTTGTACTTCAACATGGGCGACAACTAAATGCTATTCCTTTTGGTTTTGAACGGCAGGCTGGACTTGAGTCCTCCTAATCTTTTTCTTGAGGGGTTTCACCAGAATGGTTGCATGCTTTACCCCCGAGGTCCTTTTTTCTCTCTTTCCCATTTTCAAAACCCTGATTTTTTGTTGAAGTCATGCTATCACATTAAGCAGTCTTTGTTGTTCTTTTCGTAATCTTTTAATTTCTTCTGTTTTCTTGGAAGGAACAACTATCTATTTACTCGGGCCTGGACTTTCGCCTTGGCCAATTTCCTAGTTCTCTTCTTGGGGTGCTTCCTCATTGTTCTGATCGGGTTGTTCAGGAGTAAAAACCCTAGCTTGTTCTGTTATTTCCTAGGTGACTTCTTCTTCCACCCCTTCTCCTTCATGAAATTCTTCTGGTGTAGTCTAACTAGGAACAGATTGTTCCTCTTCTTTATCTTCATCACTTTTCTCTCCAGATATACTTTCATCATGAGCGGAGTGATTCTCTTCTTCTTCTTCCTCATCGCACAATTCTTTGGATGCATTTTTGTCATGAGCAGAATGCTCCTTTGGTTCTTCTTCGATGTGGAGGTTTAGTGGGCTGAGAGGTTGAGCATATTCGCCCATATTGGCTAGAATTTGGGCCAATTCATCCTCTTGAAATGGATTTTTCAATGGGCTTTCTTCACATTGCTCTGTCTCTTCCTCCACTTGCCCAGAATGCTTGGTCTCTTCCTTCATTTCTCCTTCCTCATTTTCCTCCAACTCTTTCTCATTCTTCTCTCCTTCCAATTGCAGGGGTTTCTCATTCCCTAAATCATCTATCTCCATCGGTTGACTAGTACTCCCTTGGGAATTTTCTAGCCTCCCTCTGATCCATGCCAATCAAATGGATTTCCTCCGTTTCAATGGTCTATTCGATGTACTAGTAGCATGTTTTTGTTTTGGGGCTAGCAGAGCCAGTCCCTCGTCTATCGTGACAATTAGTTCCTCCCAACTGCTCTGTTGTTGAGCAAGACTGTAGCTAACTATCAATCGTATCAATCCATGGTGACTTACTACCGATTCTACGTGGCGTGATTTTTTCATGCTTCAGGCAACATCATGTAATAAAGAATTTAAAAATATACACAAATTCATAGAGCATTTCTGTTTTAATATGGCCAAACGTTTAAGGTGGCGTGGTCTTACCACGTCTTTCCTGCCTTCACAGGTGATGTAACTCTGGATGTTTCTTTCCAATTCTGCCCACGGCTCTCACAATGCTTCTGGTAGAACTCCCTTTCCTCTTACAGTCAAGTTCTGTCCTTCATCTTGGAAGATTTTTATGATGTTTCACAGTCTCTCCTTCTTCAGAGTCCACACAGGTCCAGTTGCTGGCAATCCTGAGACCTTTGCAATTATGTCATCAGTGACTACTATGTGTCTCCCTCTTACCGTGGAGTGATGTTCTTGCAAGTTCTACAAGAATTCAATTGCTATGGTCTCGTTGGATTGTTGTAAACAATTGAGATAAACTATCCATCCTGCCCTTGTTAGGATTTCCTGTGCAGCATCAGAGACTGTCAATACCTGTGGTTCTCTCTGAATTGATCTTCCTCCCATGCTTAGCAAATTTTAAAAATGCAGAGATGACAATGGAACAATAGGCTTTCAAGCTGTTAGGAAACATAGAGAAAATAACAAAATAGCAAGCTTGTTCAAATCCCGAGTCACTTACTAATTGTTGCAGATCATAATATAGAAATAGCTTAGGAATAGCAAGCCATGCAAATTGGAAAACAATATACCGTTAAGCCTTACTATTCCCAAGTGAAAATTCTTCGAATAATAGTCTGACATGTATGCCAACAAATTATGAGGTCACCTGCTCCCCCCCTATAATGTGATAGGCCGTCCTTGACCATCAAATGAGGGAGCAACGTGCATAACTGCCATGGTACAGAGTCATAAAGGAATAGCATATTTAGAGATGCCATGTTTACAAAAGGATCAAATTGCCAAAATTGAGGTGTATAATAGAATTGCTTAATAAATAAGAGAATGTCGTGATATCATGTGAGGTCTAGAGGATAGGATAGTTGACGTGCGTAAAAACTCTGATGCGGTCATTATCAACATTTTCGGTCATAATTGGTTGTAATAGATTTTCATGTGTTTAAAGGTTTGGGGAAGTTATATACATAATCTCATTTGACCTATTACAAAGGTATAAGACAAAGAAGCGTCTTGATAACTGCTATTGGTGTATAAGGAATGTGACTTCAATACCATCAACAAAGCTCTGTTGCCCACAAGTGTCCATAACCTTGACAAAGTTGTTTCTTTCACCCATGGAACCATGATCCTTTTTGTATGCTTAGGAAGTGTTGTGCAATGTCAAAATGGAGGCCATTATGCTAGCTTCGCAACCAGATAAACCATAATGTCGTTCACCAGGAAGGAGTGAAAGGTGGTGTTAGGCCCCTATACTACTAGTGTAACCCCTTATTTTTATTAGTACAACCCACTTATTATATTGATGTACCCATGTAGTGCCCATATTGTTACTATTGCGCCCCATAGAAGCACACTATTGTTATTATTGTACCCTTACATTATTATTGTTTGTCGGCTCTGATTATGTTATGACCCCTTAGACTCCTATATATAAAAAGGAGGTCTTTTCATTTGTATCATCCAAGACTTGTTCATTTGTGTAATGTAAAGGAGGTTGCTCCCTCCAAGAGGTCGAATTCTAAGGCGTTCAACTATCTTTTCTATCTTTTTGTGAGTTGGTTTCATAACATTTGGTATCAGAGCTTTGGATTCTAGGGTTTCGCTGCTCCAAACAGGTCATCGTGCCATTTTCACTATAACTTTTTTTTCTGCGACGTTTCAAAAGCTAAGAAAAAAAGATCCATTTGATAAGAAAACGCGTTGAATCTTGGGTCTGAATTTCAGAGCTTTTTGTGCTATATTTGCAGAGATATGATCTGCGGAAGTTGGTCTTTTTTCAGACTCCTGAATTACATTCCAAACAGGTGACCTGGGGAAAATCATCATAACTTTCTCTCTGAGCATTGGATTGAAATTTCGTCAGAAGGTATAGAAAGAGGATGGACTATAGTTTCTTCTATATATTTTTCAGAGCCAAAGGTCAAAACAGTGACACGTGGAACTTCATACAAGTTCGGTCTTTTGGAAAGGTCTATAATCAGGTCATCTTGGGAGGTTGTGCATAACTCTTTCTTGGAGAATCCAATTTGGATCTGATTGGTGGAATTGGAAAGAGGACATAGAGGGCTATTACAGGTCACAATTTTAGAACCTAAAGATCTGAAAGTACTGAGTTACAGTCGTTTCAAGATCGAGCTCCTAAAATCAAGAAAAAACAAGATGAGGAAGTTTGATGGCAAGGATCCTGTAAATTGGATACTTCAGATGGAGCAATATTTTGATCTACATGGTGTACCATTATTACAAAAGGTATGTATTGCATCTTCATATTTAGAACCGGATCAATATTTATGGTATGAAGGGTTTTTTTCCCGTAAACAACTTGTTACGTGGTCAATTTTCACGGAGGAAATGATAACACATTATGAGGATACAAAGAGCAACACCTTATTTAGAGCAACACCACAATAATTGGAAAGAGTAAAAGGGATTTTTGACATAGTGGAAAGAAAAATTATGGAAACCAGGAAGCATACCCCTCACAATTATAAAGATGGAAGTGTTGTTTCTCCTAGCCTTCCACAACCTATAAGGGTTACACCACAAAAAATGGAAGGAAAAAGAGAAAAAGGGATTTGTTATAATTGTGATAGCAAATGCACTAAAGGTCATAAGTGTGCTAAGAAGAAATTATTTTACATATAATATGAAGAGGAGGAAGAAAAGGATCAAGAAACATCAAAAGAATAAGATATATGCCAGGACCCCACCCAGAGAAAGAAGAAATGAATCAGACCATATCTCGTAAAGCATTGTCAATAATTACCACTCCTCAAACTCTCAAGATAGAAGGACATATCAAGAAGAAAAAGGTGCAATAAGTGAAAGATCACATCGAGAAAGAAGAAATGAATCCAACCATATCTTGTAATTCATTGGTCAAAATTAGCACTCCTCAAACTCTAAAGATAGAAGGACATATCAAGAAGAAAAAGATTCAAGCAGTGAAAGATCACATCGAGCATCAACAACAAGTTCACCAACTTTTAAAGGATAACGCCACTTTGGTGCAAAATCGAATGAAACAATAGGTAGATCAACATTGTAGTGAAAAAAGTTTTGATGTAGGTGCTTGGGTATTTTTACTGCTACATCTCAAGCAAGCTATTTATGAGAAGGAAATGTTGGCAATACTACATGCACTTAAGAAATGGCAACCTTACCGAATGGGAAGACACTTCAAGGTAAAAATGGATCATGGTAGTCTTAAATACCTTTTAGAACAACTATTATCTTTAGAAGAACAGAAAAAATGTTTCACAAATATGTTGGGTTATGACTTTGACATCATCTATAGAAAATGGATGAGGATGAGGATGTGGAAGCATTGTTTTGTGCTATTTCTATTATCCAACTAGATTGGATAAATGAAGCAAGGGATGAATGGAAGAAGAACGAAGATGGCCACTTATTAAAAAGATCCCAATTCAAACAATATTGCGAGAAATTGAAGAGGAAGGAAAAATCATATTGGAACCTAGAGAAGTCATAGAAACAAGAACCCAATAGCTACGAAATCGATCAATTTCATAGTATCTCATCAAGTGGAAGAACTTACTTGTTGATGATTCCACATGGGAGGAAAAGGATTTTATATAGAAGCATCTAGAACTACTCAAGTGTTGAGGACAACACTTTTTGAGGGAGAGGGGCATGTTAGACTCCTATACTACTAGTGTAACCCCTTATTGTTAATAGTACAACCCACTTATTATATTGATGTACCCATGTAGTGCGCATATTGTTACTATTGTGCCCCATAGAAGCACACTATTATTATTATTGTGCCCTTATGTTATTATTGTTATGTTGGCTCTGATTATGTTATGACCCCTTAGACTCCTATATATAAAAAGGAGGTCTTTTCATTTATATAATCCAAGAATTGTTCATTTGTGTAATGTAAAGGAGGTTTCCCCCTCAAAGAGGTTGAATTCTAAGGCATTCAACTATCTTTTCTATCTTTTTGTGAGCTGGTTTCATAACAAGTGGGCAAGCTGGCTCGTGATGAGACCTCCTGTTCCAAGGACTCTTTATTTTTTTCTAATGTGCCTCTTCGATCATATCCCTGGTGTGGTGGCCATAGTGGGAATGCCACTTCACTTTCTTCCTTATGATCATGGTAGGCTGGCTCTTGATGAGACCCCATATCCTTCATTTGAAAAACCATATTATCAAATCATATAAACATTTTTCTCTATTTTTCTCTTTTATAAAGTACTTTCCTATTTATACACAAAGGGTGGTTCAACGCTCCTTAAGAGTAGGAATGGTGGAAGAAGTCTTAACATCTCAATAGAAAAATATACCCTTTGTTCTTATTCATTAATAATGATTAAAGAAAATTATGGGAATTTAAAAAGAACCACCATGATAAAGATAACCAATCATATCAATATTAATAGAATAATGACAACAAAGTGATTAATAGTTGTGTCCTTTCCTCTTTTCTCCTATCAATTCAAAGAAATTTCTTGTAAAAAAAATAGCGATTTTATGTAATTTGCTGATTTCAGTATGCTCTAGTTTTGTATCCATTGCATAAGTGTATAGTTGTTCTCCAAATCACAAGAAAAAGACTCGAAACTCTTGCACATTGAGAGGAACAATAGCTATCCTTTAATTGGAACAACAAGGAGAACAAGCGTAAGTAAAAGAAATGTGAAAATACTGTCCTTTCAAAAAGGAACAGAAGAAAACTCAAGTGTTGTTCCTTCTGAAAAGGAACAATAGAAAATGCAAGTGCTGGTCCTTCAAAAAAAGGAACAGCAGAAAACAAAAGTGTTGTTCCTTTGAAAAAGGAACAGCAAAAACTATCATGTTTTTCCTTTGGAAAAAGGAATAGCAGAAAACAAAAATGTTGTTCTTTCGGAAAAGGAACAGAAAAAACAAAAGTGTTGTTCCGTTGGAAAAAGGAACAGCAGAAAAAAAAAGTGTTGTTCCTTCGGAAAAGGAATAACAAAAATGAAAGTGTTGTTCCTTTGGAAAAAGGAACAGCAGAAAACAAAAGTGATGTTCCTTCGGAAAAGGAACAACAAAAACAAAAGTGTTGTTCCTTAAAAAAAAGGAATAGGAAAAAACAAAATTGTTGTTCCTTCGGAAAAGGAACAACAAAAACGAAAGTGTTGTTCCTTCGGAAAAAGGAATAGCAGAAAACAAAAGTGTTGTTCCTTCGGAAAAGGAACAGCAAAAACGAAAGTGTTGTTCCTTCGGAAAAAGGAACAACAGAAAACAAAAGTGGAATAGCAAAAGCGAAAGTGTTGTCCCTTTGAAAAAAGGAACAACAGAAAATGAAAGTGTTGTTCCTTCAGAAAAGGAACAGCAAAATCAAAAGAGTTATTCCTTCGAAAAAAGGAAGAGCAGAAAAATGCAAGTGTTGTTCCTTTGGAAAAAGGAACAGTGAAACGGTGAAATGTTGTTCCTTCTGAAAGGAACAACAAAATGCACAAGTGTTGTTCCTTCGAAAAGGAACAACAAAAACAATAGAACTGCTATTCCTTCGAAAAGGAACAGCAAAATGCAGAGGTGTTGTTCCTTGAAAAAGGAACAACAAATTGGTGAGAATGTTGTTTCTTCCTAAAAGGAACAACAAAGTGCAAATACAAAAAAATATGTACAGAGAATAATTTACGCTAACAAAACAAAAGAATTATGTACAGAATGTAAGAACAGTTGAATCACTTAATGAACCAGAGGTGAGGAAGATTTCTCTTCCTCCACCAAAATCTACATGTTGGAGTCTTCGCAGAGTTGCTAGTAGAAGGATTCCCGAGTAAGTGGTTTGCGGTATAGTCGAACTCGGTGGCCATTTGCCTTAAAGGTATGTCTGGATCCGTCAATGGTGGTTAGAGTAATGGTGCCATTATCATGTACCTTCTGGATTTCATATGGCCCCAACCAACGAGTCTGAAGTTTCCCCAGAAAATCCTGAAACCTGGAATTGTATAGGAGCACCCAATCTCCTTCGCGGAAGACTTTCTTTTTAATGAGGGCATCATGCCATTTAGCTCGCTGTTGTTGGATCAATGCAATGCGTTGAAGGGTAGAGAGCCTGATTTCATCTAGCTCATTAATCTACTGTAATCTATTAATCTGTGCCTCGTTTAGATCTAGACCGACTTCTTGTGTTGTTCGCAGTGTCTGTATCTCGAATTCTATCAGAAATATGGGTTCCTTTCCAAATACTAGTTGGTATGGTGAATAGCCAGTAGTGCTTCTCCATGTTGTTCTGTAAGCCCACAAGGCTTCCGACAATCTTGTAGCCCAATCGTATCTATGTGACGCAATGGTTTTTGTTAGGATTGCTTCTATTATTTTATTGCTGCTTTCTACTTGACCATTTGCCTGTGGATGGTATGGAGTAGTAATTTTATGCTGGATATGATAGTTTTTTAGTGTTGCAGCAATTTTGTTACCAGCAAACTGTGGTCCACCATCTGTAATTATATCTCTTAGGAGGCCATATCGCACAAATATATGGAACAAGAACTGTATGACAGAATCCTCTGTAGCTCTTGGCAATGCCTCTGCTTCAACCCATTTAGTGACATATTCTGTTGCTACCAAAATATATGTTTTCTGGTTCGATGATGGGTTAATTGGACCAACAAAATTGATGGCCCATCACTTGAATGGTTTAATAACTAGCTGTGTGTTCAGGGGCATTTTATCGAACTGTCTAGGGCGTCCTACTCTTTGGTAGCTATCACAAGCTTGAACAAACTTCCTTCAATCTTTGAAGATCGTGGGCCAATAATACCCTATTTGCAGCACTGCGTGACAAGTTCTCTGATCAGAAAAATGTCTGCCACACGGTCCGTCTTGACAAGCTTTCAAAATGTCAAAAATTTCATCTTCATGGACTCATCCCCTGATGTGCATATCTGCCCCTGTATGGAACAGGTAGCCCCCAATCCAAGAAAATCGAGTACTACATTGGACAATCTATTTTCGTTCATTAGGGGTCAGATGTTTCGGTAATTTTCCTATTGCTAAATAATTTGCAACATCAGTATACCAGGGTGTTTTAACAGTGACAGTAAACAAATGTTCATCTGGAAATTGATCTTCAACTGCTCCTGTGTCCACTGGTTTTGGCATTCGTGAGAGAAAGTCAGCTACACGATTTTCTTTTCCAGGTCGGTACTTTATTTTGATATCGAATTCCTGTAATAAAATCAGCCATATGGTTACTCTACAGTTTGTGATTGGTTTAGTTGCTAAATATTTTATGGCAGAGTGATCTGTATACAAGATAATAGGATATCCAGTAATATAATGCCTAAATTTATTAATAACATGTATTACAGCTAAAATTTCCTTTTCAGTAACAGTATACTTCAATTCAGTAGGAGATAAATTCCTGCTAATATAATAAATTGCATATGGATTTTTATCTTCTTCCTGCCCAAGGACTGCTCCAATAGTTGTATCTGAAGCATCTGATGAAATTTGAAATGGCAGGTCCCAATTTGGACCTCTAAGTACTAGGGCTGTTGACACAAGATTTTTCAGATCTTGAAAAGCATGGTCGTATTTTTTTGTCCAAACAAAATCAACATTACCTGTTAGTGCATATAGAGGTGCAGCAATATGAGAAAAATGTTCTATAAATCTTCTATAATAACCAGAAAATCCAAGAAAACTGCGTACCTCTGTCTTAGTGGTAGGAGTGGGAATTAGAAAAATTATTTGAATTTTGGTCGGGTCTACCTGTATTCCATCTGCTGAGATATAATGTCCTAAAATATGTCCTTCAGTCATCATCATATAGAATTTTTCATGGCTCAAACAGAGCCTGGTGGCAATGCACTGTTGTAGCACTTTTTCCAGTGTGTCCAATGCTGGGTCGAAATCATCTCTGTATGGTGTAAAATCATCCATCTATACTTCGAGTCCTTCATTTATTAAATCTGAAAAGATGCTGAGGATAGCCCTTTGAAATGTAGTAGGGGCATTGCATAGGCCAAAAGGTAGAACTCTGTAGGCAAATGTTTCCCAAGGACAAGTAAAAGTAGTTTGGTCTTGGTCTTCAGGGGTAATCTGAATCTGATTGTATCCACTGAAGCCATATAAGAAATAAAAGGATTTCTTTCCTGCTAAAGTGTCTAATACTTGGTCGATGAATGGAAGGGGAAAGTGGTCTTTTTGTGTTGCTTTATTTAGTTCTATGTAATCTACACAAATCCTCCATTTTCCATTCTTCTTTGGCACCACAACAAGTGGAGAGACCCATTTACTATCGAAGATAGAGTAGATGAAGCTCACATCTAAAAGTTTTTGAAGTTCAGCTTTTACAATGTCTTTTAGATGAGGGTTAAGTCTCCTTTGTGGTTGGCGAACGAGTCTTGCATCCTTCTCTATGTAAATGTGTTGTGTACATAATTGGGGATCGATTCCTTTCATGTTAGGTTAATCCCATGCAAATGCTGACTTCATCGGTCTTTGCCAGTTTTTCTGCCAGGCTTGACTCTGTGAAGTAGGAGGCAACCATTGTGCTGGATATACATTGTTTTGCCAATATGGTGGAGTGTAGGGAAAATTTGGCCAACTTGGTTGACTTGCTTGGTTTGGCCATGGTGATGATGAAGGAAATGGTTGTTTGTGACTAATTTGAGAAGGGAGGTTGATTTTGCCACATTTCATTATATTTTTGAGCATGATATTGTGGAGGCTGAAAAGAAGAAGCTGGATCTAGGAACATACTTGATTGTCGCAGCTGCCATTGACGGTGTTGATTGAGTAGGTACACCAGTTCTGGCTCTTCTTCCACTTCCTTGTATACTGCTTTCAATCCAGGAAGTGAGGGATAGCTCTCTATAGAGTGGTATTTTGTACAAATAGCGCAAACTTGGACTACATCTAATGGACACTCCTTGTGGCTATGTTTCTTTTTGCATCTGGGATAGAAGATTGCCAAATTCTGTTCTGCCTCTGCTTGCTTTTGTTTGGCCAGCATAGTATCAAGTTGTGTTGTCAGTGTCCCCAATATGTCAGTTTTAAAATTTTCTAATAAATTTCCAATTTCTGCGCGAGTTACTCCCTCTACAGAGATCTTGTTGTCTCTTGTAAACCTGTCATGTTCTGTTGGTTTTAGTCTTGTGCTTCCTCTTGAGCTCCTGATACATAAATCAATAATGTCAGCAAAATTTCCCTGATAAATATCTCATTTTCCCGTAATATTTAGTGTTTCAATCCCTTGTTCCTTCATTCCCCTAATTAATGTTGTTTTTAATAAATTATCAGGTAAGGGTAATGATGCATAAGGAGATCTTTGAAGATTATACTGGAAACATTCAACATACTCTTCTAATGTTTCATTCGCTCTAGCTACCATCTGAAATATTTCATCTTTTAATTCTCTAGACTTGCAATAGTCCTGATATTTATTTAGAAAAGCATCTTTCATTTGATTCCAATTGTTTATAACACCACCACCCAATCCCATAAACCATCTTAAAGCAGCCCCTTTTAATGTAGAGGGAAACAATTTTAGTTTCTGGGGATCACTAGTATAGTCATATCCTCTACACAGCACATCAAATTCAAATAAGAATGCATCTGGATCCTCTGATGTAAGGCCATGGAATGTAGGGATATGTTGGAGAGGAATTGCTTTCATGGGTGCATTAGCTGCAGTATCCACAATGGGGTATTGCAATGTAGAGGTTTGGGTGTTTGGCTGGTTCTAGGCCATTTGGTCAAATATATGCCAATAACCTTCTGGTATATCTAGGAGGGTATTCCTAGGCTGTCGAGGGGGAATGGATTTAACAGGAATGGCCTTAACAGCACTTCCTTTATCTGGGATGATGAGAGTGCCTAATGTTTGGGGGGATTCTAGTTCTTGAGGTTCTTCAACTTAATTATAAATGATTTTTGCAGCACTTCCCTTATCTAGACTACTTAATGGCTGAATTATCCCAAGAGGAGCTCTTGTTTCTTTAGTTTCTCCTGTTTCTCCTCTCCCTTCACAGAGGTTGCTAAGGTTCCCTTATTGCAATGATTTTGGGCTAGAATTTTCAATTTCTTGAAAATCTTGCTCTTCGGTTTGACTATGCACCTCAACAAAGGCTACAGATGGTGATCCTGTGGCCTGAAGGGAACTAGTAGGTTGTCTAGAAGCAACTTTTCTAGGTCCTACTAAAGGCTTAGATTCTGCTTTCTTAAGGATTTCATTTGTAAAGGTCGATCAGCCAAGGGTCACCAGCCCCTTAGCTTTGTCAGACTTGGGTAGTGGTTTAGGATTCCTTTTAGGTTTTTTCTTCTTAGTCATACACACAAACCAAATGCTAATTTCTACCCAAAGAATAGCAACAAATCTGCAGGAAAGCGGGCAGGGGAGCAGGGCTATTACATGCTTCATACGCAGGTTCTTACCTTCCATTTTTAAAACCCAATTCTCTCCTAGCAGGTTCTTACATCACTCTAGAAAAGAAACAAATGGATACACTCTTCCCCAACAATGGCGCTAAAATGTCAAGAAGTAAAAAGGGTCTTTTTCACCTTTATTTACCCTACATTAACTTATCAATCTAGGAATTATTTGTTATCTCAAAGAGTGTACTCAGTTTGAGGCGGTCATTTGTCAGAGTAATGCTAGTAGTATAGTGCTCTAAATACAAGAGTAAACAGATGCTTAAAATAAGATCTACTTACAGAAAAGAACCTTAAAATTCAAATCATGCACTTAGAAAGCTATAGAAATTTATCAGTCAAGGGTATAGTAATGGTAACTCATCCCTCTGTAAACTGATGTAATTAAAAGACAATCAAGGAAAAGATCATCAACCTGGGAACTAGACAACATATGTCAATGCTCACTACAATCTCAGATCGTTCTGCACACCAAAGCAATGATAATACAAATGACAGGAAATGGAACAAAAACTATTCTTATGAACAAGATTGAACAACAAAAACTTAATCTATGGAAATGAATGCAGCAATTATATCCTACAGGAATTAGGTAACAATCTTTACTCTAAAGATAAATCGAACAACAGACGAAATAAAATGGCAACTAACAGAGATGAAATATAGAACAACAACTTGAATCAAATATAGATGTACAATAAACCAAAACGAATATCACACACAGCATGCTTAATATTGAAAGGAACAGTAATCTGACTTCAATACAACAAGTATAAATCACAGTTATAAAGAATAACGATTGTGATTCGTAATGGAACAACAACGCCAGTTGAACAACAATCGCGGTTAAGTGTAAACCATAGATAAATACAGTAATACCGATTTATGAATGTACAACACGGTTACTCTGTAATCGAGCAGCAATGGCAATCTGTAAGGAACAACAATGTTATATCAATGGTTAAAGGAACAGCAATGCATTATAAAGTCAGAATGAACAACACAACATTCCTATTACAGAGAACAACATTACTCAGTTGAGCATAAAAAAAATATAACAGAACTGTTATGTAAAATAGCAAAACACATCAGATTACTGAATAGAGCTAATAACAAAAACCACACACGAATTAGAAATAATGGTGTAGGAGAAAGTGTTCCACCAGGGCCGGGCCCTTAGCCTCCAGGGACACACCGCTTGAGATTACTCCAGAATCAAAGATGGAACGACAACCAGATTTATATTAAAACATCAAAACAGAGTTACAGTGGATCACTCTTCAATGAGAGTCAATGATCAAAGTTCCAAATACAAAGGCAAATTATATAAAAACAACAACAGTTCGTCCACCAGGCTAGGAGTGGTACCCCTTCTTATAACAGCCGAGCGGAGATATCAACAATACAAAAAATCATTAAGATAGTGATCCCTCGGGATCAAAGGATCATGAGGGATTTGTCAAAATGTTAATTCTCAGTTATCCTCTTGTTCTCTTTCGCTGATTTGGTATCTCCTTTTCCCTTTCCTGGCTGATACACTCCAATTTGGATCACCTTGTTTGCATGCGATTCCCTGTCAAAGGGATAGCAGTTAACTTTGTCCTATCTTTTCCTTTGGGATGACAATCTTCCGTTTTCTCCTTTTCCTGCATAAGATAAGGGCAATTATTAGTTATTTTGCGTTACGTACAAATCCTATATATTTTATCATAATTGCTTATTATCTACCTAGTTCATGATGTAGAGAGGTTATGAGTTTTAAAGAAAAGATGACAAAATAAACGATAATAACATACCTTCTCCAGTACTCAATACCTTGGACCAAATACCTCGGACCAAAACCTTGGTTTTCCAACATGTACGCGCTTTTCCTCCTGAGAGAGTGCGTGTATACGTATACACTCTTTTTGTTCTATGGACCAGCGTGTATACGCTGTTTTGACTAAGTGGACCTGTGTATACTTCTTAAACTACTTTACATCAACCTTTTCCTTTACATTCTTTATTCTGATCAGTAGACCTAAGTTCCATCTTCCTGTTCTTCTGTACCAATGTCCTATTACTTCTGAATAGACTTGTTACACTATAATTTGCCATATTACTTCTGAAATGATTCCTTTGAACTGCCATGCATTCTGTCACATCTGATATCTCTCCTGTAGATTCATCTAGTTACGTAGATTCATCTAGTTACCATATACAAGTGAGTTGTTCTACTACAAGTGGGTTGCCATCAAGTACAACACATGTATCATATTGCCAACATCAAATGCACTGGTTGGGGCCATCCTTTATTAAGAAGATCATGGATAGTGGTGCAGTTCAGCTCGCAAAGCTGAATGGGGAACCATCCCCAGAAGAGTGAACGGAAGTAGGCTGAAGTTGTACACTGTGGATCCTGTCACTGTGCAATGACTATATGGAAGCAAGACAGTCTTAGTAATCCAGGAAGTTGCAAGGGATTGGGGGACTATAAACTGATGAGCCTCATAAATGGGTAATTATATGGGCTCATTTTACCTCCTAACCTAGTCAAATCAACCATTCTCTTAGCTTATTGTATGATTTTCTGATTATATTATGCTTATAGAGTGAGTTGAGTTAGTTATTATGCCATGTGGTCTAACATGTATTTAATGCAGATTATTGATGGATTTCAAGGTCAAAGTCAAGGATCTAGTGGCCAAACTGCAGCAATAACTCAAAGTAGATAGAGAAAGAACTTATAGGAGGGAATCCCCCTCATTTATTGCTTCTCACTTTGAATTCCCCTTCATTCAGCTCGGAGTACAAGCAGCCAAATCATGCACTAGAAGGCAGCCGAGCAAGTAGAAGATGATTGAGAGTTATTTCAAGTTTTGGGAGCCAAGCCTCCCTAATATTAGGAAAGCTATTGGCAGCTTCAAATGTATAAGTAGAGAGGCCTAGGGCCTAACTAGGATCGACTTTTTTTCTTATGTAAACTCTACTCAAATTTCGAGCTTACTATTTTATGACAGTTTTATGTAATCTTGCTATTTTTTGATAATGAAGATGGAATCTTTTTTGAGCTAGCACTGAGTTACCTCAGAGGGATGAAGCTCTTGGGTTAGGGACCAATCCAACCAGACAAGCTCCTCTTTACTTGCATTTTTATGCTTTACTTTAGTTTTTAGATTAGTTTTTTGTTAGATTTTTTTCTCTTATGGTTAAGAATACATTGCTCTTGATGATTTAGTAGTTTGCTTCCATTTGTGCTTTCTATAGCAGGTTAAGCAGTGATCAGAGAAGATTAAAAAGGCTAGCAATAGTTCCTTGGCCTCTCTTCCTCCCTCTGGGACCATGATTTGAGGCAAAGACTCTCTTGCTGCCCCAAAAACACAGATTTTCCTCATTCCTAGGACTTCTAGTGTTTGCAACCGTCTAGTAGGTTAATAGTCCAGTTTTGCTTTGTTTTAGATCTTCTTTATCATGTTCACTTCCTGATTTTCAATAATAATTTTTCATGCTCTCCTTTATTACAGTGTTTCCCAGCACTTCCTTCTATACATCATAGTTTAGGCCATTTTAATGCAAAACTCTGTTTTTCCTAGGATGCACTCATTTCATTGGTTGCTTGATTTTCTTGGTTGACTGTCAGTTTCTATGTAGCAGATCTCTTCCAGCAGTAGGCCAACTTATCGAAAATCACACCCTCCATCTGATCCATGCCCTATAGGTCTCCCAAACCTCACCTCAATTATGCCCTAGTTTCATTCATTTTTCATAGAACTTCTTCCTCTCTCCTTGAGCAAACCCAATCATCTTTCTCTTTCCTGGTGATTCATGGTAGACCTTAGGCACTCTAACACCTCATTCCAACCTTCATCCACCTTTTTTACCCACTCTCACACCCTCAAAACAGCAAAAACTACTCTCGGCCTCCTCTTGTAAGCCTCCTATAGTTTCCCTGTTTTCCTCCTGTAGTTTCCCTGTGTCCTCTTGTAGTTTTTCCCATAGGCTTTCTTTTGATGTCCAAGTGTGGGAAAAGCCTCCAGAAGGCCACCTAAGACCTGCTATGACCCATCCACACCATCCTACATCCTCCCAAGCTCCCAAACTTCCCTCCAACACCACCTGTTCGTTCCCACACTCATACACAATAAATTAGATGCATGTTAAATTCACATAAAAACAAATAAAAATCCAAAAATATGTTTTTTTTTGCTTATTTACTTCCAGAAATAACATGGTTAGATGTTGTTTACTTCCTTGAGTAGATAATGGCATTTCTTTCATGGTTTTCATAGTGTTTTTGGCAAAAGTAGAATTAGTTTGTTAATTAGGGTTTACCAGGTTTTGCTTTACATTCCAGTCTTTCTCGTTTCTGCAGTTAGAATAGCATCTGTAGAGTAATATTTTTTTTCTTTCATCATACATAGAGCTTCTTCTGAAATCTATAGAAGTGGGCTTGAGCTCCTAGTGATCTCGCGCCAGCTAACCAAGTGACAACCTGCAGTGAGAACTAGTACTTGTGCATATAGCACCAACACTTCCAATTTTGTTACAAACTACCGGGTTGATAAAAGTAAAGTTGGTAACCCAGGAGTTGCAACATTCTTGTTGTAATACTGGTGCTCACCACTTTTTGCCGCCGTTTCTAGGGAAGTGTCAGAGTATTCTGTGATTGCTGCTTTCTTCTATTTCCTATTGCAACATTCTACTAATAGTTTATTTCGACAAAAGTAGACTAGTCATTTCTTTTCTTTTAGTTCTGCATTTCCTTGCTTTCCTTTTCAATTCTGAAAATTTCCATTTAGCAAGTTCATTTCAGCTAGTTACAATTTTTTCTGTTCAATCACAATTTCAGTTTCTGTAGGTACTTTCAGTGTGGGGAAAAAGAAACAAAAACCAACCAAAAATATTTCCTTTCATGCCTCGTAGGAATAGAGATAAATCAGGAAAATTTTTGCCCAACATCCCCACTGCTTCACACAGCCAACCTTCTCTCTTATTCAGTGGTTGCAATCAAGAAGAACCCTTAGGTGAATAAATAGACATATTTGAAAAACCTATAGGGGAAGAAGAAAAAGAAACATTTCTCTGGAGCCAATGGCTGAAAACAGAAATGCTAGGGGAAATGGAGAGAGAATAGAGGGTACTTTCCCCATTCGAGAGACTAATAAGGACACAAAAATGAAGAATATAAGTCCTTCAGCCTTACCTCACTCCCATGGTCTAACTACAGAAGATCCTAACACATTCTTGTTCACATTTGTTGTCATCTGTCGAACTTGTGACTATGCAAAAGACGAGCAAAAGTTGAAATTGTTCCCTTCTACTCTAAAGGACGCGGCACTGCGCTAGATCATGGAATTACCTGGCAATATCATCACAACTTGGGCTCAAATGCAGCAGGCCTTTAATGAAAAGTATCGAGACTATTGTAGGTTAAAAGATACTAAAGAAGAAATCTTCCGAATGACCATAAGAAGTGATGAGTCCCTGGAAGACTATGAAGAGAGGTTCCAGCTGAGTTACAAGCCAAGTGTACACTTGACCCTGAGTCTTTGAAGTTGGTCCTGCTTAGGGGAATTCGGGAAGACCTTTTAGACACCCTCCATCTACTAGCTCGGGGAGACATCTACCAAGTATCCTATGAGGACATAAAGACTGTTTTTAGAAACCATTCTAGAGTAGCTAGAAAGAAAGGTAGGGGGAGTCAACCCATAGCTAGTACCTCTTCTTCCCATTCATCCATTAAAGGTGAAATTGGAAACATGCTGGAAGAATTCAAGAGTGAGATGCTGCAAATTCTTGCCATGCAAATGGATACCTTACATATCAAAAGAAAACAAGAGGAATCAAAGAGGACTTTGGCCATTTTTTGCCCTAGATGCACCAGCAGGCATCCTAGGAATGAATGTCCATTGAACTCTATAGAGGTTTGTGATGAGCTCCATAAATGGGTAATTATATGGGCTCATTTTGCCTTCTAACATAGTTTAATCAACCATCCTCTAAGCTTATTGCATGTTTTTTGATTATATTTATGCTTATGGAGTGAGCTGGGTTGGTTATGTTGCCATGGAGTCTAATGTGTGTTTAATGCAGGTTTTTGTTGAATTTTGAAGACAAAGTCAAAGATTTAATGAACAATTGGCAGAAATAATTCAAAGTGGACAAAGGAGAGGATTTATAGGAGGGTATCCCCCTCATTTATGACTCCCCACTTCGAATTCTCCTTCATGCAGCTCAGAGAACAAAAAATGAAATCAATGCACTAGGAGGCAACCGAGCAAGTGGACGATAACTTATGTTTATCTCAAGTTTTGGGAGCCAAGCTTCCATGATTTTAAGCTATTGGGAGCTTCAGTTGTATAAGTAGAAAGGCCTCAGGCCTCATTAGGAAGTTAGTCAAATATTTGAATTTTTGTTGCAACTTTGCTTTGCTCAACTTCGAGCTTACTTTTGTTGACAGTTTCATGTAATCCTATTATTATTTTGATAATAAAGATGAGATCCTCTTTGAGCTAGAACTGAGTTACCCCAGAGGGTTGAAGCTCTTGGGTTAGGGCCCAATCCAAGCAGACAAGCTCCTCTTGTTTGTATTTATATGCTTTGTTTCAATTTATGAATTAGTTGCTGTTAGATAAATTTCTTTCTTAGTTAAGAATAGGTTGCTTTTGGTGATTTAGAAGGTTGTTTCCATTTGAGTTTTCTATAGCAGGTTGAATAGTGATAGAAAGAAGATACAAAAAGGACATAAAGAGAGCCTTGGCCCCCTTTCCTCCCTTTGGGACCATGAACTGAGGCAAAGACCCTCTTGCTGCAACAAAAAACACAAATTTGCCTTCTCCATAGAATTTATAGTGTTGCTGTTTATTAGAAGGTTAATGCTTTGCTTTAGATCTCTTCCGCCATGCTCATTTTTGTCTTGCAATAAGTTTCCTTCCATGCTTTCTCTCATTTTAGCAGTTTTTAGCATTTCTTTCCATAGCTCATAACTATATTAGCTTGGTGCAAAATTTTGTTTTTGATGTACTTAGTTACATTTCTTGCTTAATCTCCTTGTTTGATTCTCAGGTCCTTTTGCAGAAAATATCTTCTCATAGTAAGTTAGCCTACCAACCATCACATTCTCTCCCTGATCTATGCCCTACAGGTTGCCCAAAGTTCACCTCAAACCTGCCTTAGTTTTCTGCGTTTTTCATAGGATTTCTTCCTCTCTCCCGACCATATTTTCCTCTCCTAGCAATCCTTGGTGACCCTTAGATGCCTTAACACATCATCCCAGCCTTAAGTTACCCTTTCCATCCACTCTCACACCTTCAAAACCTTCAAAACTGCTCTCGGCATCCCCCTATAGACCTTTTGTAGATCCCCTGCGACCTCCTGTAGATTTTCCTGTAGGCTTCTTTTTTAAGTCTGATTGTGGGAAAAACCTCCAAAAGGCCACCTAAGACCTCCTAGGATCCATTCACACCATCCTACATCTTCTCAAGTCCCAAAACCACCCTCCATCACCACCTAATCGCTACCACATTCATAATCAAATAAATTACATGCATGACAATTTCACATAAAATACATAAAAACCCAAAAAGATGTTTTTTGCTCATTTACTTCTAGAAATAGCTTGAGTAGATGTTGTTTACTTCCTGAGTAGGTAATGGAATTCATTTCATTGTATTTCATCTCTCTTTCTGCAAAAGTAGGATTAGTTGGTTTTGTAGGGTTTGCTAGGTTTACTTTACATTTCAATCTCCTTTTCCTTTCTACAAGTAGAGTAGCCTCTGTAGAGTAAGTTTTCCTTTATTTCATCACATTTAGAGCTTCTTCTAGAATCCATAGAAGTTGGCTTGAGCTCCTAGTGATCTTGTGCCAATTGACCAAGTGACAGCCTGCAATAAGAACTAGTACTTGTGTATATAGCACTGTCGCTTCCAAGTTTGTTACGAACTACCGGGTTGATTAAAGTAAAGTAGGAAGCCCATGAGTTGCAACATTATTGCTGCAATATTGGTGCTCACCAATTTTCTCAGTCTGTGAAGAATATCATTCTATAGATAAGTGCCCTTCCTTGCCCAGACTTAAAGCTGTATACCAAGGGGGCGAAGGAGTCACTGAACAGATCTATTACATAAACCAAAGGAGGCTGCATGGACCTAGAACATACCAGTAGGGGATGCAAGGGACTCAGGCATACTACAACCCCAACCAAGTCACCTCCATATCTTCTTGGGGCCCCCCTGCTCATCCTTCCCGGTCCACGCCTCCTCCTTGGTCTTTCACATCTCAATATCATGCCCAACTGGCCACCCAGTCATTTCAATCCTATGCTCAGCTGCAACCTCAATGGAATGCATCTCATTAGCGGTGGAGGCCCCAATACAACTCTCTTCCTACTCTTTTGCCTCCACCTTCTCAACCACAACTGTTACCTTCTGCTCCACCAAGGCAACCCCAAATTCCCGCCCAGCCAAATCCAAACCCGAACAATGAACAGGCTCAGCAAGTGTATAGTGGGGAACCAGCATGCCCAACTTATGCTATGGAGATTCAAGAAATTAACTTGCGATCCGAAAATTTCTCCCAGATAGCTAGCTTCCACCTAGGGAGGTTGAGGGAGATAAAGAGGAACACGAAGCTAAAGAAAATCCACCCTTTCCTGAGAGACTATCCATCACAATCTAGCCTACCCCAGAAGAGACTGAACTCCTGGGAGAATTGAAACATTTATGTGTGAAGATACCACTTCTCCAAGCCATAAAAATGTGCCTATCTACAATAGGTTTATCAAAGAGAAGTGCTTTAGGCATTAAGGAAGGCACAAGAGAGATGCCACAACCATCAATGTCATAGGACCGTTGTCCGACCTGATGTTGGGGCAGGTAATCTATCCAAAATATTTGGACCCTGGAAGCCTAGTAGTTGATGTCCACATCAATGGCACAATGGTCCCACATACCTTGATTGATCTAGGAGCTGCCATTAATGTGATGAAAAAGGACACAATGCTCAAACTTAACCTCTAGGGCTCCTTAAGGAAGACCACGACAGTGCTACAGCTAGCAGACTGCTCCACAGTGACCCCTGAGGGGATTGTGGAGGATGTGATGGTCTCCATTGATTCTTGGGAGTACCCTACCAATTTCTTATTTCTCCAACTAAAGGCAAAACTCACTGGGTATCCTCTCATTCTGGGAAGACCTTGGTTGGCTACAGCCAATGCCTACATTAGCTGCCGAGCTAGGAACATGACCATAAAGAACATGCACATGTCCAAGTAGTTAATACTATATCCTCCTGCCCAACCCTTGCTAGAACATGATCTACATCTCTAGTTGGAGGAGGAAGAGGAGGATGAAGTTTATTCTGCACCACTTTGTGCATTAGAAATCGCCATGGGGGGGAAACCGCAGGATGAGGATGATATGATTGAAAATTTGATTCAGAATCCACCTCCCAGTGTATCACCATTAGAAGGCATAGTAAGAGAAACCAAAAAAAACCCTTCAACTAATCTCTATGTGGCCAACCCCACTTCTCTCTGTGTTAAAAATATAGAGTTTGGCCCAAAAAGAACATTGAAAATCAATCCATCCCTATCTACCTCCCAGGAGAAGGAGCTATGCAGCATATTAAGAAAACATCTAGATGCATTCACCTGGAGTTATAAGGAGATGAAGGGAGTGCATCCTTCATATCATCATATATACATCAAGGAAGATTTCAAGCCAGTCAGGCAACCTCAAAGGAGGATGAATCCAACACTTAAAGATATTGTTAAGGAAGAATTGCAGAAATTGCTTGATGCAGGATTCATCTATCCCGTTATTGACAGTGAATGGGTCTCTCCTTTGGTGCTATTGCCAAAGAAAAATGGTAAGTGGAGAATCTGTGTCGACTATCGGGAAATGAAAAAAGCCACTAAGAAGGACCAATTTCCTTTACCTTTCATAGATTAAGTGTCAGACGGTCTGGTAGGGAAAAAGTTTTTCTCCTTCCTAGATGGGTTTAGCAAGTACAATCAGATTCAAATTAGCCTAGAAGACCAAGATAAGACCACTTTCACTTGTCCTTGGGGTACCTTTGCATACTGGGTCCTTCCTTTCGGTTTGTGCAACACTTCAGCCACTTTCCAAAGAGTGGTATTGAGTATATTTTCTGAACTGGTTCATGATGTAGTAAAAATATACATGGATGATTTTACTCCTTATGGCTCTGACTTTCAGGAAGCTTTATCTAACCTAGGAAAAGTTCTATATAAGTGTATTGAGATGAACCTATACCTCAGTCGAGAAAAATGTGAATTTTTTATGACTGAAGGGAAAATGCTAGGTCATGCAATATCTCAACAAGGACCACAGGTGGACCCCAACAAAATTGCCATCATCCAAAGGGTGCCACCCGCTCAAAAGGTGAGAGATGTCAGAAGCTTCCTAGGATTAGCTGGATATTACAGGAGATTCATTAAAGACTTCAGCAAGATAGCCTCTCCTTTGTTTGGCCTCCTAAGTAAAGATGTTGAGTTCATATGGTCGCAAAACTGTCAAGAAGCCCTAGACACCTTGAAAATCAAGCTAGTGAATACCCCAATTTTCAGAGGCCCAAACTGGGTCCTACCCTTTCACATTCACATAGATGCCTCGAAAAAAGAAATAGGAGAAGCCTTAGGACAAATTGATGAAAAGTTACCTTATGCCATATACTTTATAAGAAAAAACTTGTCGAAGGCAGAGTTAAACTATACAGTGACTGAGAAGGAACTCCTAACTGTCGAGAATTCTTTAAACAAATCCAGACATTATATCACAGGCTATCAAACCTTTGTGCACACTGATCATGCTGCAATTAGATATTTAATGAACAAACCAGATGTAAATGCTCACATTATTAGATGGTTACTTTTACTACAGCGGTTTGATCTGACCATTATTGATAAGCCTAGTAAAGAGAATGTTGTTGCTGACTTTTTGTCTAGAGTAAATTTTCTTGCAGGTGAAGAAGGAATGGTGGATGACCAAATGCTAGATGAACACCTATTTTCTATATCAGTGCTCTCTCCATGGTTTGTTGATATAGCAAACTACTTGGTTTCAATACAATTCCCACCACACCTATCCTCAAAAGAGAAGAGTAAGATAGTAAGAAAAAGCACGCCTTTCACCTGGATTGGAGGAAATCTCTTCAAACTTGGCCCAGATCAGGTCTTGAGAAGATGTGTTAGGGAGGAGGAATTCTTTGACATCCTCCTGACCTGTCATGACAGGTCTTGTGGAGGTCATTTTGCAACAAAAAGAACTGCCTTCAAGATATTGCAAGCAGGCTACTACTGGCCCACTCTTCATCAGGATGTGAAGAGATACGCGATCCAGTGTGATCAGTGTCAGAGGATGGGGAAACCCACTCCAAAGGATGAAATGCCCATGCAACCTCAAGTGACCTTTGAGCCATTTGAGAAGTGGGGCATGGACTTTCTGGGGCCTATCAACCACCCTTCAAAGCAAAAGTAGTACATCATTGTGTGCATCAACTACCTGACAAAGTGGGCAGAGACAAAAGCAATCAAAGGAGTGACAGAGGAAAAATTAGCTGATTTTTTGAGAGAAAACATATTCTACAAGTTCGAGTATCCGAGAGAATTGGTCACAGACCAAGGCAGTTAGTTCACGTCCAACCTAATTGAAGACCTGCTCACACATCATAAGATCAAGCACAGGACTTCCACCCCTTACCATCCACAAGCCAATGGGAAAGTGGAGGTCACTAACAGAGCATTGGAAGGGATCCTAACCACAGTAGTGAGCAACAATAGAAAAGACTGGGCAGATAGATTAATTGAGGCCACTTGGGCCTACAACAAAATATGGAAGACCACCACCAGGTTCACACCCTATGAACTAGTCTATGGGAAGAAGGCTTTGCTGTCAATAGAATTTGAATTCAATACCCTAAGGATGGCAGCTCAGCTGGACCTGGACCTTATCCATGCACAGAAAGAGAGATTACTTTAGCTCAATGGATTGGATGAATACAGATTGCAAGCCCTTCTCCATACAGAGGTAGTTCAGCTTCAGAGAAAGATATGGCATGACAGAAATATCAGGGAGAAGCAATTCCAAGAGGGAGATTGGACACTGCTCTATGATTCAAGATATAAGATGTTCAAAGGCAAGCTAAGGACAAGATGGCTGGGACCCTACACTGTGGAGAAATGCAATGACAATGGTTCAGTTTTGATCAAGACCATTGATGATGAAGCCATCCCCATGCTTGTGAATGGACATCGGTTGAAAGTATACAAGAAACCCCTCTCCAAGCGAGAGTTTATTGAATATCTAAATAAAATAGTGATGGTAGTGGAGCATGTCCTAGCTTCCACTTCACCCACTCACTGAAGAAAAAAAAGAAGAAATAAGGACTCAAGTGAAAACCTCCATGAAGCACTTGAGTCCCATCATTGGGATGAAAACCTCTTCTGAGGCGGTCCAATGATGTCAAAAAAAAAAGAAGGGAAAAGAATAAGATCCCTAGGTGAAAACCTCCCTTTGAGGCACCGAGGGAAGGCAATTAAGGTGAAAACCTCTTTGAGGCGCCCTAGTTTTTTTCAAAAAAAAAAAAGAAGAAGAAGAAGAAAATGAATTTTTATTGCATTGCAGGTTTGTAGGAGGACTACAGGGAGCAGAAGAAGGTGCTAAGGGGACCTTGACATTCACACTAGCATCCATGTCATATCCTCCACACCTTCCTCCATCATTTTTGGTATCTCTTTCACCCCACTGTACCTCTTCTTCCAAAACTGTGTTTTCTACAAGAGGCTCCTATAGGAATTACAGAGAGCCAAAAGTGTCTATGGGAGGCAGTTTGAGGAACAAGAAAAGCTTCATAAGGAACCTATAATCCCTCTCACCTTATTCAAACCTCCTTGCCATCATTTCCAAACCTCCATCACACTCCAAGCATCATTATTATTTTTTCCAAGAAAAAAACACAGAAAAAGAGTTTTTCAGTTTTGAAAAAAAAACAAAAATAAAAGGAGGAAAATGCACCATCAACTTCACCTGAAGCTTACCTACTATCCCTCCATCATTAATCTCCACCTATGGCATCATTCTCGAGCTCCAAGCATAGGAAAATAGCTAAAGTTTCAAGGCAAGAAGCAGCTACAGGAGCTCCTATAGGAATTCCTGTAGAAGTTGATCCCATAGAAGTCCAGCACCAGCAGCAAGGGACAACACATCTAAAGGTTGAAAAGGCACATGCAACCCAGCTCCAGCAAAAGAATAACCTGCAAAAACACACAACAACACATCAACAAGTAGAGACAGCATGCATGAAGGAAAATGAAGGTATGCAGTAGAGAAAGCCACAACACCTCACAGTCGATGGCAGCAAATACGCTTGGATTATAGGTAAGTAACTAAGTTACTCCTCTATCTGCATTTGTGTAATTAGGATTCATATGAAGGCAATGATATGGTTGAAATCGAAAGAGGGAAAGGTGGCCAGTTAACTTGGCCACCTTCATTTAGTTGAGTCCACTTAACCGAGATGTCACCCACACGTGCGCACAGTCAACTGAAGAAAAATATGCCAAGGACAGGTAGTGGGAGGAAGAGTTAACTCCGATGCAATAATGAGGGATGCTTATGATGAGGGTTCATGATGACCAAGTAGCTAGGGACCAACAATCCTAATCAGGGCAACATACACCTTGCTAACTCAGCGCTCATAACCGAAAATATCCATAAAAGGTAATGAGCACTCCTCCCCGCACATTCTCACCACCTTTTCTTCAGTTTCTCCTCGTAACTCAGCCACACAACAGTCTTCTTGTGCCCCCATAGCCTCGTATCCACCATCCTCCATCGATTTCCTCCATATTTTTTCTCTCGGCATTTTCTACAAGAGCACCTACAGGAAATCTATAGGAGGGACAACGGGCTTCTAAAGGAGGGGCAGTGAGTCATTTTGAAGGGAGGAAATGTAATTTGTGGTACGAATTTCAGTCTGAAGAGGTAGGGTTCATGAATTCTCTTTGTTGAAGATCAAAATTTGAAAGAGTTGGTCTTAAATTGAAGATGAAATGAGTCTTTAAGAGGGTAGAAATACATAGAAAAAAAATTTGTTAAAAAAAAAAAACAGTCCCCTTTATTTTTTTATTTTCACTCAAAATTCTTTGTCTCCACCTATATATCTGGTTCGTCAAAAGGAGTACAGGCAGTATGACAGGGGGGTTTATAAGCAAAGAACCCACTAACTCCACTAGACTCCATGCACATCCTCAAGTAGTGGAAATATTTACAAGGGCAAACTGGATGAATTTCTTTGAGAAGTTTAGAGGGTTTGATGATGAAATCTCCCATGAATTTGCTCTCTCTCTGGTCCCTCACATAAGAAATCATGCTACTGTAACCATTAGATTCCTCTCCATTGAAATAACCCCTGAATTCATCAGTAGGGTCACCACCCTTTCTCTTGGTCTGCCTTGGAGTAAAGATGAGAAACCAATTGGCTAGGCTACCAAGAAGAAATTTTTCCAAGATAATGAAACCCTTGTTGAAGACAAAAATGGAATTAGGAGGGCTAGTATACCATATCCTTGGGATGAGGTTAGCTACCAAATGATTAAATAAATTTCTTTTGAGGGGAGGTACAACATTGTTTATGGATATCATTTCAGAATCCTCTAATAATTGAGATATTGCATGGATACCCCAGCACATCAAAAGCTCAGTATCCCTTACTTTCTCCTTCAGTCCCTCATTGAATCCAGCACCAAAGTACAAGGAAATTCATAGCAGCTACCTCACCATGGCCTAATCAAGATCCTAGTAGAAGAAGCCCTCCATGCCCTTACACTCCCTATAACATGGGAAGTTTTCATAAATATGACAGCTGAGGCTGACATCAAGGCATTAACCTATGATGTCAATCCTACTATCGGTGAGGAGAGAGAACAACAGGGAGGATAAGATGAAGCCATTGGTAACATAGTAGAGCAAGAGAGGAAGGAGGAAAGAAAAGAAACAGAGCAGGAGGAGGAAAAAGAGACAGAAGAGCGAGAAAAGGAGGCAGAGGGGGCAGAGCAAAGAGAAGAGTCCCCTGAAACTTTGAAAAGAGAAGCAACAACTGCCATCACTGTCCAAACTATAGGAGACCCAGAAACTGGAGGAAAGGATAGGAGGAAAGCCAGAGATGAAAGAGGAAGTACAGGATCTACAAGAGCCTGACCCCTAGCCTAATCTTGACTCCTATTCCAGAATACTTGAGTGAGGCAAGATAATCCCACAAAAATTTGCAATTCCACTATTTTTTGAATTTGAAAAAGAGAGGGTGAGAACACATAGGTGGATGCAGATAGCCAAATCCAAATGAGTTGAGGATATTGGCCACATGGAAAACAAACTCACGGAAATGGGTATGGAATTGAGTGCTCTCAGAGACAGAGAAACCATTATAAGAAGCCACCTTGAGAATGAGAATGAAATACTAAGGAGGCAGCTGCAAGAGAAAGAGACTCATTTGGCATACATGGCTAGCTTATCCATGGAAGCATTACAATGCAGAACACCATCTAAATCTTATGGCCTCTATCTGAAGGATCAATGGCTTCAATTCCAAATAAAAACTTTGGCACAAAGAGGCACTATGTCTTTCCAAGATTACAGGCAGTTCATGGATTTGTGTGACCAAAGCACCTCTGAGGACAAAGCAAAGATGGCAGAGTTCTATCTACACAACATGGCCCTCACAGACCTGAATGTGTGGGACCCCAATGCCAAGCTAGGGGATTTGCAATTAATGGCCATGGCATCATAGATGAACCATGAAGAATTGAGGGCAGCAGAAATGAAAAGATTGATGATAAAAGAGCAGAATGAACCATTAATGATAAGAACTGAGCCATCAGATCCTATGGCACTCATAAGCACACACAACCTGCTTACCAATGACCCTCAGATTGCCCCTAAATATCTATCCAATCAGACACAAGCCATTGAACACTTTGAAGATATGCTTAGGCTACTTGGGGATGACTGTGTGCACGCATGCATGAGAAGATGGAACACCCTACCCCATAGCTTGCAGATTAGAGAAAATCATTCTCCCATGAGGCTAAGGGAGGCATTGAAAAGAGTGCCAATGTATAAGAACTCCCTGCAAAGGCTGAAGGTCAACTAGATTGGCCTCAAACTGAGTCCTCCACTCCTATTAGGCATGCTGGAAGGTAGAAGGGAAGAAGAAGAGGAGAAGTAGAAGGACATAGACAAAAAGGCGGGATTTTATAGAGAGCATGAGCAGACCACATCAAAAGCCTAGAATGCTAGGGAGGCCACTAGGACCATAAAAGATGAAGAGATTGACTAGGTTGCTCAGAGGATGAGCAACACCTTCAGTAGGGGGGTGATGATGAGCCTCATAAATGGGTAATTATATGGGCTCATTTTACCTTCTAACCTAGTCAAATCAACCATTCTCTTAGCTTATTGTATGATTTTCTGATTATATTTATGCTTATAGAGTGAGTTGAGTTAGTTGTTACACCATGTGGTCTAACATGTATTTAATGCAGATTATTGATGGATTTCGAGGTCAAAGTCAAGGACCTAGTGGCCAAACTACATCAATAACTCGAAGTAGATAGAGGAGAGGACTTTGTTGGGTGTGAAGCCTGATTATCTTCTGTATTCAAAGGTATCACTGCATTGGACCCCAGTTCCGTAAAATATTCACTGCAGGGGGGGTCCAGGGGGAGCCCCCCCCTGGCCGGGGGGTTTCGGGGGTAGTGCCCCCGAAGCTAAGAATAGATGTAAAATTGCCTTGTAAAAGTATAGTAATTTCTAGCTAATCTAGGCTATTCATCAGGCGGATATCTGACTATAGAAGTTATGTTTAATTTAGGGTTTTTTTCCCTAGAAGGAAACCCCTCACTATATATGAGGGAATTGTATTGCGTCTATGTAGATCTGTATTCTGAGTGAGAAAGAGAGAGGAGATTGAGAGCGAAGAGGGTGTTACAGCAGATCTGATGTAGGTTGTATCTCTTCAGTTTGTTGGATAACATAAAAGGAAGGACTGGTTGTTTCTCCGTGGACGTAGCCCAAACTGGGTGAACCACGTATATCTATGTCTCTCTTGTTTTCTGCATTTTCTGTGTTTATATTTCTGCAACATTTTATGTGTTCCATTGCTTCGTAATATATATAATTTACTAACAACTGGTATCAGAGCCGAAGGTCTTTTTTGGTTAACAAACTCGCAGGAGAGAAGGATTCCTGGTTCTAATGGGAGCAATGGCGGAAGATGGTAATTTTAGGGTTGATAAATTTAACGGCCAAAACTTCTCCCTGTGGAAGATACAGATGGAAGATTATCTGTATCAGAAAGATCTGTACCTACCATCGGGTGAAAAAACAAAGATGCCAACAGGTATGACAGATGAAGAATGGAACCTTCTCGATAGAAAGGCAATCAGAACAGTACGATTGTGCCTCACAGTGTCGGTCGCCTTCAACATTTCAAAGGAAACAATGATAGAGGGTTTGATTAAGACGTTGGTGAAACTATATGAAAAACCCTTGGCCTCAAACAAGGTATTTATTTTGAAATGGTTATTCAATGTGAAGATGTTGGAAGGTGGATTTGTTGCAGACCATTTAAATGATTTTAATACTGTTACAAGTTAGTTAAGTTCTGTAGGGGTAAAATTTGATGATGAAGTTAAAGCTCTGTTATTCTTATGCTCATTGCCAGAAAGTTGGAATGGTGTAGTAATGGCCATTAGTAACTCTGTTTCTGGATCTAGTACTTTAAAGTTTGATGATGTTGTTGGTGCTATCCTTAGCAAGGAAATGCGACGCAAAAGCTCCAGTGAGACATTGGGTAATGCTTTGAGTGCAGAGTCTAGGGGAAGAAAAATGGAAAGAGGAAAGAGCTCAAGATATCGCAGTAAATCAAGAAAAGGCAGATCCAAGTCTAGATCGGGGATAGTCTGCTGGAAATGCAAAAAGAAAGGACACCTAAAGAAAGACTGTAGATCTCAGAAGGGAAAAGAAGGAGATGCACAACAAGAAAACAATCATGAAGCAAATGTGACAGGTGAGGTGTTACAAGATACTTTGATTCTTTCTTTCAAAAATATTACTGATTCCTAGGTGGTAGATTCAGGGGCCTCATTCCATGCCACACCTGATAAGAAATACGTTCATGACTATGTTCAAGGAAATTTTGGACAAGTCCATTTGGGTGATGATAAACCCTGTAAAATTGTTGGAATGGGTAAGGTTCTTGTAAAACAGCAGAATGGAAACCAATGGCTACTAAAGGAGGTAAGGCATGTTCCAGATCTGAAGAAAAATCTGGCTTCAACAGGGTAGTTAGGCGGTGAAGGTTGTGTGACAACTTTCACAGATAAAGCTTGGAAGGTCACCAAAGGAGCCCTGGTAATAGAAAAAGGCGAAAATGTTGGTACATTGTATTTATGCAATGGTATTTCTAACTATTTTAATGCTTTAACTTCCAAAGGAGCAGATGTAGCATTATGGCATCATAGGCTCGGACACATGAGTGAGAAGGGGATGAAGATCCTTCACTCAAGGAATTTGTTTCCGGGTTTGAAGAATGTTCATTTGGACTTTTGTGAGAATTTCATTTATGGAAAACAGAAGAGAATCAGATTTCTCAGAGTTGGGAAAGAAAAGAAGAGCGAAAAATTAGAGCTTGTGCATACAGATGTATGGGGACTTGCTCAGGTATCATCTCTCGGTGGCCTTCGTTATTATGTTACTTTTATTGATGATGCAACTAGAAAAACTTGGATTTATTGTATTAAGAATAAATCTGATGTATTTAGTATTTTCAAGAAATGGAAAACTTTGGTTGAGATTGATACAGGAAAGAAATTGATGTGTCTCAGATCAGAAAATGGAGGTGAATATTGTAGCAACAAGTTTGATAGGTACTTTTCAGCGAATGGAATTCGTAGAGAGAAGACAGTTCCAAGAACACCACAAGAAAATGGTTTGTTAGAAAGGATGAACAGAACAATCATGGAGTGTGCAAGGTGCATGAGATTGCATGCAGAATTGCCTTTACAATTTTGGGCAGATGCTATAGATACTATTGTTTATCTAATAAATAGAGGGCCTTCAAGTTCCTTGGATGGTGGTGTTCCAGAGGAAGCATGGATAGAAAAAAAGGTAAACTACTCTTTTTTAAAGCCTTTTGGTTGTGAGGCCTTTGTCCATATTAATAAAGAAAATAGAACAAAGCTTGAGGCAAAATCAAATAAATGTACCTTTATTGGATATGCTGTTAATAATTTTGGTTATTGCTTATATGATTATGAAAATGACAAAATCGTTAGGAGCAGAGATGTAATATTCAATGAAAAGGTCTTGTATAAGAATCAGTTGCAGGAAAAGAAACAAGAAAAAGAAAACAAGGAATACACAGTTCTTGATGAGATCACTGAAAAAGTAAAGGTGCCTGAAAATAATAATAATCAACAACCACAACAACAACAACCACCACAACAACAACAGGCACCCCAAACACTTGAAAGTGGTGTTAGAAGATCTACCAGGATAAGTAGACCCCCTAAACGATACTCTCCTTCATTATATTATTTATTGTTGACTGATTTTGGTGAACCCGAATGTTATGAAGAAGCAATGTAGGTTGAAAGCAGGAAGAAGTGGGAGCTAGCCATGGAAAAAGAGATGGACTCCTTAATGCATAACCAGACTTGGGACATAGACAGGTTGCCTACAGGTAAAACTACATTGCAGAATAAATGGGTTTACGGGCTGAAGGAAGAAGATGGAGGAAAATAGAGGTACAAATCTAGACTTGTGGTGAAGGGGTTTGCACAAAAGAAAGGTATTGACATTGATGAAATATTTTCTCCTGTTGTTAAAATGACTTAAATCAGAACTATTCTAAGTCTAGTAGTAGCTGAAGATTTGCATCTTGAGAAATTAGATGTAAAGACAACCTTTCTCCATGGGGATTTGGAGGAAGAGATATATATGCAGCAGCCACAAGGATATGAGGTAAAAGGGAAGGAGAAATTAGTGTGTAGGTTGAAGAAGAGCTTGTATGGATTAAAACAGGCTCCAAGTCAGTGGCATCTAAAATTTTCCAAGTTTATGTCTGAACAAGGTTATACTAGATGTCACTCTGATCATTGTGTTTATCTAAAAAAGAAAAATGATGGCAGCTATATTATATTGTTATTGTATGTAGATGACATGCTTGTTGCAGGGTCTAACATGCAGGAAATAAATGCGCTCAAAAGAAAATTGGCAAATTCATTTGCAATGAAGGATTTGGGAGCTGCAAAACAAATCCTTGGTATGAGAATAACTAGAGACAAGAAAAATCGAAAACTAACATTGTCTCAGAATGAGTACATACAAAAGGTGTTGAAAAGATTTAATATGCACAATGCAAAACCAGTTAGTACACCTTTTTCTAGCCATTTTAAACTTAGTAAGGGAATGTGCCCAAAGACCCAAGAAGACATGGATTATATGTCTAAAGTTCCATATGCATCAGCAGTTGGATGCTTAATGTATGCAATGGTCTGAACAAGGCCTGATATTGCACATGCAGAGGGAGTTGTAAGCAGGTACATGAACAATCCAGGAAAAGAACATTGGATGGCAGTGAAATGGATTCTCAGATATTTGAAAGGTACCACAAATCAAGCATTATGATTTGGTGGTTCAAACATTTCTCTACAAGGATATGTTGATGCAGATATGGCAAGTGATAGAGATAACAGGAGGAGCACTACAGGATATGTATTTATTGTAGGTGGAACAACTGTCAGTTGTGTTTCAAAAATCCAAAGTGTTGTTTCACATTCAACAACAGAATCATAGTATGTTGGTGCTGCAGAGGCTAGTAAAGAAATTATTTGGTTACAAAGGTTTATGGGTGAATTAGGTAAGAAGCATGATATGGGCACGTTATACAGTGACAGGCAAAGTGCCATTCATCTTGCAAAGAACTCAGAATTTCATTCTAGGACTAAACACATATAGCTCAAGTACCATTTCATACGATTAGTGTTGGAAGATGGAGAGTTGAAGCTGGAAAAGATACACACTAGCTAGAATCCTGCAGATATGCTAACAAAAGTTGTAACCAAGGAGAAACTGAGAATATGCTTAGTTTCAATTGGTCTTCAATTATGATGAAGAAGATGAGAAACAACCAGGTCTAAAGAGGAGTCATTGTCCAGCAAATGAAGCAGCAGTGGAGTTGCTATAATCAGTCTCCAAGTGGGAGATTGTTGGGTGTGAAGCCTGATTATCTTATATATTCAAAGGCATTGTTGCATTGGACCCTAGTTTGAAATGGGGCAGCAACGCCGCCCGTAAAATATTCTCTGCAGGGGGGGGGGGCGGCTGCGACCTTTGGGGAGCCCCCCCCTAGTAGGGGGTTTTGGGGGTAGTGCCCTCGAAGCTAAGAATAGATGTAAAATTGCCTTGTAAAAGTATAGTAATTTCTAGCCAATCTGGGCCATTCATTAGGCAAAGATTTGATGATAGAAGTTATGTTTAATTTAGGGTTTTTTGCTCTAGAAAGCAACCCCTCACTATATATGAGGGAATTGTATTGCGTCTATGTAGATCTGTATTCTGAGTGAGAAAGAGAGAGGAGATTGAGATTGGAGAGGGTGTTACAGTGGATATGATGTAGGTTGTATCTCTTCAGTTTGCTAGATAATATAAAAGGAAGGACTGGTTGTTTCTCCGTGGACGTAGCCCAAACTGGGTGAACCACATGTATCTGTGTCTCTCTTGTTTTATGTGTTTTCTGTGTTTATATTTCTACAATATTTTATGTGTTCCAATGCTCCATAATATATGATTTTCTAATAGACTTATAGGAGGGAATCCCCTCATTTATTTATCCTCACTTCGAATTCCCCTTCATTCAGTTCGGAGCACAAGCAGCCGAACCATGCACTAGAAGGCAGCCGAGCAAGTAGAAGATGATTGAGAGTTATCCCAAGTTTTGGGAACCAAGCCTCCCTGATTTTAAGGAAGCTGTTGGTAGCTTCAAATGTATAAGTAGATAGGCCTAGGGCCTCACTAGGGTTGACTTTTTTGCTTATGTAAACTCTTCTCAAATTTTGAGCTTACTATTTTATGACAGTTTTATGTAATCTTGCTATTTTTTGATAATGAAGATGGAATATTTTTTGAGCTAGCACTGAGTTACCTTAGAGGGATGAATCTCTTGGTTTAGGGCCCAATCCAAGAAGCCAAGCTCCTCTTTACTTGTATTTGTATGCTTTACTTCAATTTGTAGATTAGTTTGCTGTTAGATGTATTTCTCTTATGGTTAAGAATAGGTTGCTCTTGATGATTTAGTAGTTTACTTCCATTTGTGCTTTCTGTAGAAGGTTAAGTAGTGATCAGAGAAGATTAAAAGAGATAGCAACAGTTCCTTGGCCTCTTTTCCTCCCTCTAGGACCATAATTTGAGGCAAAGACTCTCTTGCTACCCCAAAAACATAGATTTTCCTCATTCCTAGGACTTCTAGTGCTTGTAGCTCTCTAGTAGGTTGATAGTCCAATTTTGCTTTAATTTAGATCTTCTTTATCATGTTCAATTCCTAATTTTCAATATTATTTTTGCATGCTTTCCTTTCTTACAGCATTTCCCAGCACTTCCTTCTATACATCATAGTTTAGGCCATTTTAATGCAAAACTCTGTTTTTCCTAGGATGCACTCATTTCATTGGTTGCTTGATTTTCTTGGTTGACTATTAGTTTCTATGCAGTAGATCTCTTCCAGTAGTAGTCCAATTTACCGAAAATCACACCCTCCATCTGATCCATGCCCTATAGGTCTCCCAAACTTCACCTCAATTCTACCCTAGTTTCCTTCACTTTTCATAGAACTTCTTCCTCTCTCCTTGAGCAAACCCAATCATCTTTCTCTCTCCTTGTGATTCATGGTAGACCTTAGGCACTCTAGCACCTCATTCCAACCTTCATCCACCTTTTTCACCCACTCTCACACCCTCAAAAGAGTGAAAACTGCTCTCGGCCTCCTCTTGTAGGCCTCCTGTAGTTTTCCTCCTGTAGTTTCCCTGTGTCCTCCTGTAGTCTTTCCTGTAGGCTTTCCTTTGAAGTTTGAGTGTTGGAGAAGCCTCCAAAAGGCCACCTAAGACCCCCGAGGACCCATCCACACCATCCTACATCCTCCCAAGCTCCAAAACCGCCCTCCAGCACCACTTATTTGCTGCCACACTCACACACAATAAATTAGATGCGTGTTAAATTCACATAAAAACACATAAAAATCCAAAAATATGTTTTTTTGCTTATTTGCTTCTAGAAATAGCATGGTTATATTTTTTTTACTTCCTTGAGTAGATAATGGCATTTCTTTCATGGTTTTCATATTTTTTTTGGCAAAAGTAGAATTAGCTTGTTAATTAGGATTTACTAGGTTTTGCTTAACATTCCAGTCTTTCTCCTTTCTGTAGTTAGAATAGCATCTGTAGAGTAATATTTCTTTCCTTTCATCATACATAGAGCTTCTTCTAAAATCTATAGAAGTGGGCTTGAGCTCCTAGTGATCTCGCGTTGGCTGACTAAGTGACAACCTGCAGTGAGAACTAGTACTTGTGCATATAGCACCAACGCTTCCAAGTTTGTTACGAACTACCAGGTTGATAAAAGTAAAGTTGGCAGCCCAAGAGTTGCAGCATTCTTGCTACAATACTGCCACTCACCATAAACTACACTACCCAACTAAGTGAAGAACATGGTAGGGAGGTTGCGTGATGGATGACAGGGGTACGAAACATGAAGCTGTGCTGGATGAGCTATGCCACGGAGGATGGTGTTGCGCAAATGGGTCCAAAAGTAGCTGTCGGGGTTACTATTCATGATCTGATGGCCAAAAATCAATTAAGAGGAATGGATAGGTGCTATTTATGGAAAATATCTTTGGCGATGTACTGCCAAAGATGCATTTATTATCAGAATTTGGGAGGACTGGTCGGATTTGAATTTAAAACTTCCTATAAATTACGCGTGTTGGTCCACTAAAGAACACTTTGCATTCTTAGAGTTGTTTGGGTGCATTTCTATTTGAAGCTTATGAATCATCAATTCAGGGAGGAGTTCATGATGTGCCCCCCGAGAGTTGTTCATAGAATGGATGACTGGTACAAACCCTGTTGAAGCCATAAGTTCCAAACTTGTTGTTTCTGACGTGCTAGACCCTGAGAGTTCAAGTATGGAAGCATCAACCCCTATGCTACTGCGTCGAGGTTTCCTAGGCCAAAATAATCTTCTTCCAAAGAAAAGCATAAGAAGCTGATGTTTGTGAGACAGTCACTCAGGAAGAATCTAGAGGTGCAACAAAAGGAGAAGAAAGATTAACAGTCGAAGAAAGTGGTCAATTTGGAGGAAGAAGAATACCAAGGTATAGAGGAATTGGATGTCGAAGAAGTTAAGCCTATCTCATGGCCCCCCATGTATATCCCTCCGCGGAAGGGAAAAAACAAAGTGACCAAGGATCCAGATTCGGGCAAATTTATGGTTTCGACACCCCTGTTGTAAGCAGGTGCAACTTGAAGGAACAACATTAGCGCAAAGTCCAGTGCTAAAAATGGAGGATTGGGACCTCACGGACCATGATAGGTTCCCCCATTTAGCAACCAGCAAGTATATGATGAAGATATACTATGAAGAGATTGGGGTTACATCATTAGAACCCATGAAGTGGGTCAAAGGTGTTGAGTGGGCGAGATTGCTGCACATGCTCTACGTACCACATTTTCATCGGTCGACTATCAACATAGTGTGTGTGCACCAGCTCCTTGCACTAGTATACGATGGGTGCCTATGGCTTGGGGAGCTTATCCCAATCACTGACATGTTAATCCATCAAATAACAAAGTTGCCTTGTAAAGGAGCAAACCCTTCCAAGGAGTTTGGAGGGAAAAGTGGGGAAAAAGAATCAGCAGATAAGATGAACACTGAAGATGGACTTGTTAAGAAGTCCCGTGGATATTATATCCGCTCTATTCAAGACCAGGCGGTGCAGTTCACCGCCTAGATTCTTGCAGGAAAAACCATGAGGAAATGTCGTGTGGATGAAGTTCAGGCATTGGTAATATCACTAGCAACCTAGTGCACAAAGGGTGTTCAATACAATTGGGAACAATATCTATGAAATGAGTTCCTCATGAACTGCTTGGAAACTCAGGAAGAGAGCAATCCCTTCCACTATGCATGGTTGTTACTTTCTATTGTTTTAATTGCTTGGAGATTGCTAGAGGACAGCCAATTTCCCCCGTGGCTATAAGATTTACCCAAAGTAGCAAGGCTCGCTTCGTTGTGGGCAAGAAAGGACCCCGAAAGGATCAAGGAGTCAAAAATTTTCTAAATCTTGATGGAGTTGGACCTTCGAATGGTTATCAGTCAAAGGATAATTTCCACAATGTGTCAATCAAAGCGCGAGAGGACCCAAAGCACATATGGCACAAGCTTCCATATTTGGTATCTGAGACGGATGTGCAGGAGATCGTGGGGAGTTGGCCAGTATAGTGGCATGAACCCACGGAGCTTAGTGTAGGTACAAGCGAAGGTGTAGAGAGCTCTATTGCATAGTCGAATGCTGCGTAGAAGCGTAAAGAGGTAGCTTAGAAGGAAACACGAGATCTGGCTGAGAAGAAGAAGAAGGAATTTGCTGCTAAGGCAGCTACAGAGAAAGAATGGGGAGATACAAAGCATGCTTCAAAATAGCAGGCTGAAAAAGAATGCATGGAAACAAAAGAATTCTAAAAGTTGGCTTCATAGCACATAGATGAGAAACAGAGCAGGAAGGAGGCGGTGGAGAGAAACAGAGCACTCCCTTCACCTTGAAGAGGCATGGGTAGGAGAAGATTGGTGGATGACAAAAAATCATAAGTCTGATAAGCAGACGCGCATTAACCGATGGTAGCTTATCTCTAAGGAGAGATGTGGCAGCTACGTGCCTCTGAACTATCTTACAATGAGGTTCTAAGGCCTATTTATTGTTGAGAAACAATGGAGAACTCTAAACATCCAAAAACCTAACCCTAGGAGATGAAGCGCCAGACTATGGGCCCCGTTTTGGGTAAATTGGTACATCAACTTCCCGAGGTCGTAACTTTGGCATACGATCTTCATTTGACGTGCACAATACCTCATTAGAAATATCTATCCTAGGACTACAACTTTGGGATGAGAAACGTTAGTTGATGGAACCATGTTTCTCCCAGTTTTCCTAAAAAATGTCGTTTAGGGCCTCAAAACGAATCCAGAAGTTTAGGACCCGAAAAAATTCTAAAAATAGTAAACTGTGCTACAATTAAGGAAATTGAAAAAATGAAAGAAACAACGGTGGGGGTACAAGTGGAATTGGTGGGTGGCCACCAATATCCACCTGGATCATTCATCCCCCCTTAGGAAGCAATGGTCCCCAATGTGTTGCGTTCCTCCATGAGATGAGGAAACTTCTGCTGAACTTGGTCCCTGGTGAAGGAGTTGGCCTGCTTTGACAACTCGATATAGTCGGATCTTCTGCTTGCAAGTGTGCTTGATCTATATGTCCATGATCCAATCAGTTGCATCTTATTCCATGCAATCTCGATTTAACTTTGTTGGTGTGAGCTGTTCTGCAATGTCGGGCGTGTCTAGTAATGGTGGAAAGTAAGGTCGAAGGTGGTCCACATTAAACACTAGATGGAGACCAAGGAATGGGGGAATCTTTAGCTCAAATGCATTATCTCCCACAGCCTTGGTAATGGTGTAAGGACCATATTGGAGTGGTCTGAGTTTCTGATAGGCTCCGGTAAGGCGTTCCTTTTGCAAATGTAACTAGACTTTGTCGCCCACCTGAAACTTGTGTGGCACCGGATGTTGATCATGTCACTGCTTTTACTTAGCATTTGATTTCTCCAGAATGTCATGGACTTGCTGGCGGATATGTTGGATGTGCTCATTGAATCTATTTTCCTTATCTATTTCAGACTTGACATGAGCCGAATCTGCCTGAGTAGCTGCAAATGGCATGGCCACATCAATGGGACATAGTGGCTGGAATCCCAAGCCCACCTAAAAAGGGCTATGGCTAGTCGAGCTATGGAGAGCCTAGTTATAGCTGTGTTGAACATAGGGGAGGCTCTCATCCCATGTGCGTGGATTCTTTGAGTTGTACATGCACAAAATGTGTATGATCATCTTGTTGACAACCTATGTTTCGCCATCAGTTTGGGGATGGAAGGTTGTGGACTTAGTGATCTTAGTGTCCAGCATTGACCAGATACTAGACAAAAATGTACTGAGGAACCTACTATCCCGACCTAAGATGATAGACTGTGAGATCCCAAAGTGTACCCACACTCGTTCAAAGAAGAGTTTAGCATTGGCTTCTACTGTGATATTCTTCTTGTAGGTCACCATAATGGCCATCATTGAGAACTTGTTGATGGCCACAAAAACACAATCATTTCCATGCTTAGTAGAAGGAAGGCCCGACATGTAGTCCATGGAGATGGATTCCCAAGGTCGACTAGGGGTAGGCAGTGGAGTATAGAGGCCTTACTTCTTGATGGTTAGTTTGGCAATGGCACAGGAAGTGCGGGATCTGATGTACTTCCCGACATCCTGTTGAAGATTCAGCCAATAGAAATACTTCTATAGTACTACCACTATTTTTTCAACCCCAAAATTCCCAACAACCTGATTGTAGTGTGCTTCCCAAATCATCTTGGAACGCTCGCTTGAAGGAACACAAAGGTGACCCAAGTGGCATAACAAGGCATCCTGGAGGTGAAAATCTGGAACATACTGACCCTCCAAGAGTGTCTGGTATGTGTGGCCAAATCCTGGGTCACTTTTCTAGAGAAGTGGCCAATCAGATGTCTTGTGCCCACAAGAGTTGAGCACGGTGATTAACGCCATGATCAGTGGTCGACTAAGGCAGTTTTCAACATTATTGGTGCTGCCCTTCTTATATTTGATATTCAAGTGGAACTTTTGCAGGTATGTGGAACACTTCTGATGGCGATCATTCTGCAACTTCCCTTGCGTCTGTATGAACTGCAAGGGCTAGTGGTCTATGTGGATGACTGTTTCCTTCGCCAAAATGTAATGCTTCTTATCAAGAGGCCTGCACAATGGAATACATCTCTTTGTCATAAGTGGGATACTTCCGAACTGTGTCTGAAAGTGTCTCACTGTGATATGCCACTAGATGCCCGTGTTCAGTAAGGACTACCCTAATAACATAGTCCGAGGCATCTGTCTTGATCTCAAATGGTTGTTACAAGTCTGGTAATGTGAGCATTGGTGTCGACCAAAGGTGATGTTTCAACTCTGTGAATGCCTTCTGTTGAGATTCAGACCAAAAGAATTTTTCTTTCGCTCCTCCCTTCGTCACTTGACTCAAGGGCCAAGTGATATGAGAAAACCCAACACGAACCTGTGATAGAAGTTGGAAAGACCCAGAAAGTTGCGGAGCTCTGTCAGAGTGGTTGGAGATGGCCAATCCTGAATGACTTGTATCTTGGCTGGATCCACATGCACCCCCTGTTCATCAATAATGTATCCTAGATACTAAACTTGGGTCATCCCAAAAGTGCATTTCTCTAAATTGGCACATAACTTGTGTTGTTGCAGTGATTGGAGAACCGGTTGGATGTGGTGGAGGTGATCTTCCCAACTCTGGTAGAAGATCAAGATGTCATCCAAGTATACCACTACAAATGGGTTGGTGAATGGCTACAAGATGTCATCCATTAGCCTCATGAAGGTTGTAGGAGCATTCGCCAACCTAAAGGGCATAACCAACCATTTGAAAAGGCCCTCCTTAGCTTTGAAGGCAGTCTTCCATACATCGGAGCATTCAATTGGTACCTGGTGATATCCTGACTTCAAATCGATCTTGCTGAAATATTTTCTCCCCTTCAGTTGGTCTAGAAGGTCATCAATCCGTGGGATCAGGTAGCTATTCTAGATAGTGATCTTGTTCAACGCTTGATAGTCAATACAGAGTCTCCAAGTCCCATCTTTCTTCTGTACACACACAATTGGGCTCCCATAGGGCGATGAACTCTATCAGATGTGACCTTTCTGCAGCAGCCCCTGAATCTACCTCTTGATTTCATCATTCTCCAGAATAGAGCACCGATAGATTGGTCCATTGGGCAATGGTGCACCTGGGGTTAGATCGATGGAGTGCTTGACCTGACAGCGCAAAGGAACCCCTGCAGGGGAGGTGAAGATGTCCTCGTACTCCTCCACAACCTTGTCCATCTATAGTTGTCATGCGGAGGGGCCCTGTCTGGAGGTCGTGGCCACCATCTTCTTCTTTCCTTGAGGGCACATTATCAAGAAAACAAATTTCCTAGTTTTGGAAGTGAGCTTACTGCATTGTTTTGAAGTAACCAAAGAGATGACGATATGTGGTATTACCTCCGGTATCATGTACAACTTATTTCCCAAAGTAATAATAACAGCACGTGGCCTTGAGTCATACACAGCATGTCGCTTCCACAAGTATGGTTGGCCTAATAATACATCACAAACATCAAGGGGAGCAGCATCACACATTACCTCATCCATGAAGGGCTTGATGTTGTATGGAAGGTGACACTATTGGCTCACGCAAAGATCTCGTCCTTGGTGAAGCCACCTAATGGTGTACGGTTGTGGATGTACTACGGTCGGTAAGCTGAGCCACTTCACGACCTCTACTAAAATGAGGTTCATTTGGCCCCCGCTGTCGAAAGTGAACTATAACGGGGAGCCCTTTACCCATATCTGGGAGTGGAAGAGGCGGTCCTCCTCCTTTGGATATTTGGGTTCCTCCTTCTAGATCTTCGTGGGGGAAATGGTGGTGTTGGGCTCTGCATCGATAATCTGCTTCCCTTTGTCATTCCCTTTATCAGGTTCTAACTCAGAGTCGAAACATGCATCTAATTTCGATGAAATTAGCTGGGCCACCAGTGACTGCTTGGCCCGACACTCACTTCTGTTGTGAGTGGAGATCTTGTGGAACTCACACCACTTTCATTTGTCCTTCTTCAGCTTCGCGGTGTTATTCTTTGCTTACGTCTTTGGCTTGTTGTCCTGGGCCACCCTGCCTTGGCTTTATCATTTGTTCAGTAGTTTGGGGGAAACTTTCCCTTGCTTCGGATTTGTAGATCCAAAGTCACGCTTCTTATGTTTAAACTTTTGCTCGATCTTGATAGCGTATCGGTATGTCGTGCCAAGCGAGGAGATGTCTAGGAACTCCATCTCATCTTGGATGTACCTATATAGGCAGCTACAGTATTTGAGTACCAAATGCAGTTTAGAATCCTTGATACCCAACTTTGTGCGAAGGGTATGAAAACTATTTGTAAACTTCAGCATGTCTTGGTCCCTTCCCTGCCGCAGCATGGTCCACTTTATGTATTTATCCTCATAGATTCTAACAGGGTAGTATTGCTCCTTAATGGCATTTTGGAATGAATTCCAAGTGGGTGTGGCTAAAAATAGTGAGGCCTTACTTTCATGCTTTTGCTCACAGCAGGTTTCCCACCGGTCCTTGACATGGGGGGCATCTTTGAGAAGAGCGAAAGTAATATTTTCCTGGCCGAAAAAACCATGAACAGAAAAATACCCTTCTAGTAGATTTAACCATTTATATACAGCGTCTGCATCTATCTAAACCTCAAATATGGGAATGTAAAAGCTAACTTGTACCTTAAAGGGTGTGGCGCTTCCAGAGTAGCTACTGCAAGTAGATGTGTCGCCCTGGGGTAGCCGCTGAAGGATCTGGGCAAAGTTGTCCATCATCACATTCCTTTGTCACTTGAGGGCCTCTTCGAGAAAGATTTTGATAGGATCTCCTACCCCCTCATCTTTCTTTTCATCTACCATGGGAAGTTGTTAGGATTTGAGAGGCCGATCTTGCAAAGGTTGGACCAGTTCAAGCCCTAACTCCTTATATCCCGACCTCGCTGGGGACATGCAAAGAAAAACAGAGAAAGAGTAGACCCCTTTGATGCAACTGATCTGGATTTAAATAGGAACGCAAAAAATTACAGACATAACCATAAATACAGAGATGTAGTAGAAATAATACTTCAATTCATTAATGTAAAATACTGAAATATGCTTACAAACCGAAATGGAAATAAACTAGCTTGGGCGATGGTAGCTTATCTCTGAGGAGAGATGTGACGGCTACATGCCTCTAAATTGTCTTACAATGTGGCTCGAAGGCCTATTTATTGTTGAGAAACAATTGAAAACCCTAAACATCCAAAAAACTAACCCTAGGAGATGAAGCACCAAACTATGGGCCCCATTTTGGGTAAATTGGTACATCAACTTTATAGGGTTGTAACTTTGTGATATGATCTCTGTTTGATGCACACAATACCTCGTTAGAAATATTGATCTGAGGACTACAACTTTGGGATGAGCAACATCAGTCCATGGACACATGTTGCTCCCTATTTTCCCAAAAATCTTCGTTTAGGGCCTCAAAACAACTCTGGAAGTTGAGGACCCAAAAAAATGCTACAATTAAGGAAAATGAAAAACTGAAAGAAACAATGGTGGGGGTCCAAGTGGAATTGGCGGGTGGCCACCAATATCCACCTGGATCATGATTACTAGTCAATGATGTGAACCGTTAACAAGCAAGAGAGAAATCACCAGTAATGACAATGGCTCTCAAGGTACTGGCAGCACAGTTTATGGAATGTGAATAAAGGAACTGATGTCGAAGACCTGTGAAATAACATGATCAAAAGCCAATGAGTGTGAAGAACTTGCCATTAGGGCATGCAAGATCTAAGGTACTGGAAGGGAGTCTCTCGGCTAGCTTCCTGGATAATGAGCTGAAGTCATCAGGAAGCGACCATGTCGAAGGAGGGCCATGATGTATCCCACATCATCAACACGAGACAAAGGGATGCAAATTATTTTAGATGATAAAAAGGATCAGGAGTAAGTGTAACTACAAAGGGAATAACTCTTGAACAATATTGGCGACACGATTCTAGAGTTTGGTAGCTTTTCGATCCATAGGATCCATGGTCATGATGACGTGGTAGAGGTCAAATGGAAGGAAAACATGAATGACCCAACCTAGGTAGGTCATTGTTGAAAGGAGGATATCACAACCCGACACGAAATAGAAAGTGTCATGTTCAAGAGTGAGATGCCGACACAACTGATAAAATTTCCAATTTCCCACACCATTTCTGGAAGGTACCCCAATTATTTTTTATCGCAAGCTTGAAAGGGATAGCATGTGATCGCACTGTAAGTTCATCCTTCAAACGAATCTAACCTAGTAAGTTTAACCATCCCTAGGAGGGAGAAGCTCACTGTTATGCTCTTAACCTACAAAGTAATACCGAACATAGAATATGCGAAGAAAAGATACCCAGAACACAGAATATGCGAAGAAAATATACCCAGAACACAGAATAGCAATGATTTTATTACTCAGAGAGAAATGTTCACAGGCCTCTTCGAGGGGGCAACCTCCAATAGAGCAGAGCTCAATTACAAAACAAGACACGATACTCCTCGCAGGGAGTCTCTATCCTTTATATATGACTCATACATGCAATACCACGGGCCAATACCGTGGGTTTTATTAATACCATCTATCTAATACTACCGCCCATTTGCAACTAACTGTGGTCCTGTCATTAATTGCGGGTTAACCACTTACAAATATTAATATGGGCTTTATTGACTCTTGACTATGACGTGATCCCATGACATAAATAAGGGGGTTAGGGTGGGACCCTAACATGCCCTCCCCCTTAAGACTAGCCTTGTCCTCAAGGCTGAAGCTGCGGAAACTGCTGAAGAATAGTGGCTGGTTCCCAAGTTGCATCTTCCGGAGAGGTGTCTTTCCATTTGACAAGGACCTCCTTAATCATGTGGCCACACAGGTGCTTGTCTCGTGTGTCTAGAACCTGTTCAGGTTGAAGCCAGATTGAACCTTCTTCATCCAATTCAGGTAGACTGGTTTGAACTCGGCAATTGTTCCCAATCACTTTCTTGAGGCATGATACATGGAAAACTGGGTGGATTTTTGCTGTAGGTGGCAAAGCCAACTTGTAAGCCACTTCTCCAATGCGCTGAAGTACTTGGTATGGTCCGTAGAATTTTGGAGAGAGCTTTTGACAACCCTTGTCTTTGAGTGATGTTTGCTTATATGGTTGCAGCCTCAAAAGACCTGATCCCCTTCTTGAAATTGGCGCTCTGAGCGATGTTGGTCAGCCTGTTGCTTCATACGGTTCTGAGCTTGATGAAGATTCTCGCGCAGATGGGCAAGCATGGTTGCGCGGTGTTGTAGGATTTGATCCACGGCTTGTACTTTGGAGCACCCTGTGAGATAAGAAGTAGGGGAAGGCGGAAGTTGTCCATAAAATGCTTCATAGGGAGTCATTTTGGTGGTGGCATGATAGTTGGTGTTATACCACCATTCCGCCAGAGGTAACCACTGTACCCAAAGGTGTTGCTTTTTTGAAGTGAAACACCTAAGGTAGGTTTCTAGACATTTGTTGACGGCTTCGGTTTGACCATATGTTTGCGGATGATATGAAGTACTGAGTTTGAGTTGAGTGCCTTGTATTCTGAAGAGCTCCTGCCAAAAATTACTGGTGAAGATTAGGTCGCGGTCGGACACAATAGAAGTGGGCATGCCATGCAATTTGAAGATCTGATCCATGAAAGTTTGAGCAACCAAAGTTGGTGTAAATGGTTGGGGTAGGGCGCAGAAATGAGCATACTTCGACAGTCGGTCCACAACCACCATGATGAATGACTTGTTCCCAGACTTTGGAAGACCTGTAATGAAATCCATGGAGACCTCCGTCCAAATTGACGCCGGAATGGGCAATGGTTGTAATGTGCCTGGTGTGTTGACAGTTTCCCCTTTATGGCATTGACAGACGTCACATTCTGCTATGAAAGTAAGGTTGTCCTGTTTCATGCCGGCCCAAAAAAATGATCTTCTGGTGCGAGCATACGTCTTCTGAAAGCCTGAATGTCCTGCAATGGGAGATGAGTGCAATTCTGCCAAAATGCGACTTTTGAGGGTGGATGTTGGTGATATTACGACTTTGTCCTTGTAGTGAAGAATATCATTCTGCCACGAGTAGCCCTTGCTGGAATTAGGATCTACCTGCAATTGAGAAATGAGTTGGGAGAGCCCGGGATGTGAAAACCATTCCCTGCGAGCCTCTTCAATCCAGTCTGGAATGGGGAGGGAAATTGCGAGCAGAGTACTTTCCTCCTCAAATTGGCGCGACAATGCATCTGCTACCCTATTGTCTTTCCCTTTCTTGTAAATGATCTCATAATCATATCCCAACATTTTGGCTAACCATTTATTTTGTTGTGGGGAAGATAGGCGTTGCTCCAAAAAATATTTAAGACTGTGATGATCTGTGCGGATTTGGAAACGTCGCCCCAACAAGTAAGGTCGCCAGGTCTCGACTACATGTAAGATGGCCATCATTTCCTTCTCGTAGGTAGATTGGCCCAGATTCCTCCCACTTAGTTGTTGGATGGTGAAGGCCAATGGTCGCCCTTCCTGCATTAAGACCGCTCCAATACCTGTTCCTGAAGCATCACATTCAATGACAAATGATTTGGTGAAGTCCGATAGTGCTAAGACAGGAGTGGAACACATGGCGGTTTTGAGAGTGGTAAATTCCTGTTGTGCTTCCTCGTTCCGGAAGAAGGAATTTTTCTTTAGGAGTTGCGTTAGGGGCTTCGCTATGCGGCCATAGTTGTGGACAAATTTACGATAATAGCCTGTGAGGCCCAAAAATCCTCTCAAGCTTTTCAAGGTCTTAGGTTGAGGCCATTCTTGCATTGCCTGGATCTTTTTGGGGTCCACCTTGACACCTTCACGCCCCACAATGTGGCCCAAATACTCAACTTCTTCCATGCCAAACGAACACTTAGACATCTTGACAAATAATTTATGCATGCGGAGCAGTTGCAAGAGTAGATCTACATGCTGAAGATGTGCCGCCCAAGTGCCACTATAGATGAGGATGTCATCAAAGAAGACAAGGACAAATTTTTTGAGATATGGTTTGAGGAGGTGATTCATAAGGCTCTGAAAAGTAGAGGGGGCATTACAGAGACCAAATGGCATGACCAGGAACTCATAATGGCCTTCATGAGTTCTGAAAGCTGTCTTGGGAATGTCGACTTCCTTCATGCGAATTTGGTGGTAGCCTGAGCGAAGATCCAACTTAGTGAAGAATTGAGCCCTATTGAGTTCGTCCAGCAAATCGTCAACCACCGGGATGGGAAATTTATCTTTGACTGTTAACTTATTGAGGGCCCTGAAGTCGGGACACATCCGCCACTCCCCATCTTTCTTGAGGACCATGACCACTGGGGATGAATAAGGACTAATGCTGGGACGAATGACACCTGCTTCCAACAATTCCTTGATGATTTTTTCTATTTCATTCTTTTGGGTGAACGGATATCTGTATGGCCGCACATTTGGGGGTTGGGCCCCTGGAACCAATGTGATGCTATGATCATGTTCCCCTCGCGAGGGTGGAAGCTCATGAGGCTTGTCAAAGACCGTCCGATGTTTATTTAAAATCTGTTGCATCTCAGGATGAATTGGCTGAGACATGGTGTCTACTACCTGGCAAGCCTCTGTCCATGTGGGAGGGTGGTGGAGTAGAACCTGAGCTTTGATGGCTTCTTTAAGACCGCTGATAAAGCATTCCATGTAGAACTCATCTGTGAGACCCCTAGTGCGGAAGGATAAGGCTTCAAAAGCAGTAATATATTCCTCCACTGTACCCGTCTGTCGGAGCTTAGTGAGACGCCCCAAAAAAGAGTCTTCTTGTTCAAAGCGACTGCGAAGAGTTTTGGCAAATTGGGCCCAATTCTGAAAATGTCCATTGCAACGCTGATGCCATTCCTTCCATTGCCATCGTTCATTGTCCAAGTACATGGTGCCCACCATAAGCTTAGTCCCCTCATCTATGATATGATTCAATTGGAAATACTGCTCCATTTGTGCTAGCCATGCGGACGTGTGAGAACCGTTAAATTTATGCATATCCAACTTGGGAGGTCGCTGACTGGGTGGTGGATGGGTGTGCCAGACGTGATGAGAGTGGCTAGACTCACCCGCATGGTATTCATGGCCATTATATGCCTCCTCGTGGGCTGGCTCCTTGCCCTTTGGGAGTGCATCATGTATCTGGTGACTTATTCCTTTAAGCTCAAGTTCGATATTCTTCACCGCAGTTTGGAGGGAGTTCACATGGTCTTCAATTTTGTCGATCCTTTCATTGGCCATCGCTTGAGCGCGAGTTTCTACCATACACCAACCTGATGAAAAATTGGGACCGCCTAAAAAATTTTTACTAAGAAATTGAATGGTACCACCTTTCTCAGCTCGTCGTCCTGATTCTGATGGGCTAGGTCACCAATAAGCGCTCCGGAAGGTCTCAGACTCGTTTTTTTTTTTTTTTTTTGGAAAACTCCTAACGGAGTTTTACTCCTTCCTGATCAATACTGTAGTCGCCAAATCCTCAGAATGTCAATGCCGCCAAAAGTCCTGCGAAAATTATATCCAGGGACAAGAACCCTTCACAACTACTCCGATCTGGTGGATCTGAGAGATCTGAATGGTGGAACAACTGCTGCTACTAAACTGATGGAGCTGCGGGACTGATGTCGGCTGCTGCTTCACTTGCTGATCTGGAATAGGTGATGTTTGATCCCCTGATAGAAAGGGAACTATGGTCTTGAGGAGTGTCAGGTGCTACAGATCGCAATATACATAAGGGTCTGACAGTAGTACTCGGCCCAATGTTTCAGGGCTCTAACTAAGGAGGATCGACCGTACCCTTAGCCGTACAACCCGACTACCCTATCATACGGGCGAGTAATCTCTCCGAGTGATGTTCTCGGTGTACTGTAGCCACAAGACGGCCGAAGGTTTATCTATGGCGAGGTTTCAAGGGAGCTAGGGGGCTTCCTATATACCCAGAGGGTACGTGGAAGACAGTACGTGTGCGGTTCTGTCTAATGCGCTACTACTCGAAGGGGTACCCACAGGGGTTACAAGGGAGTCCAACAGACGTGACCACCTCTTGTATTTCCTGCGTGCATGCTTCCCCAAATACGCAGGTTTATGCGCTTAATGACAGATCCCTTGGTTTAAAGACGCCGGAACACGTCTCTAGCCAAAAATAAAAAAAATTTACTAAAATTTGGAGATCCCACCGAGGCCTGGAAAGTGCTCTGATACCACTTGTTATGCTCTTAACCTGCAAAGTAATACCAAACATAGAATATGCGAAGAAAAGATACCCAGAACATAGAATATGCGAAGAAAATATACCCAGAACACAGAATAGAAATGATTTTATTACTCAGAGAGAAATTTTCACAGGCCTCTTCGAGGGGGCAACCTCCAATAGAGCAGAGCTCGATTACAAAACAAGACACGATACTCCTCGCAAGGAGTCTCTATCCTTTATATATGACTCATACATGCAATACCACGGGCCAATACCGTGGGTTTTATTAATACCATCTATCTAATACTATCGCCCATTTACCATCTATCTAATACTACCGCCCATTTGCAACTAACTATGGTCCCGTCATTAATTGCGGGTTAACCACTTACAAATATTAATATGGGCTTTATTGACTCTTGACTATGACGTGATCCCATGACATAAATAAGGGGGTTAGGGTGGGACCCTAACACTCACATTCGTCATGGAGACGAATCCAATGTTGTTTAATGTTTTAACGAGTCTGAAAAAGGGGTAACTCAGTATCCTTTTCATGTTTAGAGAGTTTGAAAAAGACAGAAAAAAAAACTCCACATGGTCCCTTTTCGTATATTTGTGTCTCTCGAGCCCAAAAAGGTAGAAAATGATACTTGAGAGAACCGCTTGACCATTTCATTCAAGGAGTACCTTTTTCGTAAATAGTGCATCCCATCCCAAAAAAGGGTTAAATGTATAATGGGCACATGACATTTCGCAACCTTTAACAAGTTCAAAATGACAAGAGCTCGGCAATCTTTTCGTGTTTAAAGAGTCGGAAAAGAGCTTGAAAGTATACCTCCCATTTTAATCTCTTTTACGAGTGAAAAAGGGAAAAATACTCAGCGATCTTTTCATTTGATATTTACGAGTCGAGAAAAGAGCTAAAATACAACTCCAGTACCATCGTCGACAATCCATCACTTACCACTGCATAAGAAATGTAAAGGCATTACCCAGTTTTGAGGCAAAATAGGTCAAAAATACTCAAAAACCCTAAATATTTCATGAAAAAATGGGCAAAAGTAATTATTTTTTACCATTTACCATTTTACCTTTGTGTGAAGAGTTTTTACCCACTTGTTCCCTAATTCATTCGGAGGAGATTGCAAGAGATCTAGGAGGCCATTCGCTAAGCCACTAATTACAGGTAAGAGACAACACCTTAAGCTCTATTTTCATACTATTTTCCTTGTTTTTAGCCATTTTTTGGGTTTCATGGGGAAATTTTGGCAAAAAAAAATCACCCTCGATCGGGGTGATTTCCAAGGCATGGAATCGTGCCGATCAGGGATGGTTAACACTGCCAACCGCACTGTCGGTGTGAAAAATAGTCACGTTGGCACCGTGATAAAAAATTTACATGTTTCTTTCTCAATCCAGTCATTTGAACCCAAATTTTTCCAGCCAAGGATGATCATTGACTTGATTACATGGTTTTCGCAGGATGAAATCATGAAAAAATGGTAGATTGGAAAGAATGTGAGCGCAAGGATATCGATACTCAAGAAATAACCGATGCAAATTGTTTGGAGGCTTTGAGGAACTATGGGCTCCTAAAATTATTTATTACACCAGGTATACGGGCCCAACCTAATTTGGTATGGTACCTTATTAGTCTCTGGGACATAAATCGGGAAATTTTCATCATCGGTGACCAAGAGCTGGAGTTGGAGACTTCAGAAATTTTTTTCATCACAAGACTATCCCGGAGAGGGGAACCAATCAACCTATATGGGTCGAGGCCGATTAGGGCAAGAATGACTATGCTTCTTGCTGAATATTGCCCAGAAGCTCTCAAATCCAAAAGTAGTAAGATCGACATCATGATGGTTCAGGATCTTGTGTTGAGAGTGCTATTGTTGACCATCAACAGAGTGGTTGGGTCCCAAGTGCCGCATGAGACTAACAAGTCAAATTTCTAGTATGCTATCGACTGCACAGTACCCACCATCTTTAACTGGGCAGAAGCAATGAAAATCAACATGAAGCGACAACTTTCAAAAGCTAAGGTAGGACATGTAAAGAAGCCTTGCTTTGGATCTGTGCTAGTGACCTTCTTCCTGGAATTGGTTTCGTTGTTCGAATACCAGCTGACTAAGGTAGATCTGTCGATGCCTTGAGACCCATGGATGGTCCGTTGGAGTGAATCGATGCCCAAGGTCATGGGGGGCCAACAGATGTCCTACAAGCTCGTCGTTTTCTCATGGCTACGACGGCAACTGATTGTAGTGGAGGATTGATCTTATAGCAGTACCGACTTTCGCGGAGATCCAGATATTCCACTCCCAAAAGGGGAGGCTTTTGATGATGGAGGTAAAAACAAACAATTTTAGTTTTTTGATGTTTTTTACTATTTTTGAAATATATGTGTTCATGACACTTCGATTTTATGAATGCAGATGTTGGACCAGATCGCCCTGCTAGGATGTCCCCGATTGCTAGGTGTGTTGCTCGGTAGTTTCATGTCACTCTTTATCAGGAGGGAAGCGACAACAAGGAGGAGATTGCATGGAATCTCGAGGGTTTGACCCACAAGCTCCCATAGTATGCTTGGATGGGTGATGTCCCACACTAGTACCAGAGGCATACGGTGGGGGTGTCAGATCAAATTTGCCGACTACTGACTCACGTAGTCCAAGCAGTTACATGTTATCATGAGCATCATGTTGTTTAGTGCATAGGTCTAGCATTCCATATTTTTGAGGCCTGCGAGCCACGAATGTATAAGGCTTGTGAGCCACTCATGTATTTCGAACACACATATTATTTTTGAGGTTTTGATGTATGACAAACATTACCAACACACACACACACACACACACACATATGTTGTACTTCTTTTCTTACTATGGTACAAATGTTTTTGTTTCTGAGTTTGATACATGTTTCACAAATGTCTATCTAGCACATAATTAGCTAATGCATCTATTAATGTATTCATGTGTCAAGGAATATGATGATATGTAATGTAATCAAAATTTCTCTCTAGTAGACAAATACATAGATACATTCCCAAGATCTGAGGGTTTCTGATGGAATATTGCCCATTGATTTGAAGAACAACAAGTTGTGAATCAAGGTTGACAACCAATTCCCAGATACCAAGAGTAATAGCCTCTGACAATAATTCGATAACCGCGCTATACTCAGCAATTTTATTAGTTGTTCGACCTAGACAGATACCTTGAAGATCAATTAACGTACCATGGGGGTCATAGATGGCCCATGTCATGGATGATAGATTCTGGGTACTACGGCAAGCACGATCAGCAAAACCAACATGATGGGACACTGACATCTGCAAAGTAGGAAAACACATAATAAGCAGAGAAGTTGCTTGCAAAATAACACACTAAACCATACTGTACAAAAATGAATGACACACTAGTGTACAAAAGTAACCATGCAAGATGACCTAAGCATAGTACTTTGTGAGAGAGTCCATGCTTGGACTCGGGTAATCAATCAACATAGATGAACACCAAATTTTTACCATTGACATGATGAGTAAGCATCGACTTGGCCAAATAATAGAGTAGAACTCATATAAGGCTTTGCCCCCATGCCCCCTGGGCAAGGGAGGGTTACGAGTCAGATGAAAACCCCATTGCAATAATGGGAAATTGGGAAAAACTCAGGGAGGGAGAAAAAACCTAAATCCATGAGGGGATAAAGGTTCCCTCAGTTGAAATATCTTGAAAATGGCAGGCGAAACTGACATGTCAATAGGCAGCGAAGAAGAGAACTTCTTAAGACACATAGACATGACTGTCGGGCCAGAACTAAGCCACGAGGATTGAGAAAACACATCGAGAGATGAACTCGAAACAAGATGATCAGAGGATATGGAACATGAGGCTGAAACAATATCCACATAATTGATTTCGGCTAGACTTAGTGGCATAACTTCGTCCCATGTATCAACAAGATCTGGTGAAGGTATGACCCAAGGATCAGATTTGACTGAGATCATGTTGATAGAGGCAACATGAGGAGGAGGGAGCGTAAAAATTTCCATCAAGGCAGGATCTTTAAAAATCCCTTCCCCCACACTCTCATAAGGAGCACTGGTGTGCTTGACATATGGAACATTTCCATATATGGAGGAAGAGGCAAAGAAGGACATTTGGTCAACTGTGACTATCTTCCCTTGGTGGGCGAAATGAATCATGCGGAATAGGGAGGAGGCTACAGCATGCATGGCATGGATCCAACTCCATCTAAGTAGAAGATTAGAATTGAGATTAGCGTCAACAATTTCTACTTCAATGTGTACTATATTTCCCTCCAAAGTAATGGCAAGGTTTGGTAAGACAACAAATGGTAGCAAATCACACCTATCGAAAGCTTCCAAAGTGTTAGGGGACTGATTCAGAGTAGGAGAACCAAATCCCTTCCAACAAGCAACTGACATGATGCAGGTAGAAGCACCTTCAACGATGGCAGTCCTATGAATGGTTTTCTCATTGATGATGACCTAAATGATAAAGGTAGTTCGATGAGGAAGATGTGGAACGCCGTTTTCTATATCAAAACATATAAGACTGGAATCAGCAGGATCAATACCCCCAGTAGCCGACAGTAATTATTTCCATTGGGATGGACAACTTTGAAGTACCTTGAGGGAAAACATAGCCAACGGTGCTTGAGCCAAATCCTCAACAATATTATAGTGCTGAGCGGTGCGAGCATTGGGATTGTACGAGGACTTTCATAGCACAACTCGAGAAGGTGGTCGAACGACGGAATCATGGTTAGGTCACTCTATATGAAGATGACCAGAACTTGATGGGGCAGAAGAAGAAGGGGTAACTTCTTTTTATTTCCCTACTATCAGGGTAGGAGTTTGATAATATTTTGATCTAGTAGCCACATTGATGGGCATACTCATCATGAACACTTGTGAGCCTGAGGAAGCAGACAATTGAGGTTGTTCTACCATTTGGGTTTGTTGGGATGGAAATGGCTCTTTTAGGACAGCTGGGGTCCCTTTGAGCAAATGACTAACTTCAAATCATCTAGGAAAATCCTTAGTATAGTGATCCTCCTCACAAATGAGGCACAGATACTTAGGCTTCCATTGAGAGGCATCACCAGTAGACGACTTAGGAGGACCCTGTTTTGGGGAATTGGCTTTACCCTTGCCTTTTCCTTTCATATTACCTTTCGAGGATTTGTCCATTGTGGTAGACTAAATAGCATGGACCTCTGAGGTTTTACCAAGGCTAGGAAGATTACGAAAAAGACTCATTGGAAGCAATTTTGGAGACTGACTTCTGTTTGGAAGAAGATTTTGTAGGGGTCTGTGTCACTGAACCAATTACTCCATTTGACAGGAGGTGTAGTAGGAGACTTAGATGACGTCATATCATATGATGGTCTGGGTGCATCAGGTAACATGTCATATAATGTGCCAGACTGTGAATAGTAAAGGTCTAGATACTAGGCATGCATGATAGCTTGTTCCTCGGTGACACATCCTCCCATAGCTATGTCCTTAGCAATTTTGTTGACAATGGATTTGGTGAATCATTCGGTCAACAACTAATTAGCAATATTGAACTTAATCAAGCAACACGGACACCTCCATTCATCGATATGATAAGAGATGTGGTTCATAGTGTTTTGCTTCAGTGACATTAGCAGGTGGGTGCTAGTTTCATAGCGAACTGGCAATTGGAAATGTGTGAGAAAGGCCATGGAAAGAGTGTTAAAGTCATGATAGGTATTTCAAGGCAGCTTGCTATACCACTTAGCTGCATCACCTGTAAGTGTTCATTGGAAAAGATGAAGACGAATGGAATAATCCACGTAAGAATTCGAGGAGCACCAGAGGTGATATGTCATCAAATGGGCTTGTGGATCCTCTTTGGCTTTTCCTTCAAACTTCGGAAAATCACTCAGAATCTTGGAAGGGACCGGAGGCCAATATGGTGAATGAAGAATTGGATCATTCGTGAGTTGAGACGCATCTAGAAATTCTAGTGTAGACAAGAACAACAAATGGGTGTCAAAAGAAATTGGAGGTAGACAAGCAGGTCCAACTGGAGGAGCCCATCCCTATTGGTAAGGATTTTGTCCCCATAGTGGAGGGTTTTTTCCATAGGGCATTTGATTGTGCCCCCATTGTGGGTTACCTTTCCCGTAGGGTGGATTTTGAGCTTGAAATACTTGCAACTATCTAGCCATAGGTTGTTGATAAGCAACATACGGGTTAAAAGGTTGTTGAGCTTGTTAACCTAGGACATATGGGTGTTGCACCTGTTGTCCTTGGACATACGAGTTCGGAACCTATTGACCCTAGACATAAGGATTTAAGACCTACTGCCCTTGGAAAAAAGGATTATGAACCTGTTGCCCTTAGACATTAGGATTTTGGGCCTATTGCTGTAGGACTTGACCCTGACCTTGTCCTTGCAAGGGTTGCTATTGCCAGGGTTGGTCCTGTTGCTGCAAGGGTTGACCTTGTGGCTGCAAATGTTGTCCCTGCAGCTGTAGAGGTTGGTCTTGTGAAGACATAGGCTGGGAGGTTTTTTTAACATACTTCATCTGCGGCTGCACAGCTTGTTGTAACTGTTGCAAGGGTAGACCCTGTGGCTATTGCAGTTGTCCTTGCTGCGGTAGCCCCTATGGCTACATAGATGGCCCTTGCTACAACAAAGGTTTCCCTTGCTGCTGCAGAGGTTTTCCTTTCTATTTCAAGAGCACTTGAACAGTTCCCGAATTGATACCTTGAAAATTTCCGAACTGTATCTGGCCATAGCCACCGGGAATGGTGGACAGACCAAGTTGAACATACTATCTAGGGTGAAGGACGTAAGGCGGATTGACCATTCCTTGAGAACCATATGGAGCATAAGGAGTTTGGTATTGAACCTGAGCCTCATAAGGCTGCTGATACTAGAAATTGCTGACCCAAATGGACCAATGGGATTTTGGACCTATTGGTATTAGACATTGCTTGATCCAGTAGGACCAACAGGGTGTTGAATAGCACCAGAGGAAGGTTGGTTCATCCCAACAATGTGAGCTTGTGAGTCACTCACTGTTATCGGGAAAACTAGTGTCTATGCAGAGCTGCTAGTCCCACTAAGGCTGGTAGCTACCTTAGAAACAAACAAACTAAAACTACTTTCATTTTCCTTTATGAGAAATAGATAAGAGGGGAATAAGGAGACCAACCTCTATCTTGCACTTAGTTCCTTGCTCGATTCCTCTCCCTTCTTATAGATCTTTGCTACTCGCTTCCTTGTCTACTCAGCTTCAAAGAGAACCTATAGAATCAAAGCAACATAACACTATCCAAGAACATATATCTATTATCATTAACAATATAGGACCAGATATATATTGACCACACAAATGCATATAACATCAATCATACAAGAATGTGGAGGAAAACTTGAATAGCTTTATTGATAATCAAGAAAGAGCAAAGAGGAATACAACCAATTTTTCTGACCCAACATCATCCTCTTAGCAAGAAATCCCTTCTTCACCTCATGAAAAGCTTAGATCACCCAACACTATGATGTTGCACCAAGAAACCAACAGCACTTCCTTACAAGATACAAAATTCCAGCCTCTGGATCTCTGGGATGAGGGATCCGTATATAGATGTTTGCAAGGGGAATAAGTTAGCTTTTGAGATTTGATTAGTGTCCTCTCTCTGATAGTTCTTGATTCCACTTGGATATTGATGATCTCTTACTCATCCCTGGGCGAATGCAGATAGGCAAGTGTCACAAGAGAAGTTTCTGGAAGATTCCATGATCCTCCACCTTGCGGATTGACCCTGCCATTTGTCCACTCTCGCCCATCGCACCCCATAGAAGGGATTTTCAACATGAATTGCACCTACTGTATGTATTCAGGTGGGATGCAATGCACTTTGACCATGGAGCAGGTGAAATGGTCCAGTTTTGACCAGTTCTGAGTAGTTTTTCATGGAGAACTTCTGGGAGATGCTGTAATCAGTTGACCTTGTTCATTTAGGGGTTGGAACAAAACTTTTAGGGACTAATTAACCCTTGGTTTATGGACATTTGTGATTGGGGTTGCAGTGCCGAAAAATGTCTATAACAGTTGCCCCCTAAAGCATGAGGTCATTAATATTTTGATGTCGGGTGAAATGCTTTATCATGAGGATCTGAAGTTTTTTCAAGCTGGAAGGCGACCTGTAATAAGATACAATACAATACATTATCTTCATAATATTTTCATGATCTAGCTGAGGCAGGCATTCCCATGCTCAACTTTATAAATTCATTTTCATGTACATGAGACAGACAATCGTCTGAGTGTAGAATGATGATTCTGATAGAGCCATCATCCCTTAGATTGGATGATTATCTGTGCAGCAATGATGTACATTTGATGTCTTTATTTTCCTGAATATATATCGCAGCCTAGATGGATGAAACTAGATCCGGGGTCTTCAATCTCGTTCGATCTTCACTCAAAGTACAAGTCGATCCATGTGAGAGATGTTCTAGAGTCGAACATGGAAAGACATCGCCTGATTAGCAGCCAATGATGTAAGCTGTTAACAGGCGCGAGAGTAATCACCGATAATGATGATGACCCTCAAGGTACTACAGTACAATTCACGTGGTGTGAATAAGGGACTTGGCGTTGAACACCACGCAAAATATTTCGGTCGAAGGCCATTGATGTAAACCTGTCGCCGGAAGTGAGAAACTTGCCATTGAGGCATGTAAGCTTCAAAGTACTGAAAGGGTTTTTCCTAGATCGACTTCTTGGATAATGAGCTGATGTCGACAAGAACGATCCGTCATAGGAGGGCCTTAGTGAATCCCACATCAATGACATGGAATGGAGCAAATGATTCTAATGGAGGTGAAAATGATCTCGTGATATAAGGTTCAGGGTGGCGGTCATGAAAGAATGGAGCGTGAATGTATTGCATCGGATGAGACACAGGTGAATTCTCTAAGCGACTTCTCTTGAAAATATCGGCGACACTGACATGATCGATTGGTAGCATTAATCCCAAATATGGATGGTGTGACGGAACCATGGTGATGTGACCAGTGAATGGAACAACCCAACCCGACTCGGATGCAGAGTGAAAGTGTCATGTTCAAGAGCGACTTGCTACCAACAAAGTTTCTTCAAGTTTTCTTCCCTATTTTTCCCCAGTCATTGCTGACCAGTACCTCTTTATTTTTGTCAATCTTGAGGAGGATAACATATGCTTGTTCTATATCTTGCCCTTCGGGCAAACCCATCACTATGTTTTAACGAGCCTAGCGATAGTGAAACTCATTCTTGTCTGTTATGGACAAGTTTGTCGCTATTTGGTTTTAACAAGTTTAACGACAAAGATAACTCGGTCCTTTTCAATTTTAGAGAGTCTGAAAAGAGACGTAAAGGAAACTCCAAAAATCCTTTTTCGTCATATAATCCCTTAAGTCTGAAAAAGTATAAAATAATACAAAAGGGATGAATTTTCGGTAATTTTAACGAGCTGAACAAAACAAGCGCTCGATCTTTTGTGTAATAATCCCTCAGGTCCAAAAAGATTAAAATATAAAGGAGGGATATCACTTCCGGTCACTTTAACGAGCTGGAGAGGCCAATGGCTTGGCAATCTTTTCATATGTTACGATTCAGTTCAAAGGAGCTTAAAGGAGACTCGTTTTTGGAGGAACAAGTGATAGATTCGGGTAGCAGCTAATTCCAGGTAAGGTTTGGAATTTTCCAATCATGGCAGTGTCACAAGGATGGCTAATAGGATCACTCTTCATAGCTGTTCCTCAAAAGGCGTAAACAATCAAGTGGAGGTGAATGATCGGCCAATATAGAGTGGAGGTGATGATGAGAACATGACCAAGGCTTCAAAGGATGATGATAATACATTCACGATGGTTATTTACGGGGGATTGTTTCATTTTTTAATGAGATTAAACTCTGGAGGAAAATTTTCTCATTGCTTATGTTTATTTTTTAACGAGCTTGAATTCTGCGTTAAAACTGCTCTATCCAGTCGTATAATAAGGATGTCTCATCTAAGATGCCATTTTTTATGGAGCTTGCACCTTACAAAGCTTTGCCCCGGATCCTTTCTTTATGCAAGTTAGGAAATGACCAATCCTATGAGTTTAAAGGGTTAGAGGACCTATAAATTTATAAAATAAATGGTCACTCTTCGCTTGCATGCCAAAAGGTTTGCATGCCCCTAGGTATAGTGAAGTAGAGTTTCGAGGTTACCCCTCAATTTGCAGACAAAACATTGGTTTTACTGGGAAAGGCCTACCTTCTCACAGAGGTATCTTATTCCGGTCTAATCCCATTTTCCAAAATGGACGGGTGTGTCAGGCCAGTCATATACCTTCCACGGAAACCTACCCTATACCCAAGGTTTTCCTGTCGAAATAGGCCGGGGTGCATGCCCCCTGGGTTTTAGTCATATTCTCCGAATCACTCGCACTCATCAGGAGGACGGACTGGGGATTGATGAGACATTCCTTGTGTGAAAATACCATTCAGGGTTCGTATATGACTATTTGCTATGTGTGAACCGGGAAATGAAAGCTGGTCTACGAGCTTGACCACTCTTCCTTCGTGCGGAAAACACATTACTCTAAAGAGTGAGGAGACAATGGCTCCCATGCAATAAATATAGTCTCGTCCAAGGAGTAGATTATAATCCAAGGGTCCTTGGACTACCATTACGTTCATGTGAACGGTTTTCCCTCTTAATGTTATCGGCACATTGGGAAGGATCCCTAACGGTCGACTAGTTCCTTTGTCAAAGCCTATTAGATTTCTCATCTCAGGCAAAAGCGATGGTGAACCAAGCACTTTCCAAGCAGTCAAGGAAAGGATACTCACAGAAGCCCCTTCACCTATGATGGTACCGGCCATGACCATTCTATATATTTGAGCTATGATTCGAAATGGTACACTAGCCGGCAAGCAGGGTCTGCCTAGTAGATTCCAATCAAAGGAAACAACTAGGTTGCTTGGAGGTGGGACCGAATAGATGGCCAGATATGACTCTGACGAACTTCCTTCCTGCGGTAAAGCAATAGGTAGACTGCCCCCATGTTCATTGGAGTCTGTGCTTATGAAGAGAATTTGAACAGTGTCGTTCTTGTTCTCTTCGGTGATTGTATCATCTGAAGATTGATCCTCTGAAGGCAAGACCGGGTCAACTACTGCCTTGACCTTTCGACTTTCGTCTGGTGTGGATTTAGATGGTTTATCTTCGATGGTAGATGCTTCGGCCAACCACAAGGGCGTGTCAGCCAGATTTTCAACTAGTGACAGACTCGGCAAGAGTTTCTTATATCCAGGAGGAAACCATAACAGTGAAACCGGATGATCATCCAAAACTCTTTTAGCTTCGTCTAAGAAGGGACAACGGTGGACGGTGTGATCGCCTTCACACAATTTACAAGGAAATTTATATTTTCCTTTTTGTCCAGGGGCTTCACTTTCACTAGTTGACGATGTACTTCCAACATGATCATCAGAGTTTGATGACACCGATTGTGCAAATGAGGAGACCAGTCCCTTAAGATCCGAGGGATGCAAGGACTATCTCGATGATAGTGGTCTCCTTTGCAAACGACACATGGCGATTTAGGCTTGGATGGTGCAGTGTGTGGATTTTCTCTAGACGATGCCTGGTCGCCCCTTTTCGCCTTTGGCTCCTTCTTCTTCTTCTCTTTCTTCTTCTTCTCCTTCTTCTTCTCGGTTACTTGATTTTTTTCTTTACCAGCTTCATCAAGTGAAGAGGAAGGAGATGAAGAATTGGACGAAGTAGAGGGTTGGGGGGTAACTCTGGTATCGTTTAGTTGCTGACTTGATTGTTCAGGAATCACGGTGTTCTAAACAACAAAATTTGAGAAGAGCCATACGGGCAAGCCGATTGTCAATCCTAGAAGAGACAATGTGGCCATATGGGGGGCACCAACATCTCCCCAAGAGGAGAAGGGACTAGGATTTCCTCCAAGGGGATCTCCTTGGTTGGTGGACTCCATTTTTCTCCACCTAAGACCAATGAATTAAAGGTGATGTTTATTCCGTTAAAATAAATTTTAGACGCTTTGACACAACTTATTTTTTCAATTTTTATGAGTCGAGAAAAAAAAAGATGACTCTAGTCGCCTTCGATTTTTAATGAGCCTGAAGTGACAAGTGCTCAGATGGAACTTTTCTTTTAAGGAGTCTGAAAAGGAATGAAAGGGACTGATCTGGAAATCTAGATATAGGGATTACCAAACCAATCACAAAACTACAGAATACTTTTTACGGTACGACAGTCAATCTTCCCGAATGTTGTGTTCAATGCATTGCGATCGATAGGGCAGCAGACAAGGCTTCCTATGGATAAAGGATATAGCCTATTGTGGTCTCCCAAAATATACTCGACGGTACGTGGGAGCACAAGTCCGTACTAGCAATTATCATCTCAAAGCGGAGGAATCACCCAACCAACAATGAGAACAACAATTACCAGGCTTTCTGACGCCAGAATACGTCTCTAGCCTAGACTTCTAGATGTTGTGCGTTAGGTTCCACAACATTTTTAGATTCATTAAATTTATTTTACAGTTGATCTTGCTTAAGAAATTTTCCTTTCAGGTTCACCGCGTGATGTAGATGTACAATTCCTAAAATGCAATCTAAGATGATAAACAATCGTTTAATCTTCTTTTTGCAATGAAAATCCTAGCTACTAAGGAAAGAGAGATGGTGTTCTTTCAACAAAGAGCAGAGAGCACACACTATATGCACTGTCCTAAATCAAACCAAAAAACAGTCTAAATGCAAATGCATGTGCATGTATTGGTTTTCGACCTTCTTAATGTGTGAATGATAAAAAGAAATCTAAGCGCAAATATGAATTATTTTTCAAAGCGACAATTACTAACAAGTTTCTTTTCATGACAAAATGAGGACAATGACGACACTTTGTGATTTGGAAATGAAAACTTGCTTTCGACACTTGAAAAACTACTAATTCAAATCAAATACAAGATTAACAATATAATCGACTGTCAAGAACAATCAGATTCTCTCCTATGACTGAAAACGACACTTGCGACACTTTCAAATCAAGAAATGACAGTTCAATTACGCTACTTCTTTGTAAAAGAGAACTGAAAATGACTCAAAATACATAAAAACATTTACAGTTCTTTGCACAATGGAGGCGGAATAATGGCAAGGAAGGGGGTTTCAACAAAGGTGTACTGACTACAGGCAGCAAAACTCCTGAATAGAGCTGAAAAGAATGAACACAGAAGCCAAAATCTAAGAGCAGATGAGGTCTGATCAGCACACCTGTAGCACAGGGAAACTGAAATGCAACGCACCTACTACACTCGGGAAGTGCAATGCATTCAGGTTTCAAAGAAGACACAGTGCGATGGACTAGGGACGAGACTTTAGCTGGGTTCTGGGTCATAGTTTGCAGCTCAGTTCAGGGATTTAGGCCGAGTAAGTGGTAATCAGTAAATCAATCACAGGGGTAGATCTAAGGAGGTTACTAGAGCCACCACAAGGGAAATTAGAGAGCTTGTAAATCAATTGTTTAATTCATAAACAAAACCCGGAGATAGACTGAAGCAGCATTGATCTACTTTGCACTTGCATAGCAAATGCAGTTCGAAGGCTAGCTGGCTTGACTTCAGGCTCCGTCTGTAAGTTTATAAAGTAAACAAATGTAGATAAACAAACAATCTATTCGCTCCCCAGTGGAGTCGCCATTTTGTTATCGGGAAAACTAGTGTCTATGCAGAGCTGCTAGTCCCACTAAGGCTGGTAGCTACCTTAGAAACAAACAAACTAAAACTACTTTCATTTTCCTTTATGAGAAATAGATAAGAGGTGAATAAGGAGACCAACCTCTGTCTTATGCTTGGTTCCTTGCTCGATTCCTCTCCCTTCTGATAGATCTTTTCTACTCACTTCCTTGTCTACTCAGCTTCAAAGAGCACCTGTAGAATCAAAGAAGCATAACACTATCCAAGAACATAGATCTATTATCATAAACAATATAGGACCAGATATATATTGACCACACAAATGCATATAACATCAATCATACAAGAATGTGGAGGAAAACTATTGAGATTGCAACAAGATGATGGAGCTTAGTGAAAAGAGTCGCCTTCACTAAGTGGGCCCGCAGGCTATTTTTGGCGCAAGTCTATTTTTAGACTATGTCTATTTTTAGACATATGGATCATGTCTATGTTTATGGATGATTGATCAAGTTGGGAAAATAGATGGACTTCTATTTTTGATGAAAGTGTGAGTGATCACAGTGCGAGTGATCAAGTCTATTTTTAGACTGGCTGTCAAAAATAGAAAAGTCAAATATTATTATCTCACAATAATATTTGGACTATAAACTTAATCTTATTCTCTTGGAGCACTTCAGTTTGAGCTATGGAAGTGGCACATGCAGCTGTCAGAAGGAAATTCGTTTTTCTTATGAGTCAGTTGAGTTGTTGCATGCATGACTTCAGTTAGAACTCAAGTGAGTTGAGTTTAGTGGACTGGAGGTACAGTTGATGGAGTTGTGTTCAATTTAACTTAGTTAAACTGGTTGTAGTTAGTCTAACTGTAGATAGACTAATGATGAGTTGTTAAACTAATTATTAACTCATAATACAACTAAAGAATACATCAGTTAACTCAGTTGCATGTCAGTGCATGTTCAGTTGAACAAGGACAGGTGGTAGAGAATCAGATTGCTATCAGTTGTGACTATAGTTGTGCACCAGATCTTGCACAATCAAAGGATTGAGTATGCCAATGAGTTTGCTCACGTATTTGGCCCGCATTTTAGCCTTTGCTCACGTCCACAAAGAGTGAGTGACTATTTTGCAGGTGAAAATCGAGTTTGGGAAGCAATTCTCATCAGTTCTTGAGCAGGTATTGAGCAGTGGAGGCAGGCAAGCAGTGGAAGAGATTTGGAGATCAGATCTGAGCTGTATTGTGTGTAACAGAGGTGGAGATACTTGTGAGAAGTATTATGCTGTGTAATGTTACATGACTCAATCATTAATATACAGATAGTGTGGGGTTTTTAGCGAGATGCTTTCCCCGTGATACATACTGTGTTAATGTGTGAATGCTCTTGATGTTTTATTGTTATTGATGCTGCTATATTCTTGATCAACGTAGAGGAGCTTATGTATTGTGTATGTTTTCCGCATTAGTACATGATCAGGATAATCTCCATTGAATATGTGTTAAATTATTCAAAATTTCTACATGGTATCAGAGCTAGATGATTTGTAGAAAAAGTTTCTACATGGTATCAGAGCGGCTTGATTTGTAGAAGAGATTTTTACAGGATATCAAGCGAGGGTTGATCGGAAGCAGTTGAGTTGGTTCCTGGTGGAATTCGAATTTGCAGCAGTGTTTTCTTGGTGACAACGCAGCAATGTCTTTCAACGGATTGCGATTGGAGTATGCTCTTGAGGGCAGCTCAAACTATATTGCATGGAAGGACAGGGTGGAGGCAGTATTGGATGATAACGGGCTGAAGGAATTCATAGATACGGATATCCCAAAGCCTACTGATGCTACTCAAGCTGATGCTTGGCAAAAGAAGATCGCAAAATGTCGAAGAATTCTGTTGGAGGGCGTGAAGGATCACATTGTGTCCAGCCTCCATGGAAAGGCTACTCCATATTTGATGTGGAAATCATTAACAGAATTATTCCAAAGCAAGAGCGATCAGAGGAAGCTGGCGCTCAAAGGTAAACTCAGAAACATCAAATGCGAGAAGGGAGACAGTATTCCCAAGTATCTCACGAAGTTCACTCAGTGTCGAGATGAGCTGGGAAGTGTGGGGGTTACTGTCGATGATGAGGACTTGGTGAGCTTGGCTCTCCTTGGTCTTCCGAAGAGTTGGCATTCCTATCAGGACTCTGTCAATGGTCGGGAGAAGTTGCCAGGATGGGAAAGACTATGGTCAGATCTTGTGCAGGAGGACATCAGTCGGAGTACCAGGGACGGATCTTCGTCAAAGGGAGCTGATGAAGAGAATTGTGCTTTGGCTGCCAAAGCAAAGAAAGGGAAGAGCAAGAAAGCTTCTTAGTCTGGTGCGAAAGGCAAGAAGCAGGATATGTCCAAGGTGAAGTGTTTTCACTGTCACCAGCATGGACACTATGCCACAAATTGTCCGAAGAAGAAGAAGAACAAGCAAGCTGCTGGATCTGCAGGGGGAGAGGCTTTAGCTTCTCAGTTTGAGCTTGATTTTTCATTGATCGCATGCTTGGTTTCAAGTGTGATGGGATCAGTGTGGTTCCTGGACAGTGGTGCATCTTTTCACATGACGGGAGATAGAGATTTGTTCTCTGATCTGGAGGACAAAGATCTTGGAGTGCACATCGAGATGGACGATGATGGTAGATACAGTGCGACCGGTATCGGTACCATTTCCTTTGAGAGGGAGTCTGGTAAACCCTTTGTATTGAAGGAAGTCATGCATGTTCCAGGATTGAAGAAGAATCTCATCTCAGTGGCGATGTTAGAAGACAAGGGGTATGATGTTGTTTTCAGCGAGGGAAAGGCCTTCCTGCGCAGCAAGACAACTGGTGAGACCCGGAAGATAGGGGTTCGAGTGAGGAACCTTTATCAGTTGCATGTAGATGGATGCGCAGCAATGGCAGGCAAGGCAGAAGGATTGGTGAGCCGGGATGATGGCGAGTTGTGGCACAGGAGATTGGGTCACCTTCACCATGGAGCCTTGAAGATACTGCAGCAGATCACTACAGGGCTTCCTAAAGGCACACTTGCGCAGTCAGATCAGTACAAGGGGTGTACTTTGGGGAAGTTTGTGAAAGCCACCTTTCACGAGAAGGATACTCGCGCCACGACGATCCTTTAGAGAATTCACACAGATGTGTGTGGACCTTTCTCAGTTGCTTCGACAGCAAAACACAGGTATTATGTGATTTTTGTTGATGATTTCTCTCGTAAGTGCTGGATCTTCTTCATGCAGAAGAAGAGCGAGACATATTCAAAGTTCTGTGAATTCAAAGCACTGGTCGAGAAGGAGTCGGGGAAGAAGGTGAAGGCTCTTAGGAGCGATAATGGTGGTGAATACATCTCGGAGGAGTTCAAGGATTTCTGCAAGGCAGAAGGGATTCGTAGAGAGCTCATAGCTCCCCATAACCCACAGCAGAACGGGGTAGCTGAGTGGAAGAACAGAACGATTGTGGGTGCTGCACGGGCAATGTTGCATGATCAGGGCCTACCCCTTCACTTGTGGGTGGAAGCATGCAATACAGCAGTTTATGTGCAAGACCGTTGTCCTCATAGGATACTTGGCATGAGTACACCCGAGGAGGCTTATTCTGGTAAGAAGCCTGATCTTTCTCATTTGAGGATTTTTGGTGCTAACGTTTACATGCATGTGACGAAGGATGCCAGAAAGAAGTTGGAGCTGACTGCAGAGGTTGGGATATTTGTGGGGTACACTGATACGCCCCACAACTATCGTGTGTGTTTGCCAGACAGTGGTAAAACTGTTGTGCGACGGGATATAAAATTTCAGGAGGAGAAAGCCATGAAGTGTTCGCTTGAGAGGGAGCTACACTTGCATGCAGATGAGGAGCTATTAGTTCCTAAGGATGAGCTTCAGGACGTGGATCAGCCACAGGACGAGGTTCATGGAGTGGAAGAGACCACTCATGCAGCGCCAACCATCAGAGGGCGAAAGCGCTTGACAGAAGTTGAGCGACTGGCTCAAGATGCAGAGAAAGTTGTAGGACCACCTACAACCCAACGCAGGCAGAGACAGTCACCTGATCGGTACACTGGATACATGGCTCTTATGAGCAAGTGTGTTGTGACTGAGCCATCCTCTTTCGAGGAAGCTGTGGAGGATCCCGCATGGGTAGACGCCATGGTGGAAGAGTATGATTCTATTGTCAGAAACAGTGCATGGGAGATTGTTCCTAGACCGGAAGGGAAATCAGTGGTGGGTTCGAGATGGATCTACAAAGTTAAGCAGACAGTTGACGGGAGTGTGGAGAAGTACAAGGCAAGATTTGTTGCCCAAGGCTTTTCACAAATTGAGGGGATCGATTATGAGGAGACCTTTGCACCTGTCGCAAGGTATTCTTCCATACGGACGATTCTTACTCTCTCAGCGCAGATGGGATGGCACATTCATCAGATGGATGTGAAGACTGCGTTCCTCAACGGAGTCATTGAGGAGGAGGTGTACATTGAGCAACCCGAAGGCTTTGAAGTCTTCAGCAGCGAGTCGCATGTGTGCAGGCTCAAGAGAGCGCTGTATGGGTTGAAGCAAGCACCACGTGCTTGGTACACACGGATAGACAACTATTTCACAGGACTTGGATTCTCCAAGAGCGAGGCGGATCCGAACCTATACCAGATTGTGGTGGAGGGTAAGTTGCTTATCATTGTACTGTATGTTGATGATTTGATTCTAACGGGTGATGAGCTGTTGATACTGTCATGCAAGAAGGATCTTGCTACAGAGTTTGAGATGAAGGATTTGGGCCTCCTTCACTATTTCCTAGGATTGGAAATATGGCAGTGCAGTGGTGGACTGTTTGTTTCTCAGGGAAAGTATGCTCGGGAGATACTGGAGAAGTTCAACATGCATGGCTGCAAGCCTGTTGATACTCCTCTTCCTGGAGGTTGGAGGAAGGAGGATGCCACTTCGGGAGAAGAAGTGGATGCCACTGTTTATCGACAGTTGGTGGGGTCGCTGATGTATTTGGTCAATACACGACCTGATATATGCTATGCAGTTAACCAGCTTTCACAAGCTATGGTTAAGCCTACCAAGCTCTTCTGGAAGGCGGGCAAGCATGTATTGCGCTACTTGAGAGGCACATCGGGATATGGTTTGTGGTACAGACAGGAGGATGAGGTGAAGCTATGTGGCTTCACGGATGCAGATTGGGCAGGGAGCCCAACAGATAGAAAGAGCACATCAGGAGGGGTCTTCAGTATCGGATCGACAGCAGTTTCTTGGTACAGCAGGAAGCAGAGATCTGTGGCACTCAGTTCAGCGGAGGCCGAGTATATGGCAGCAAGTTTGGCTGCATGCGAGGCTATATGGATGAGGAAGATCCTGGTTGGTTTGTTCGGTTCTCATTTGGATCCTACTGTGATTTACTGTGATAACCAGAGTTGCATTAAACTCTCGGCTAATCCTGTATTTCATGATAGATCTAAACATATTGACATCAGGTACCATCATATCAGAGATTGTGTGCAGCGGAGGATCATGTTACTTTCGTACATTCCAACGGAGGATCAGGATGCTGATATTCTGATGAAGGCTCTCACCAGGAGCAAATTCGAGTACCACCGAGGCAGGATAGGGGTTGTTGATAATCCATATCTTGTCGAGAGGGAGTGTTGAGATTGCAACAAGATGATGGAGCTTAGTGAAAAGAGTCGCCTTCACTAAGTGGGCCCGCAGGCTATTTTTGTCGCAAGTCTATTTTTAGACTATGTCTATTTTTAGACATATGGATCATGTCTATGTTTATGGATGATTGATCAAGTTGGGAAAATAGATGGACTTCTATTTTTGATGAAAGTGTGAGTGATCACAGTGTGAGTGATCAAGTCTATTTTTAGACTGGCTGTCAAAAATAGAAAAGTCAAATATTATTATCTCACAATAATATTTGGACGATAAACTTAATCTTATTCTCTTGGAGCACTTCAGTTTGAGCTACGGAAGTGGCACATGCAGCTGTCAGAAGGAAATTCGTTTTTCTTATGAGTCAGTTGAGTTGTTGCATGCATGACTTCAGTTAGAACTCAAGTGAGTTGAGTTTAGTGGACTGGAGGTACAGTTGATGGAGTTGTGTTCAGTTTAACTTAGTTAAACTGGTTGTAGTTAGTCTAACTACAGATAGACTAATGATGAGTTGTTAAACTAATTATTAACTCATAATACAACTAAATAATACATCAGTTAACTCAGTTGCATGTCAGTGCATGTTCAGTTGAACAGGGACAGGTGGTAGAGAATCAGATTGCTATCAGTTGTGACTATAGTTGTGCACCAGATCTTGCACAATCAAAGGATTGAGTATGCCAATGAGTTTTCTCATGTATTTGGCCCGCATTTTAGCCTTTGCTCACGTCCACAAAGAGTGAGTGACTATTTTGCAGGTGAAAATCGAGTTTGGGAAGCAATTCTCATCAGTTCTTGAGCAGGTATTGAGCAGTGGAGGCAGGCAAGCAGTGGAAGAGATTTGGAGATCAGATCTGAGCTGTATTGTGTGTAACAGAGGTGGAGATACTTGTGAGAAGTATTATGCTGTGTAATGTTACATGACTCAATCATTAATATACAGATAGTGTGGGGTTTTTAGCGAGATGCTTTCCCCGTGATACATACTGTGTTAATGTGTGAATGCTCTTGATGTTTTATTGTTATTGATGCTGCTATATTCTTGATCAACGTAGAGGAGCTTATGTATTGTGTATGTTTTCCGCATTAGTACATGATCAGGATAATCTCCATTGAATATGTGTTAAATTATTCAAAATTTCTACAAAAACTTGAATAGCATTATTGATAATCAAGAAAGAGAAAACAGGATTACAACCAATTGTTCTGACCCAGCATCATCCTCTCAGCAAGAAAGCCCTTTTTCACCTCATGAAAATCTTATATCACCCAACACTATGATGTTGCATCAAGAAACCAACAACAATTCCTTACAAGATACAAAATTCCAACCTCTAGATCTCTGGGATGAGGGATCCATATATAGATGTTTGCAAGGGGAATGAGTCAGCTTTTGAGATTTGATTAGTGTCCTCTCTCTGATAGTTCTTGATTCCAATTGGAGATTGATGATCTCTTACTCATCCCTGGGCGAATGCAGAGAGGCAAGTGTCACAGGATAAGTTTCTGGAAGATTCCATGATCCTCCACCTTGCGGATTGACCCTGCCATTTGTCCACTCTCGCCCATGGAACCCCATAGAAGGGGTTTTCAACATGCATCGCACCTACTTTGTGTATTCAGGTGGGATGCAATGCACTTTGACCATGGAGCAGGTGAAATGGTCCAGTTTTGACCAGTTCTGAGTAGTTTTTCATGGAGAACTTCTGGGAGATGCTGTAATCAGTTGACCTTGTTCATTTAGGAGTTGGAACAACACTTTTAGGGACTTAGGAACCCTTGGTTTATGGACATTTGTGATTGGGGTTGCAGTGCCCAAAAATGTCTATAACACTCACGTTGGTTGTGCCTAACACCATATAAACATTCGGATCCCGCCATGTGGCAGAGCCTGTCCACTTATTGGAGGGATTGACAAACTGAGAGAGACATGACTCGAGACTGTTGGTTGAACCGAACAAGTTACTTGAACCGATGAGACAAGAGGATTCAGAATGGTGGGTCACACTGGGACTGAAGTGGCTACAGAAATCACTGTCTGTTGGGAGGTCGGGTTTTGAATGAATGGAACTATGGTAGGCATAGTGTCAGATGCCCAAATAGGGTTATGATAAAGCGATGAGGCACTAGGTGTACCTAAGACCAATTGCGCTAAATTCACATAATTAGGTGGCAAATCTCGATAAAAACTGATGGGAATGCTTCTTGTGTGGGGGAAACCTTCAGGTGGAAAAGGATATTCTTCCTCTTCAACAGTGTGTGGAGTGGAGACCTCTGAGTGACCCGAAGTGGAGACTAGAATTTCACCTTCAGATTCCATAGGTGGAAACAAGAAATGACGAATGACCGAAGATGTTTGAGGGGATAATTCCAAAGGAATACCCAGCTGATCATACAGACTGTATGGATGCTGTGGTGATATGACAACCAGATCAAACAAAGGATTCGAAGTATAAATGACCAGTCCATGCTGACCTTCAGGAGTTGGTGAACTCTCAGGAGTCTAGATAGGATTGTCTCATGATTCCAGGCCAATATCAGTAAGTGACCCACTATCTAAGGGAGGTGGAGGACGAGATGACAAAGTTTGAATGCTTAGAGAAATTCCGAGTTCAACACCTTGGTCCTCGAGTGACTGTGGTAATTCAAGAAATGGCTCCTTAGACAATCTTTTAGATGGAGGAGGGGAAGAGGAACTAGGTGAACCGGATGGTTCAGCCACGATGACTTCGTCTCAAATAATAGGAAAAGAGAGATAAATTTCAAGGCTTTAAAACATACTTTAAGGAATATTCATTATTTGGTCTAGAAAATACTAACAAGGATGTTATGAGATCGTGGGAAACATTTTTTTAAGACACATAAAGAAACTGGTGCTTTTTCATGTTTTAAGAGTCAAGAAAGAAACAAAGATTACTCTATCACTTTCGATTTGAAACGAGCTCAAAAGGACAAGTGCTTGGACAATATTTTAAATTTAATGAGTCAAAAATATTAAATGACCACTCAAGATGATCTAGGTAAAAAGAATTACAAGGTAACCATGAACTGCAGAATACCTCTCGGCGAAGCGAGAATTACCAGCAAGCGATCTCCCCGAATGTTGTGTTCGGTGTATCACATTTACAAGGCGGCAGACTCTACTTCCTATGGATAAAGGATTGTAACCAAATTTGGGTCTCCCTTTATATACGCAACGACATGGGGAGCACAAGTCCGTACTAGCGTTCTCTAGTGCCGAAGCTAATGACAATTGCTAGGTTTAAAGACACTGGAACATGTCTCTAGCCTAGAACCTCTAGATGTGATCATTAGGTTTCAAATGAGCCTTAGGTTAATTGAGTTCATTTTAAATTTGATCTTGAATTATGCCTCGGTTTTTCAGGCCTTAGCGACGTGACTTGAAATATCCTATATGTATCTAAATGAGACAAGACTTTTTCAATTTGATGAATTGTTTACACTAGATAGAGTAGAAAACACAATCAAATGCAAACAATCAAGCAACTGAAAGAAAAATGATTTTTTCACTACTTTACTTTTTGAAAATAAACTAATGAAAAACACTTTCCAATTCCTATCTCCCTAATAAGTGCACTTCAATCAATCCTTGCACAAGTAAAGAGAATTCTTTTTTCTTTTCAAATGAAAATGCAACTCTAGTCATCAATGATTCTAACTAACGTAACACATTGATGCAACAAACTAGAATTATGTACTTTTCATGAAATTACAAAATGAATCTTTCATAAAACACTTCAATGAAAAAGTTTTCGAGACAATCAATCCTCAAGCAAATGAAAAGCCACAAAAGAGATTTTCTTCTAAACCAATGATGCAAGCACCCTATCAAAAACAAGACAAGCAATGTGATCTGTGCTGGACAATGGACTCTTAATCAAACAAAACATTTCAAAATTGTGTGATGGAGATCAAAGCAAGAAGAGGACTACAAACGAAATGCGAGTAAATTCACCAATCACTTGACTCACTAAGTTCACAATCAGCTGAATGGATGACAACCTAGATGCCCTAGGGCCACCAACCATCCAAGGACTCAAGAAATCAAGTAAAAGGAAGGAAAATCAACAAGCACATAAACCAAACCAAATGAAGCTTTCTAGTCAAGGAGAACACAACCTAAAAAAGCTTAGAGGCAGAAATTGAAAGAGCAAGACACACTAGTCGATATTGTTGGAAATAATACTGAGAGGGGGGGGTGAATCAGTATTATCACATCAATAAAACTTTTTCATTTCCATATTCAGATTCATATATGCTACTTCCACAACTTCTTATGATTCAGTTAGTTGATCCTTAATGAGTGCATTAGAACATTATCAACCATATTAACAGTAAACAGGTGCAGTAAAATAGAACAAATCATCACACATAAGCCACACACATGAACACCATGATATAAGGTGGAAACCCAATGTGGGAGATGTTAGCTACCTATACCAATAGGTTTCATATTTCATGATTGGCAATGAAAAGATCCAAATATGCTCTGCTTTGATGATGCAAAGATCACATATTTCCATAAGAATACAATCTGTGCTTATAGCTTGATATAGACTCAAATTTTGATGGATGGTCCAACAGTCTAATCTGGATCATGCCATGTTTGAATTTTCAGTTGTAGAATAGAGAAAGAAGTCTGTCCAAACTGTTTAATCTTGGCAGACAAGTAGTTCAGGTAGAGAAGAAAAGGCTCCCAACAGCTTAATCTGGGACCTTGGAAGAAATAAGGGTAGAAGTAGATAGAAAAACAAAAGAAAAATCCAAAGAAAAGAAAAGGAAAGTAAGGGTCTGCAAGCCTAAGTGCACCCTCCAAGAAGAAACAAAAAATGCTAGGCAAAGTAGCTGGGTAAGTAGATGGGGTTGCAGAAGTGGTATTCATTTCAGATTTAACCTTGATGGTCAAGATGAGAAAAGAAAAGCAAAGAAGCATGTCTGACTTCCCAAATTATCCCTTTTCCCACTCATTACTAACATCCCCTCATCAATTGAATTGCTTAGAAAACTTGAGGTTTGATGGTGGTTTTATTCATTGAAAAGCCACATTTCTTGTCTAAATTTCTTTTCATTTTGATCTACTCCCTAAAAACTAAGTAAGTTTCAAATAAACTTAGTGATTTCCCCCTTTATTCACATTTTCCCCCATATTAACTCTAACTCTACTATGTAATTCCCCTATGTTACCCTTCCCCTACTATTATTAACACCATGGTGTATAAACCCCAAATTTTGTATAAATATCCCTCCCCTTGGCATTATAGCCAATAAGTCCTCTGTCAGGGATCAAATTGGCATCTGGTCACTTTGATGAACCTAAAACCTCACCCCTCTCCCTTCTTTCAAGTCATTCCACCCATTAAACCTCCGTTTGTAAAGAAAAACCTTATAAAAACCCCCTCTTACCCATAAACCCCTTGAAATTGTGAAAAAACCCAAAAAACCCACATTATGCCGCTTATCCAAAGTTTCGGCGCATATGTTTGATTTTCCAAAATACATTGAAAAAACTTTACAAAAACCCATATCCTAAGGTTTTCCGCCGGGCGCATATTCCAAAACAAACAATAAATTAATCCCGCCCCCCATCCGTATTGTTCGGTCACATCACCCTTCCGTCAACCGTCGGATCGGACCCATGAGATCCGACGGCCCTCGTTGATATCGGAGCGGCCCCGACGTCCGACAGATACCTTCCGATATCTGTCAGAAGGTGACGTCAGGGGCCCGCCACGCGCCTTCTCCACAATACATCGGAGGTACGCCTGACAGATTCCACCTCCGTAGCTATAGCGGTGCGATATAAAACCGCCAGCCGTTTCCGGTTTCGGTCAAACCGCTCATCCGACGTCATCCCCACGTCATTGCCACCCCGCCATCGCGTCGACCTTTTTGTCCGCCCTCATGCCAATGTGTCTGCCACCGCATCATCTCCGTGGACCAATAGCAGCTCGCCACCTCACCGGATGACGTCATGCTGACGTCATCCGACTCCGACCCCACCCGATGACGTCATGCTGACGTCATCCCAAAAACGCGCCAATATTGCCAAAAATCCATTTTTAGGCCAAAATCTCGTGTTTTTTCCATTTTTGGCAAAAGACACTACTGTTATTTCTGCATGCTGCTCACGTCCAAACCAGCACCCGCCTGCTAAAGTCGATTCCGAGACCGCCAGAGCCTCCGTTGCACCTGCATTCGCAACTCTTGCCGACGAATTCACCAGGTATTCTTCAAAATCATCCCATAAACCTGGTTTTATCCATAATTCTGCAAGTAAACTGTCGACAGACCTTAAAACTCTGTTTTCACCGTTAAAAACACTGTGACCTACACTTATATCCAGCCAGTGAAGCCATTAAACTCCTGCCGGGCCGCATTTGACAAATTGAGTTGAAATTCGCACCTAAGTTCGCGCAGTCGTGAACTAGGTACCTTAACTGACCAAACTCACTACAGAAAACACTTTGCTCAGTCCTGTTACTGTTTTATCAGTCCTTCAAGCGGTATTTCAATTGCTGCAACTGTCTCACTCATCCTCTGTTCCATACACTTCACATTTCTCCCTCAAAGAAAACTCTTGGTGTTGCTCTGCATAGCAACTCTGTTCATAAATCCTAGGAGAAGTCATGGATCCACCAGTGGCTCCAATAGCACTAAACATTGCTCCATTAAATGCCCCTCAGAGACATTTGGAATGGCAGTCCCTGGCAGACATGGACTATCAGATTTCAGAGGAAATGCTGATGGGTACCAAGTTCCACATTCACCTGCTTAATGAACTGAAGGCTAAGCATGAGGCTGGAACAGATGTGCTGGGCATATGGAGCTCATTCCTCCCTATTTTCAAGCTCCCTCAAGTTAACCAATTCCCTGAGTTGATCCATCTGTGTGCTGAAAATTATGACCCCACTCAGAGGGCAGTTCTTGACCCTTCAGGATCAGCTGTGTTTTATGTTACCCCAGAAGCTATCAGGGATATGCTCTGCTTCAGAACTAAGAAGAAACTGGTCCCTTTATCACTTGTAGACCTGATAAATCGAGGAGCCAGAATGACAGATGCTCAGGTTACCAAACTAAATCAGCTATACATTGGCTCTGACTCTGTGAAGTATCCTCCTATCAATCAGGTATACCTCAACCAACTGGGCAGAGATCTGGCTGACATGATCAGTCCCATTTTGGGCTACAACTCCATTGAGTACGTTGATCAAACTGTGCTGGTAATCCTGCTCATGTTTTCTCCTGGCAAGTCTCCAGTCTGCTATGACTATGCCACCTGTATAGCAGACAAAATACATGAGCAACTAATGAACCTAGCAAGAGAAAGAGTGTTCAGGTATACCTCCTACATTTACCACTTGATCTTATATCATCAACATCAGAAATTCTCTTTTCCAATCAAAAGAGAGGATGCCCAAGGCAATCCAAGATCAGTGGTATATTGGTCATCTGTTTTCCACCTTAGAGGTGAAACTCCATACACCTATTGTGAGTTCATAGATCAGTTCATTCACCCAGCTATGACAATGATGATGGGCTCACCTCCTCTGAGACTCACAGATGAAATGCAAAGGATCCTGCAGCTATCCAAATCATACAGCATCGAGGACTGGTACTTTTACCAGCACCACACCGTCATCAGGATGTATGGGTGTGGACTGCCTCCCTACATACTACCCAGATATGTGCCTATGAGGCTATTTTCCCTAGAATACTTCAGGCAGTTTGGCAACATTGATGTGCTTCACTTTTCAGGCAAAGGCAAGAAAGCACAGTTGAAAGTCAGGAACCAACTGGGCCACTTTGTCTATAACCAAAGGGAGGAAGGTTGGAAAGAAGCAGACAGCATGCTTGAGTCCCTTGGCCTTCAAACTAGTTTCCTCTGGAAACCTTATGACCCCAACCACTTCATCACTTTGAGAAGGCTCAGATATAGGCTCTCTGGCTATGATCATCTAAAAATCCCTCACATTGAAAAACATGCTAACCAAGCAAAATGGAGGAGAGGAACCCTAGAAGAGCCGGTTACACAAGAAGAGTTGAATCAAAGAGCAGTGAGGAATCTTAAAAAGATGGCTGACCTTGAACTTTGTTCACAGGTGTTTTCACTGCCAAGCACACAAGTGGGAGCAGTTGCATCCTCCTCGACTGCAAACCAGCAACCACCCAAAGCCACTGAAGATATATCTGGCAAGGGCAAGGAAAAAGAAATGGATACTGAACGGCCACAGCATGAGAAGGTACAACAACAACAACAGGAAATGCAGCAAGAAGAAGGGCAGCATAACAAAGAGCAGCCCCCACAGCAAGAAGGGACAGTTGAAGCCCCCATTTCCACAGAACAGCAGGCACAAAATACAGTGCCTCCAAGGCAAGAAACATCAGTTGATGCCTCAATCCTCCAAACTCCACAAAAGGAGGATACTAGCAGAAAAAGGGACAGAGAGACTCCCTTGACCACATCAGAAAGTCATGGTGAGAAAAGACAAAGAATGAACCCTTTCTCTGATGAGGAAATGCCAATAGGGCAGTCCCTGGGAATGGGCCCACCTAGCAGGGAAGTGTCTGCAAGTTCCTTCCAAGGGGAATAGAACAGAACTGTGGGAGGAGAAGTCAGCTCCTCTAGCCAGCAGAGGGAGGGTGAACTGAGCATCAAGAAGCAGTTCATAGACATAAAAAAGAGGAAGCCCATAAAAATACAGCTATATAATCATTTTCTAAAGATGGCTCCCACCAACCAGCAAAGACTAATGTCTGCTTTTGATGTCAGTGAAGGAAAGATGATCATGAGTCATTTCCTACCAGCTGTAGCACAACCCCAAACTCATGCAGATTATATAAGGACCAATCTTGAGGTCCTTTCCAAAGACATCCACCCAATGGATAAAATTGAGTTGCACAAACAAACAGGTGAGATGGTCTATGCCTCCTTGGCAGACAAAACCTTGGACAACTACAGGCTGGAAAATAGCCTTAATAATACAGCTGCCCAACTCGAGTTGGAAAGGGCATCATCACAGGCTAAGGACAACAGAATTAGGTCCTTAGAAGATATAATTATTGAGATTGGGCATGATCCCAAAGATATCAAGGGCATCCAGGAGATATTGAAATTAAGGGATGCAGACATGGCTGCCTTGAAGAAAAAGATAAAAATGCCAGCCACAATCCACCCTCAAACAGATGAGGTTGCCCAGCAGAGGCATGATAAAGAAGCCACAGATTTGCTGGTGTCTCTCTACAAACAGCTCATCCAGGCACAAGAAAAGCTGGGAGAATCAGAGGCTGCACAGGCAGCATTACAGGCAGCTTTGAAACAAAGAGAAGAAGGACAGACCTCCCAGCCTCCTCCTGAAGTAATAAATCTTGAGGAAACTACTCCACCTACTGTTCCTCCTCCTCAACAGCCAGAACAAGCAGCAACATCCACCTCAGCAGCACCACCAGCAACAGAACAGGCCCCAAGCCTGGACATGCAAAAGCTGAGGAATGAGATCCAGGCCCTGGAAGCTCAAATGATAGAGCTGAATGAGACCAGGGATAAATTGGCCAAAGTGAATGATAGATATGATAAATCCAAGCAGTCTGTGGCAGAAAAGGGCAGGGAGATAAAAGCCCTCAAAGATAAAATCAAAGAGCTAGAAAATGAGCTCAAATTAGATAAAGTGGTGGCTGAGCTAAAAATAGTGCTGTGGGCTAACATTGGTCAATCTATCAATGAGAAATGGCAATTTATTGAAACCATCCATGAGCAGTTGGACCTTATTCCAAAAGCACACACTGAAATTCAGAGAGCAAGAGCTGCTCTAAGCAACATGCCTGAGATAGCCACCAGGATGATCAATGTGCTTAACAATAGGACAAGCACTCAGTTGGATGCCATGGGAATTCCAAACAGAACTGAGCACATTCAGTTGATCAAAAGGGTTCTCACACTGAGAAACTTAGTGCAGACATTGGAAAGAAGAACCCAGGATATGCAGACTGAGGTGAACAGGTTTTTGGAAAAGTTTCAGGTGTTGGAACACAGAGGGCTCCCTAGCTTACTGAACAGCGCAGGGAAATTGTTTACACATGACCAATATGCCAAAAGAGTTAACACATTTGCCACTAGTCAGATCAATGAGAAGCCCAGCACCTCAGAGGAAACGGGGCCAGCCACAGGACAGACTCTCTATAACAGAGTAGAGAATTTATTTTTTATAATGAATGAAATCAAACACCTGTTTGAGGCCCCTCCCAATTTTTATAAGTATACAGAGGCAGAGGAGACTATAGATGCAATCCTCAGGCATCAATTACCTACACATGACTGGTGGACCAAAGCGATAAAAACAATTTTGTAAACGGTGAGCCATTCACCAAATTTTGTTTATAAAAATATGAATTGTTATGCAAGACACAGTTCAATAAAGTCAGCATACAAAGGAAAGATGAAAGGCTGAGCCAACTCAGCAGGGCTATTTGGCCACCACAGCAGCAAGCATAGTCACAGGTGGCAGGGCCGAGAAGATACAGCGCAGCAAACGTAAAGGCACATTTTTCAGCATTAAAGCAAAGCGTTCCAACCGACTCAGTGACCTCCAAAGGTCAAAATATCCTCTGACAGACTTAAAGAGCAGTTATGTTGCATTCAAAGCTGCAATAACTTCTTTTCTACTTTTCTGTACGAAGTAATGAAGATATTTCTCTCTCAGATGACTCAATGCCTGAGATATTTTGTATAAACATTTCTATAAAGTCCCCTTCGCATGTTTTTGCAAAGGGTTGTTGTTGATTTCTCCTGAAGAAGTTCTTATACTGTAATCCTTTCAGAGTTTAATAAAGAAAGTGATGGAATTTCTCGGATTTCTGAAGTGTTGAATGCGTTCTGGTGTCTGTTGAAAACTGCAGGATTCCTGTGTACTTCACAATACAATAAGTTTCTGTAACTCTCTTTGTTATGTGCTTTAATCTTTTACAACCCATATATGTTTCTAATTTCTAAGTGTTTAGCAACAAGGAAAAAGAATAACCTTCAGGACTTATTCAAGGAATACCCTGAGTTCAATCTGTGTTGTTAATGAATGTTTTTCTTCAGCTGTATTCTTGATAAGTGTAATTCTTAACTGCTGCACTTTCAGGATATATCTTTCACAGTGAGCTTTGTTTCAGGAATTCAAGTTTGCTCCTGTGCAACATGTTTCACTTTCATATCACCAGCTCAATAGAGAATTCTTAATTGCTTTCTGTTGGCTGACCATGTTTCACCACTTAAGTTTAAATTTGTTTGTTTAAAGATACACAATAGGCCCTGCAGTCCGAACATCATCACTCCTGCATCTCAAAGCATTTCACAACTCCAGACTCCATTGCCCAATAATATACTATTCTCTGAACACTACACCTTAAGCCCTGAAAGAAATCCTTCAACCAAAATATAAACCAAAAACCTGAGCATAATAACTAGCCTAAAACACCCTCAAAACAGAGACAAATTATAAAGAGAGAGCCCTCTCTGATTACAGTTTGGCTAGGAACTGTGATCCAAAGATTGGTTAGTGGTTACCCCGGCCGTATTCCCTTGGGAGTCATAGGGAACAACCTGGGTGTTAACAGGAGAAAACCACCTGCTGCAAGTCATCTCAATCTTCTTCTTAATAAGAAAATCCTTTTACAATATTTCTGTACAAGTGCAGTCTTATACCAGTACGCAGGCTTCTACCTGCAGAGAGCTACAACCCCCATAGTTCTTGTACTAGCCGATCCATTTACTAGTATGCAGGCTGCTACCTGCTACAATGCTCCAAAGTTTTCAACTGCTATTGGAAGGGAGCTACCACCCCCGTAGCTCTTGTACTAGCTAAGATACTAGTACGTAGGCACCGACCTTCTCTCCTCCGGGTACCACGTTTCATCAATTTTCAGACTGGATACACCTGAAGCACAACACATAATCTGAAAGGCCATGTTTCATCCAATTTTCATACTGGACCCATAAATATCATTGAAGCACATAATCAATCAATCTTCTGAATCACCCAATCACCAGATCAATACATATACAAGGATAATATGAGTGTTAGCAACCCGATCTAGTCCATTAGATCCATTACTAGATCTCATCCATCAACACAATCAATCAAACTGAATATGTAGAATACTGACACCATTAAACAGTCATCAGAACACATCAACAACCTGAACCACCTGTAACTTTAAACATCATAGCTCAGACGGTATATGCTACTACAATGAACCAAACCTATGTACATACGTGCTTTCACCAAAGCCAACCCGCGTACAGATCTATAAATATTCAATCATGACTTGTAGCAATTTCAAACTTAAGTTATACCCAGTTCAGATCATTACAAGCGTCAGTATACAGATCTAGAATAATCATAATCAACTATATAGAGATAGTTCATTTCAAACCATTTGATCCCAATCTATCCTTAGATCTTGTTCTCCATCAACTGGTGAGATCCCTCTTTAGCTCAGATCCAGATCTGCACCATAACCCAGTCACAGTATTCCAGATCTAGATATTCAATATTTCAGATGATGCTTTGCCAAATGATCTCCTTCCTCTTTTATAGCCTTAGTCCTTTCTCAATACCACGGTCCAAAACCATAGGATCAAAAAAACTGTTGGACTAATACCATGAACCAACCATGAAAGTGCGTGAGATCAACACTTTTGGATGCAATACCACGGACCAAAACCATAGGATCAAAAACTGTCGGACTAATACCATGAACCAACCATGAAAGTGCGTGAGATCAACACTTTTGGATGCAATACCACGGGGCAAAACCATAGGATCAAAAACTGTCGAACTAATACCATGAACCAACCATGAAAGTGCGTGAACTTTTCTCTTGCATGAAGGGAACTTTTCTCTGCATGAACGTGCGTAAACTTTTCTCTACATGAAATAAACTTTTCTCTGCATAAAAGTGCGTGAACATTTCTCTACATGAAATAAAATCTTCTCTGCATAAAAGTGCGTGAACTTTTCTCTACATGAAATAAACTTTTCTCTGCATAAAAGTGCGTGAACTTTTCTCTACATGGAATAAACTTTTCTCTGCATAAAAGTGTGTGAACTTTTCTCTACATGGAATAAACTTTTCTCTGCATAAAAGTGCATGAACTTTTCTCTACATGGAATAAAATTTTCTCTGCATAAAAGTGTGTGAACTTTTCTCTACATGAAGGAAACTTTGTTGCACTATAATTTATCAAATAAATTTGCTGCACTATAATTTATCATTTGTGTGATTTTCCGTCAAGGACAACACTTGTCTCATAATGCCAACAATCTCCCCCTTTGGACTTGTCATAGTGAGAATTGTCATCTGATATCTCTTCCGTAGATTCATCTAGATATATATAAGTGAGTTGATCTTCTATGAGTTGTTTTCCATCAAGTACAACACATACATCATAATGCCAACAATCTCCCCCTTTGGACTTGATGGCAACAATACCAAATCACTCTCCCCCTTTGACATCAAGGGCAAAGGGCGAACCAAGATATTCTCTTTCCTAGAAAGGCATTCCGTTGTTCATACTCCCCTTGAGTACCTGTTGAAATCTCTGAATGAGCTCCCCCTTTGTATATGCCATGGTGCACCAATCTGTCCATGCTAAAATCTCTTCTCTGCTGAAATATGTTGTTCATGCTCCCCCTGACTGTAAGCAAGGTTTGCAAAAAGATGTTCTACAAGAAGAACATGACTCTATACATCATAAATGACCTTCCTATCACCAAAGACTCATACATACATCTATCTCCCATCACAATGGTGATATACCAAAAGTTTACATATGATAACATAAGAGAATAACATCATTCATCCCAGGCATAGTGGGGAAACCAACATAGGCCGTTACATGACCTGAAGAGATCTCATCAAATGACTACAATAAATAGAGACACACTATTACATCATGAGTCTTGATATGACCTTTACATCGAATGATATACATGACATTTATAACAAAGACCAAACACCTAAATAAGATCATGATAAACATCAGCAACAACACTGTATGATCTGCTCCATAACATCTGTCAACAGCAACTAGACCAGCAACTTGTATTAGTGCATGAATCATCAAGGTATGTCCGTATCAACTCATCCTTTTGAACAGAATTTTGTATATACAGAATCATTCACATTCTATCATATGTGAGAAACACCATAGCCATCCAGATCTGCATGAACCAAGTATCATCAATTGGGAATATCTGCATCAATCAACATATGAAACAACGTATCATCATATAGGTAAGAACTCATCATCATCATGTCTCCAACAATGTAACTTTGAATAATCATCCATGTATCCAGCCAACAATCCTCATCCATATATGTGCTAAGAACAATAGGAATCCTGCATCATAACTGTAGTATATGATCTTTATGCATATGATGACAATAGCATATGAGTGACTCATCATCAAGTAAAGAAGATGTGAATTATGTGTTGCTCCTTATCCTTATGAAGATCACCATGTAAGCACCATTAGAGAATCAACCACAAATCTGATCTAAATATCAACTATGTAACCCCAAGAATCATCTGAAGAACTCATAACCATATCATAGCAAGATGAATCATTTATCCATATAAGCATCATCACCAAGGACTATTAACCATAATGCCAACAATGCAATAAGAGAATATGCTCCCCCTAAACCTGTGCCATCTGTCAGATCTGATCATGCATATTAATAAGAAGTATCAAGACATCAGCAATATCAAGTTAGAACCAAAATACTTCTAACCATCATATCCACACATCATTAGCAAAATGCAACCATTATCAATTAGAGCAAAACTGATCCTTTTCTTGAATCTGTCCCTACTACCTTTCTTCAAACAATCATATACGCGACTGTGCAGTAACAAATTCGCGTATATATGCAACTTCCCTTTATCAAGCTTTCATAGGAGATTGAAGTTTTACACTTCCGGCTCCCCCTGTTATGTCTGTATAATGTGTTGTGCCGCCACTTTCTGACTGAACTTCCTTTTTCTTTCATATCTTCAAGTGTGATGATGTTTTCTCCTTTTGGTGTGATGTCTGTGCTTTGTTCTTGCATTCCTTTGCTATATGTCCAAGTTTGTTACATGCATAACATCTTACATGTTTCATATTCCTTTTGTAGCAATCAGCAGCTTTGTGACCAAACATATTGCAAGAAAAGAAATATCCATTAAAGTACCTTGACTGAGATGATCTGTTTGTTTGATGATCTTGAACCCTTCTTCTTCTACATCTGGCTGCAACATGTCCAAGGTTATGACATACATAACATTCAACATTATTCATAGGAGGAGTAAAAGATTTTCTCCGAAGAATTTCTTTCCTTGGTCGATGATGAGATTGACCTTTCATCTCTCTTATCTCCTTGTTGATCATTTTAGTTTTCTCTTTAGAGTTCCTTGCCTCACCTTGTGAACTAGATTCACCTTCAACAGATTCATGAAAGCCAAGACCAGTTTTGATAGCAGGAGATCTTTGACTATTAAGAATATCATCCAAGACTTTAGTACTATCTTGAAAACGTAAGAGCTTATCCTTTTCTTCTAATTTACTTTTCAAGATATTTACCTCAACATAAAGTTGTTCTTCTTTTTCTAGATATTGCTTCTTCATGTCTTCTTCAGCTTTCCTTTCTTCTTCCAACTGATGCTTTAGCTTGAGAATCTCCTTTTCTTGTTCTTCATTCAGATCCTGTTGCATTTGACGAATTCTGAAGGCACATTCTAGCTGAGATTTTAAGCTGATAACTTTGTTTCCCTGTTTTTCAACATCTTGGACTAGATCTTTATTCTGCTTCTTTGATTCTTCAAGATCTTCCTTTAGAGAGCGGATCGTGGCTTCAAGACTTTCATAGTAACTGGATCTATCTCTGAGTTTCTTGATGGTTGTGTTCTTTTCATTGACTTCATTTCTTAGAGATGTTGCTTCAACCTGCAACTTTTGATATTTCTCCTTGAATAACTCTTTTTGAGCCTTTTGTCTAGTAATAGCTTCTTTGAGGGCACCACTCTTTATGTTCAGAAGTCTTTCTTGTTCACTAATTTTGTTTGTCAGCCTGTTAAATTCTGCTTCTATTTGATATCCTTCTTCCTCACCCATAAGAGCACATTCAGTTGTTTCGTTATCACTTCCATCTTTTCCAAATGGATAGATAGCTGGAACATCAGAGGATAGCAAATTCATACCTGATAGTTCATCTTCATTCTGAAATGATTCCGAATCTGAATCTGAATCTGAAGAGCTTCTTATACCTAATCCCCAATCGATTCTCCCACTGTCATAGTTCTTCTGAGATGTCTTCTTCTTCTTATGAGCTTTCTTCTTAAGCTTCTTTCCCATTGTTCCATGGATCTCCTTCAAGCGATCAAGCTTCTACCAAAGGACTTGCTCTGATACCAATTGTTGGAAATAATACTGAGAGGGGAGGGGTGAATCAGTGTTATCACATCAATAAAACTTTTTCATTTCCATATTCAGATTCATATATGCTACTTCCACAACTTCTTATGATTCAGTTAGTTGATCCTTAATGAGTGCATTAGAACATTATCAACCATATTAACAGTAAACAGGTGCAGTAAAATAGAACAAATCATCACACATAAGCCACACACATGAACACCATGATATAAGGTGGAAACCCAATGTGCGAGAAAACCGCCTTCTGCAAGTCATCTCAATCTTCTTCTTAATAAGAAAATCCTTTTACAATATTTCTGTACTGGTGCAGTCTTATACCAGTACACAGGCTTCTACCTGCAGAGAGCTACAACCCCCATAGTTCTTGTACTAGCCGATCTATTTACTAGTACGCAGGCTGCTACCTGCTACAATGCTCCAAAGTTTTCAACTGCTACTAGAAGGGAGCTACCACCCCCGTAGCTCTTGTACTAGCTAAGATACTAGTACATAGGCACTGGCCTTCTCTCCTCCGGGTACCACGTTTCATCAATTTTCAGACTAGATACACCTGAAGCACAACACATAATCTGAATTGGCACGTTTCATCCAATTTTCATACTGGACCCATAAATATCATTGAAGCACATAATCAATCAATCTTCTGAATCACCAGATCAATACATATACAAGGATAATATGAGTGTTAGCAACCCGATCTAGTCCATTAGATCCATTACTAGATCTCATCCATCAACACAATCAATCAAACTGAATATGTAGAATACTGACACCATTAAACAGTCATTAGAACACATCAACAACCTGAACCACCTGTAACTTTAAACATCATAGCTCAAATGGTATATGCTACTACAATGAACCAAACCTGCGTACATACGTGCTTTCACCAAAGCCAACCCGTGTACAGATCTATAAATATTCAATCATGACTTGCAGCGATCTCAAACTTAAGTTATACCCAGTTCAGATCATTACAAGCGTCAGCATACAGATCTAGAATCAGCATAATCAACTATATAGAGATAGTTCATTTCAAACCATTTGATCCCGATCTATCCTTAGATCTTCTTCTCCATCAACCGGTGAGATCCCTCTTTAGCTTAGATCCAGATCAGCACCATAACCCAATCACAGTATTCCAGATCTAGATATTCAATAATTTAGATGATGCTTTGCCAAATGATCTCCTTCCTCTTTTATAGCCTTAGTCCTTTCTCAATACCACGGTCCAAAACCATAGGATCAAAAAAACTGTTGGACTAATACCATGAACCAACCATGAAAGTGCGTGAGATCAACACTTTTGGATGCAATACCACGGACCAAAACCATAGGATCAAAAATTGTCGGACTAATACCATGAACCAACCATGAAAGTGTGTGAGATCAACACTTTTGTATGCAATACCACAGGCCAAAACCATAGGATCAAAAACTGTCGAACTAATACCATGAACCAACCATGAAAGTGCGTGAACTTTTCTCTTGCATGAAGGGAACTTTTCTCTGCATGAAAGTGCGTAAACTTTTCTCTACATGAAATAAACTTTTCTCTGCATAAAAGTGCATGAACATTTCTCTACATGAAATAAACTCTTCTATACATAAAAGTGCGTGAAATTTTCTCTACATGAAATAAACTTTTCTCTGCATAAAAGTGCGTGAACTTTTCTCTACATGGAATAAACTTTTCTCTGCATAAAAGTGCGTGAACTTTTCTCTACATGGAATAAACTTTTCTCTGCATAAAAGTGCATGAAATTTTCTCTACATGGAATAAAATTTTCTCTGCATAAAAGTGCGGGAACTTTTCTCTACATGAAGGAAACTTTGTTGCACTATAATTTATCAAATAAATTTGCTGCACTATAATTTATCATTTGTGTGATTTGCCGTCAAGGACAACACTTGTCTCATAATGCCAACAATCTCCCCTTTTGGACTTGTCATACTGAGAATTTTCATCTGATATCTCTTCCGTAGATTCATCTAGATATATATAAGTGAGTTGATCTTCTATGAGTTGTTTGCCATCAAGTACAACACATGCATCATAATGTCAACAGATATCTAGGGAAAACCCCAATCTTTACCTATAGGCATCGATGCAATTGCCAAACTGACAATAAGCGCCAGAAGGGGTTCAGTGCGACTATTTCTAAGAAATTCGCACTAATCGACACGACTGCAAATAAAATAAGCACATTGACCGAGGATGCAAGGAAAAAATAATAAAAAATTAAAGCATGAGACCAGACTTGTTATTGTAAATTTCAGACCTAGAGCAGTAAACCAGGCAAAGCAGACAAGACTAAAGGGAATCAATGATACTAGAAAAGTTCACACAAAACCATGAAATTACAAACAAGCAAACATAAGGATTGGTTCCCCAACGGAGTCGCCAATTTGTGGAGCAGGTAAATTCTAAGTGCAGACACAAACAATTCCTCTAGCCCGAGAGAGTGGGTCTAGCCACAAAAAAGCAATCTATGGAATATCTCCTTAGGCTAGAATCAAATAAGAGGTCCTACCTCTTAGTACGCTATTCCGCTTGGTGACGATTTTGCTTCGTCACTCCAGCTATCTTCTGTTTCCTTCCTTCGAACACTTGAAACAAGTCAACAACAACAAACAACAAATGTGATAACATACAAATTTCTTTTAGCCTACTTAACAGATCAAGAAACATTAAGCCATAAATATGTGAGATGACATTTCATGTAGGAAATCAATGAATAGTTGCATCTATATTAGTTCAAGAAGAGATTACAACCGATGTCTTGATGTTGCTATTCTCCTCCAACATATCCGAGTTCCCACACACTTCTGCTAGCATCTCATGGACAGCCCCAACAAAGGTAGTCTTAAAGATCTTCCCTTTAGTATTCACACCAAACCAAACTCACAATTCTCCCTTAAACAGAAACTAGAAATCTACAAACTATGGGTAGCTTGTTGAATACTCCAAAATCAAAACTTCAGCCAAAACTTAATTAGGACTATAAGCTAACTTGTGCTTGGAAAAAGAGAGGTTTATATAGCTTGGATGGAGGGGATATGGTTCCTCTTCTCATGGGAGAAGGCCTTATCTCTTGGATTAGTTCCATCCTCATAAGGGAGAGGAGCCCAAACTCACCTCCTCAACTCCATCCGGCCTAACCATTTACCAGACTTCCTTTACGAAGCTTCTAGAGTCGGAAGCTTCGGCTCCATATTTACAAAACTTTCCAAAAGAGGATCGATGCGACTGAGAAAGGGCTCAGTCAATCCGATCGGCACTAGGGACAGTTGTAATCCCTGCATATTGGCGCTGGTAGGACACAAGTCATTAGCACCGGTCTTGTAAACTAGGATAAACAAAAGACTTTTGGGAAATGATGCAAACGGGAATTGTTCTCCTCATGAAGAGGGACACAATAGGAGTTTCTTCATGATAGGAAAGCATGTCGGGTACACTGTAGAGGTGCTCCAGGATCATGGACAGGGAGTACAGGTACAATGAAAAAATGTTTTGTAATAGGGTCCTATTGGGATAGGGTCCCTAGGGTTAGTTTTGGGGTTAGTTAACCCAATTTTTGTAAGAGTTTTGTAAAAAGTTATAAAGTCTCCATGAAATGTGGATGTAGAGTGCGCAGGTAGATAGGAGTCAAAGGGGTCTTAGCCCCTTGTTTGGATAAGAAAATAGGTCAGTTTTGAGATTCAACCATGATATGTGGACCATGGTATTATATTGAAGAAAACTATATATAGCCAAGTCATAGCGAGTCTAGGAGGTAGCAAAAAAATAAGAAAGTCAAGATAGAGACTATTTTGGCAGGTGCTAAGGCAGGAAGGCTTTGCTTCATGTACATAGGTGAAAGGGGAAGGCTCTTGCAGCAAAGTGCACAGGAGGCCTTAGTAAGTCCGCAACTGAGTGTGCGGGCTCCTACAGTTGAGTGCGCAGGGTGAAATCTGTAAGCTGAACGTTGAGAATGAATAAACACTGATTTTGAAGAATCGTAATCTGAGCATTATTGTTGATTCTGTTTATGTTATGATATGTCGCTTTATAGTATGTTTTCTATGGAGTAATGAGTAAATGTTGCACGAAGCTACTGAATCTATCTTATTTCTGCATGAATGAAGTAATTATCTATGTTCGTGAAGTTAAGGGTTAATTCCACTATGTTTTGTACTAAATCAGATAGATTTTCACGAAGGCAGATCTAGGGTTATTAATTAATGAGTGAAAGTGAATAATTTTCCTATTTAGGGTCCACAAAGACTAGTTTTAGACCTTTGCAAAGGTCTAGAAGCCATTTTACCTAAGTTACAGTAGCGAGCCCTAGAAGGATACGATCTGCGCTAAGGCAGATCTGAACTATCATAGCTTAAGAACAACTTATTGAATGTCCCTGGATGCAGAAACTTGGTTCTAGAATCCCCTAATACTGCTTCGGGTGAGACTCCAAACTGCGCTATGAAGGTTGTTGCCGAAAGGGCCAATAGTTAGGGTTTTGTTGGTTGGGACAAACAACTCTAAATCTGGGTCAAGCCCCCTTAAGCCAACACACAACCTGGTTCAATAAGAATACCCACCCTTCAAGGAAGGTCATAGTTCTCCGCTCACCATAGATTATGCAACATAGAATTATCAAGAGTTGATAGTCCCTCCTGAGAGATTTTGTCTTGTAGGTGTTGGTGGGTTTCTAATGGAGATTTCTTGGCTCTTTCACCCAACCTTTGATAATGTCCTTGGTGCTCAAGTAGTTGGTGGTAGCATAAAAGTAAGAATACATGAGTGATTCTGGCTCCACCAAATGGTACATGAGATGATAATTCGGTGCTAGAAAATAAGTAAGACTTTGTCCGTTGGCATTGTTAAGAGTCATAGTCTTTGGATCTATATGAGAAGTTACCCAATTGACAATGTCTGCACATGGGAAAGTCAGATACCTGCATGCAACCTTATGTAACCCTATATTTTGGACATTTATATACACTTGGCGGTCCTCAAGGTATGCTTTGAAACTTCTTGTTGAGAATGCTTCATTCACTTTCTGCCATGTGATATCTGATTATTTCTCTGTGAATAGTTGAGTATCTATGTAAACTGGAAAATTCATTAGCATACTCTCAACTGCCTCCTCAGTGATGCTTTCTATGGTATCCTTTGAAGAATATCTCTTTGGTACCATGATATGAGTGAATGATGAAGAGAAGCATTCAACAACTACAATACATGTAGGAGAAAAATACACTCATGGAAAAGACAAATTAGCTTAAGAAAATTAACTCTCAAAGAAAGATCATGAAAGCAACCAGTGGACTGATAAGGAAAATTGTGCAATTCTTAACATGAAGGAGGGATGTTGGTTGCCTGAACTATGCATTGTGCAGTCTCAACAACTAGTGGTGTGACTTGAGGCTAGATACTACGCAATGTGCAATTCATCCTAGGTAGGCTGGGGTGGAGATTACGCATTGCAAAGTTTGAGTGGCCAAGATATGGGCTTGAGCCCTAGAACTACATAATGCACAATTTGGCTAGCCTGGTACTATGCATTATGCATTCTGAGAGGCCAAGAATCAAGCTTGAGCCTTTGACTTGTGAAATTGTTATAAGGAAATCTAGTGTCTATTCAGAGCTGCTAGTCCAACTAAGACGAGTAGCTATCTTAGAAACAAACAGATTAAAGAAAGAAGCAGACAGTACCAATCTCAATCTTCCGCTTGGCTCCTTGCTTGTTTCCTTTCCCCTTTGACAGAATCTTGCCACTGCTTCCTTGTCTCGTTTCAAAGAGCACCTGTAGATTCACAGCAGCATAATACCATCAAAACATAGAGATCTTTCACTGTAAACAATATAGGATCAGATATATATTGACCATACAAATGCATATATCAACACAATATTCAGAGATACACAAGAATATGGAGGAAAAATCAAATAGCTTTATTAGTAAAAGTAGTAGAAGAGAGGATTACAACCACTTGGTCTGACCCAGCGCCATCCTCCCAGCTTGAAAGCCCTCTTCAGCTCAAACAAAGCAAGATCACCCAACAATGTCTTCAAAGAGAAACCAGCAGCACCTCTTTGCAAATTACCAAATTCCAACCTTTGGATCTCTGGGATGAGGGATCCATTTATAGATATTTGCAGGGGGTGAGTCAGCTTCTGCGATTTTGATTAGTGTCATCTCTTTGATAGTTCTTGGTTCCATTTGGAGAGCTCATGATCTCCTACTCATCCTTGGGCAAATTCAGGGAGGCAAGTGTCAAATGAGCAGCTTCTAGAAGATTCTAAGGGTCTCCACCTAGCAAACTGCTTATGCCATTTGTTTGCTCTCACTCATCACACCCTACAAAAGGGCTTTCTAGTATGCATCGCACTTTTTGAATGTGGCAGGTGAGATGCATCACACCCTTTGCACTGGGAAGTCTGTATGGTCCTGCTTTGACCAGTTCTGAGTGGTTTTTCATGGAAAACTTCTGGGAGATTATGTAATCAGCTGACCTTGCTCCTTTAGGGTATGGAACAACACTTTTAGGGACTTAGAAGCCCTTAGTTTATGGACATATGTGATTGGGGTTGCAGTTCCCAAATATGTCTATAACAGTTGCCCCCTAAAGCATGAGGTCGTAAACCTTTTGATGTCGGGTGAAATGCTTTATAATGAGGATCCAAGGTTTTTCACATTGGAAGGTGACCTGTAATAAGATACAATATAATACATTATCTTCATAATATTTTCATGATCTATCTGAGGCGGGCATTCCCATGCTCAGCTTGATAAATTCATTTTCATGTACATAGGACAGACAGTCGTCTATGTGCAGACTGATGATTCTGGTAGAGCCATCATCCCTTAGTTTGGATGGTTATCTGTGCAGCAATGATGTACATTTGATGTCTTTATTTTCCTGAATATATCGCAGCCCGGATGGATGAAACTAGATCCGAGGTCTTCAAAACTCATTCAATCTTCGCCTGAAAGTACAAGTCGATCCATGTGAAAAGATGTTTTGATGTCGAACATGGAAGGACATCACCTGATTACCAGCCAATGATGTAAGCTGTTAACAGACGCGAGAGGAATCATCGATGATGATGATGACCCTCAAGGTACTGTAGTACAATTCACGTGGTGTGAATACATGAGTTGATGTCGAACACCACGCAAAATCTTTTGGTCGAAGGCCATTAGTGTAAACTTGTCGCCAGAAGTGAGAAACTTACCATTGAGGCATGCAAGCTTCAAAGTACTAGAAGGGTTGTCCCTAGGTCGGCTTCTTGGATAATGAGCTGATGTCAAAAAGAAGTGACCCATCGTAGGAGGGCATTAATGGATCCCACATCTACGACACGGAATGGAGCAAATGATTTTGTAGAGGTGAAAATGATCTGATGATACAAGGTTCAGGGTGGCGGTCATGAAAGAATGAAGCGTGAAGGTATTGTAGTAGATGAGACACAAGCTAGGTAGGTGAATTCTCTAAGTGACTTCTCTTGAACATATCAGCAACACTGAAATGGATTGGTAGCATTAACCCCAAAAGTGGATGATACAGTGGACCAATGGTGGTATGACCGGTGAACAGAATAACCCAACCCGACTCAATCATGGTGATGGAGTGAAAGTGTCATGTTCAAGAGCGACCTGCTACCAATAAAGTTTCTTCAAGTTTTCTTCCCAATTTTCCCCAGTCATTTCTGACCAGTACCTCTTTATTTTTGTCAAGCTTGAGGAGGATAACATATGCTTGTTCTATAATTTGCCTTTTGGGCAAACTCGTCACTATGTTTCAACGAGCCTAGCGACAGTGAAACTCGCTCTTGTCTGAATGGACAAGTTTGTCGCTATTGTTTTAACGAGTTTAACGACAAGGATAACTCGGTCCTTTTCAATTTTAGAGAGTCTGAAAAGAGACGGAAAGAAAACTCCAATATTCATTTTTCGTAATATAATCCCTTAAGCCCAAAAAAGTATAAAATAATGCGAAATGGATGACTTTTTGATAGTTTTGACGAGCCAAACAAGACAAACGCTTGATCTTTTTGTGTAATAATCCCTCAGGTCCAAAAAGATTAAAATATAGAGGAGGGATAGCACTTCCAATCACTTTAACGAGCTGGAGAGGCCAATTGCTCGGAAATATTTTCATATTTTATGAGTCAGATGAAAAGAGCTTAAAGCAGACTCGTTTTTTGAGGAACGAGTGATGTTTTCAGATAGTAGCTAGTTCCAGGTAAGGTTTGGAACTTTCCAATCATGGCAGTGTAAAGAAGGTGGCTAATAGGGTCACTCATCGCAGTTGTTCCTCAAAAGGGGTAAACAATCAAATAGAGGCGAATGATCGGCTAAAACAGAGTGGAGGTGATGGTAAGAACATGACCAAGGCTCAAAAGCTGATGATAGTCATTCACAATGCTTATTTACCAGAGGTGGGTTCATTTTTTAATGAGCTTAAACTCTGGTGGAACATATTCTCATTGGTAGGTTTAACTTTTAACGAGCTTGAACTTCGCGTAAAACTGCTCGTGATAATGGTCCTTGATATTCGATTCATCGTTAACACTATGTTCTTTAGACGGTCGTACTACCTGTTCAATTTCTCCATCAAAATTATTAGAAATGAGGACATATGCTTGAAAAATGAGTTAAAAACTAATACCCTAATTAAATTACATGAAAAGTAAGTTAAAAATAGTTTTTTACCCCTCATTTACCATTTCATTTGGAGTTGTGACTGTTGAGCTTTGGAGGTGTTTTCCCCCTTGATTTTCATCAGCTGAATCTAGGAGATTCTGTGGATGATTTTTGGCGCCATTTGGACCAGGTAGGAGCTAAACCTGAGTTCTTCAATTTCATTCTTTCCTTTTTGAATTCTGAGCATGTTTTCCTACTTTTCTGGGCCACTAGGGTTTGAGCATTTCGTTATGCCCCCATCGCACCTAGTATACATCGAAAGGTGCGATGCATCCTAGGCTGGCCACTGGCCAATTAGGATGCATCTCATCTGGTGCACAATTAGGGTGTGATGGGCGCAAGGAGGAAAACTTTTGCACTGATTTTTCATGGAAAATTTTCCTGTTTTTTGCCAAATCAGGATCCTAATTCTTCTCTTTTTTGTTTTTTAGAGATTCATCAGAGAAAAAATGGTTGTTACATGGCATGAACACGAGCATGAAGAAGAGGACATGGTTGCCCTTCAAGATTTGGGTACGGTAACTGCATTGCGGAATTGTGGCTTGCTCAAGTTCTTCTGCATGTCTAGCATGAGGCAACAAATCAACTTGTTGCAATATTTCCTCGATGCATGGGATCCTACCGACCAAGTGTTCCAGATAAGAGGCAAATCCATCCCCATGACTATTGAGGACATCTATTTCTTGACCGGTTTATCGAGGCGTGGTGCCCCTCTCTCATTATCAGATTCTGCCCGTGGGGGCGAATCCTTGAGGGATTATATTTGCCGATACTGTAGAGAAGGATCTCAGCCGAGCAGGGACGGTAAGATCAGTATCTGAGATGTCACAGACCAGTCCTTGAGGATTATTTTATTTACCTTTGCTAGACTGGCTGGTAGCGTGGCCCTTCACTTGGCTAACAGGTCCTATATGCAGTATGCCTTGGAATGTCTCGAACCCAAGGTATTTAACTGGTGTGACACAGTACTTCCAGTGATCAAAGAACAGCTCACCAAGGTGAAAACTGGAAGATCTAAGAACTTTGGCTATGGTTATATTCTGATTGCTTTCGACTTGGAGAGGATCCCACTGATGAAGCCCCAGTACATCTCACTCGGCCTGCCACCACCGACTGAGCCACAGATGCAGAGATGGGTTGACCTTATGGCCAGACATGCTGGTCAATCGTAGGTTTCATTCTCTGATGCTTTCTTCGAGTGGTTCAACCATCAACAGATGAATTATGTTGAGTATCCGTATGCTGGGATGGATTTCCAGGGTGACCCAGATTTGGTGCTGCTAGCTGGCGATCAATGGGGTGTCATAGGTAAAAATATCTGACCATATCTCTGTTTATTTTTTTATAATGTTCTTGTGCTTTTCAAATTTTCATCAAGAAAAGGCCACAAGATTGGAATCTGCTGGGTCAATCCCACTTATTGCTGATAATAAAGCTTGCTTTTGGGAGGGGCAATTTTGCAATACCTCAAGTGTCGACATAGTGGACGGCGATTGGGCCAGGTCCTCTACTATATTATAATTCTGTGCTGCTCTGGCATGAGGATTAAATGTCAATTTGTGTACAACTCCCTTTGGTGGCTTTATCGTTAGCTCAGGAATGATGGGTGGCACAACTTTGGTTGAAGTTGTTTTTGAACTACTAGGTTGATCAGTATCCTTGTTGTTCGATAGCTGTGGATTCCCGTAATCTTTATTCCTTGTCGATATCAAAGCATCATTTTGTTGTTTTGAAATGGACAACATATGGATTTGGGATGGGGAAGCATTGTCACTAGCAACCAGATTGGTTCCTGGGTTTGGAAACAGATTAGTCAATACTGCTGAGGTTTTTGAATTCTTAAAGAATTTCTTAACTTCAGATTTATATGGACAATCTCTCGTCCAATGATCCTCATCGCATATGAGGCATGGCTGAGTAGGTTTCTTTTACCCAGAAGGGTTTGCAGAAGATTTTTTAGGAGATGAATCATCCTGTTTCTTCTTTTTTATCTTCCGTTTCTTCTTGCCTCCTGGTTACTTTGATTCTTTGCCTTTGTCAGTTGACACGGCATTAACCTTCGAGGCTAGAATTTCTTCATTTGCATTTTGATCAGAAATCTTACGGGCTTTCTTAGATGTAGCCTTTGTTGATTTCATGCTCATTGTACCTATCATGCTATTGCTGGCATGAGAGTCTTTGTTTGATTTAGGAGGAGGAATAGAAAATTCTGGTCTCGGAGCATCAGGGATTTTGTCATAGAGCGTGCCAGACTGAGTGTAGATCAAGTCTAGATATTGTGCATGAGCAATGACCTGCTCTTCAGTGACGACCCCTCCCTTTGCCACATCTTCTATTATAGAAGGTAACAAAGACTTAATAAACCATTTAGCTAGTAGTTGATCAGGGACATATGTTTTTACCATTCTACGATGACGTCGCCATTCATGAATATGATCGGATATGTGAGTGGCTGTCGTTTTCTTGAAATTGGTAAGAATCTCTGTTCCTGTTTCATACCTTATTGGTAATTGAAAACGAGTTTAAAAGTTTGTGGCAAGGGCACTAAAGTTATTGAATGAAGCTCTAGGCAATTCGATGTACCATTTTGCTGCTGGGCCAGTTAACATTCGCTGAAAAGGGAAAAGCCAAATCGAATCATCATTGAGAATGTTGGATGAAAACCACAGATGAAAGGTCATCACATGATTCGGTGGGTCTTCACCTAGGTTTCCATTAAATTTAGGAATATCTGATAGAAGTTTATGAGGAATTGTCGGCCACCAAGGGGCATAAATTATTGGATCATTCATTAGCCGATTTAGATCTGGTAACTCTAGAGTCGCCACGAAGGGCAACTGTTGATTCAGGTTCGGCGAAACGTACACAGGATAAGATGGGATCACCTAAGCAGTGGGTCTTTGCATACCAGCATAATGTATTTGATGCTGATAACTTTGATAAGGTGGTTGGGCATAACCAATTTAAGATGATTGGTGATAACCGTTTTGAATATACGGCTACCCATTACCTACAAAGTTTTGTTGCTCAATTCCTTGGTAAGCTTGTTGCAATTGTGGTTGTTGATGTTGCACCAGCCATGGTTGTGAAACCATTTGCTGTTGCCCAATACTAGAAATTTGACCAAGATGAGGGGTAATAGTACCCGTTTGAGCCTGAGTCACTCCAGTTAAGGATCCACTAATTGGCGATTGCTGTTGTGTCATGGTGACAAGTGGCTGTTGTACAATGACCTGAGAAACTTGAGGTTGGCATACAACAGGCAATGCTTGTACTTGCGACACTGTCACAATAGCTGGTGTAGTGGGGATATTCAACACAGGTAGACTCGGTTGCTTTGAGTATACAACTCTTGGTTGTTGAGGTATTCTTGGCACCCAACCGCTGGATGTGATTCCAATTTGACCTGAATTCGGTTGTGAACTCTCATATGGTTGTTCCTGGAGGGAACAATGAAAGGGTGTAGTGCCCCCCATATGGCGACAATCTAGTGCTCAAAGGAATGATTGGCCTTTGGAGACCGGACTACCCAAATTGATATTGTTGTGAAGGATCAATTTGTTGAGATTCAACATAAGAGATTCCAGATACTATTCCGGATGAAGAAATGGGAATAGACCATACTGTCGAAACAGTCCCTGGGTGGACTCCTTCTAGTTGTTGAGAGTTAGTTGGGACAGATGGTATACCAGCAAACATCGTCGGAGTGGTGGCAGAAGGTTTTTCTACTGCTATGTTGGACGACACAGTCCTAGATGTCGATGGTTGTCTAGACATATCAAGTCTATCCAAAAGACTTCCTAGCAATTCTACAGGAACTTGCGATGAAGGGATATTAACTTCTGAAGTAGAAGGATATAGGTGGATCCCAGACCCAAAATGCGATGGAATACTGGATGGGAGATCCTCCGTAATATCTTCAATAGCAATCAATCCGGGTGGAAGAGGTAGACCGTCAGGTCTGTAAAATATTTCTGGTGCCGAAGAGGGTATAGATTCTGCAGCAATAGATGTCGAAGGGGTAACACCTTCCGAATCAATTCTAGATGGAGTTGGTTCAGGAATCGAAGTGTTTACTGTTACACTAGGATCAGTCCAAATGTCCTCTTGTAACTGCGGAACTTCTTCTGTAGAGGCAGGGATACCAGAAATGGTTGGAGTAACCGGAGTCTCAGGGGATGTTGAGACACAAGTTTCAAACAAACTAGGAGACTTTGACCCAGTTGAATGAGTTCGCTTGGCCCGGAATGGTTTCATTTTCGAAGTCAAAGACAATTGACTCATCAGTCTCCACAAACAACGAGGTTTTGATTGACTTTCTTCCACGATTGTGGATTATTCAATCAACTCAAAATAAGAGGGAAAAATGTTATTCTGAATTAAATGAGTTTTAGATGCTTTGACACAACTTGCTTTTTCAATTTTTAAGAGTCGAGAAAAGGCTAAATATGACTCTAGTCGCCTTCGGTTTTTAATGAGCCTGAAGTGACAAGTGCTCAGATGGACCTTTTCCTTTAAGGAGTCTAAAAAGGAATGAAAGAGACTACTCTGGAAATCTAGATAGAGGGATTACCAAACCAATTGCAAAACTGCAGAATACTTTTTACCGTATGGCAGTCAATCTTCCCGAATGTTGTGTTCAGTGCATTACGATTGATAGGGCGGTAAAAACGGCTTCCTAAGGATAAAGGATATAGCCTATTGTGGTCTCCAAATATATACTCGATGGTACGTGGGAGCACAAGTCCGTACTGGCACTTGTCGTCTCAAAGAGGAGGAATCACCCAACCTACGATGAAAGCGACAGTTACCAAGCTTTACGATGCCGGAATACGTCTCTAGCCTAGACTTCTATATGTTGTGCGTTAGGTTCCAAAGCGTTTTTATGTTCATATTTATTTTACAGTTGATATTTCTTAAGAAATTTTCCTTTCAAGTTCACCATGTGATGTAGATATACAATTCCTAAAATGCAATCTAAGATGATAAACAGTCGTTTAATCTTCTTTTTGCAATGAAAATCTTAGCTACTAAGGAAAGAGAAATGAGATTCTTTCAACATAGAGCAGAGAGCACACACTAGATGCACTGTCCTAAATCACAATCAACAAGCAGTCTAAATGCAAATGCACATGCATGTATTTGTTTTTCACTTTCTTAATGTTTGAATGACAAAAAGAATGCTAAGCACAAATCTAAATTATATCTTCTTTCAAAACGATAGTACTAACGATTTTCTTTTCAAAAAAAAAACAAAAGGGAGACGAGATGACTCTTTGCAATTTTGAATTGAAAACTACTTTCGACACTTGAAGAACTATTAATTCATATCAAATACAAGAGTAACAGTGTAATCGACTATCAAAAAGATAAGGATTCTTTTCCTTGATTGAAAACGACACTTGCGACACTTTCAAATCCAAAGACGACAGTTCGATTAAGCTACCATTTTGTAAATGAGAACTGTGAATGGAGAAAAATACAAAAAAACATTCACAAATCTTTGCACAATGGAGGTTGGATGATGCAAAGAAAGGGGGTTTCAACAGTGGTCTACTGATCACAGACAGTAAAACTCCTGAATAAAGCTGAAGAGAGTGAAGAAAAACCAAAATCTGGAGGCAAAACTAGTCTTGTCTAATCATCGCACCTGTAACACAGGGAAACAGGGGTGCATCCCACCCACTACATATGGGAGGTGCGATGCATCCAAATTGCCAAGAAGAGAAGGTGTGGTTGTCCAGGGACGAGAATTTAACTTGGTTTTTGGTCACAGTTTGCAGCCTAGTTCAGGGATTTGGCCGAGAAAATGATAGTCAGTAACTACAAAGTATAGGGGCTGATCTAATGAGGTTACTCAAGCTACCTCTAGGGCACTTAGGATGTTTGCAAGTCAATTGTTCAATTCATAAACAAACCCAGAGATTGACTGAAGCAGCATTGATCTACTTTGCACTTGCATAGAAAATGCAGTTCGAAGGCTAGCTAGCTTAACTTTAGGCTCCATCTGTGGTTTATGAATCAAACAAATAGAGACAAGCAATCAAACTAATCGCTCCCTAGTGGAGTCACCATTTTGTTATCGGGAAATCTAGTGTCTATTTAGAGCTGCTAGTCCCACTAAGATGGGTAGCTATCTTAGAAACAAACAGATTAAAGTCACTTGTTTTTCCTTTATGAGAGAGAGATAAGAAAGAAGTAGAGAGTACCAACCTCAGTCTTCCACTTGGCTCCTTGTTTGTTTCCTTTCCCCTCTGAAAAAATGTCGCCACTGCTTCCTTACTTGTCCCATTTCAAAGAGCACCTGTAGATTCACAGCAACATAATACCATCAAAGCATAGAGATCTTTCATTGTCAACAATATAGGATCAGATATATATTAACCATACAAATGCATACATCAACACAATATTCAGAGATACACAAGAATATGGAAGAAAACTCAAATAGATTTATTAGTAAAAGTAGTAGAAGAGAGGATTACAACCATTTGGTCTGACCCAGTGCCATCCTCCCAGCTTGAAAGCCCTCTTCACCTCACAAAAAGCAATATCACCCAACAATGTCTTTAAAGAGAAACCAGTAGCACCTCTTTCCAAATTACCAAATTCCAACCTTTGGATCTCTGGGATGAGGGATCCATTTATAGATATTTGCAAGGGGGTGAGTTAGCTTCTGGGATTTTGATTAGTGTCATCTCTCTGATAGTTCTTGGTTCCATCTGGAGATCTCATGATCTCCTACTCATCCTTGGGCGAATTCAGGGAGGCAAGTGTCAAATGAGCAGCGTCTAGAAGATTCTCAGGGTCTCCACCTAGCAAACTGCTTGTGCCATTTTTCTGCTCTCTCTCATCACACCCTATAGAAGGGATTTCTAGTATGCATCACACTTTTTGCATGTGGCAGATGATATGCATCGCACTTTTTGCATGTGGCAGGTGAGATGGATCTCACCCTTTGTACTGGGCAGTATGTATGGTCCCACTTTGACCAATTCTGAGTGGTTTTTCATGGAAAACTTCTGGGAGATGATGTAATAAGCTAACCTTGTTCCTTTAGGGTATGAAACAACACTTTTAGGGACTTATAAGCCCTTGGTTTATGGAAATATGTGATTTGGGTTGCAGTGACCAAATATTTCTATAACAACAATGCCTAGATAGACAAGGAAACTACGAGTTAAGGGAAGGGAAGAGTTACCGGGAAATGGTATGGAAAAATGACATATCTAAGTGATGGTGCAAGTTAAAGTGCAGATCAAACTAAGGATATATGGATCAATGAAAATAAATTGTAGAAGATCAACATGCAAAAGAAAAAACAAACATGCATGGAGAGTCGTCGAAACGATGACCACTAATGAACAAAAACAAGAAAATTGATGTGACACTTGTAAAAGGAAAAGAACAGTCCAAACCAACACTTGTAAAAGCTAATATAAGTTGAAATTCAAGCAACCATGAAAATAATCAAGAAAAAAACAATCACAGAAGCCAAATGACGAAAAGTGACAAAAAAAGCGACAAGAGACGACAATAGAAAAGCTCACATGGAAAAGCACTACAAACTTCACTGAAGGCTCCTTGATCTCGTTGGGAATGCTAGAGACCCACGATCGAATGTAAAAGTGAGCTCTAGGGGCATCCATTATATATATCTAGATTTATTAGGGTTTATGATGCATATGCCTAAAATCAAGGAAAAAGAGACATTTGGCAGAAAGTTCCAAAAATAGTAATTGTGCGACCTTCAGGAAACTAATTAATGACTCCCTATTTTTTAGGGATGTTTTTTGAGTTTTTTTCATTTTTGTTTTTGGGAAACCAAGAATGCACGCTGCCAAGGAAGATTGCGTAGTTCCCAAGGACTAGGAAACTTCTTGACTTAGTGCATTGTGTAGTTTCTAAGCTCGAGGAAGGCTTTCACAGTTTCTAGGCTTAAGGCTAGGCTACCATCCTATACTGCATATTTTCTAAGCTGAAGGCATGCTTGCCTATTTGGATTGTGCAATTCCAATCATCAAGGATAGCCTACCTTCCAAGATTGTGTAGTTTCTGGAGACAAGCCCAACAATGCTACAAGGTCAAGTCAGAAGCTTGCTTGCGGTTGAAAGACGTCAAACCAAGATCAATACATCACAAGCAACGCATAAAAAGATAAGTCTATATCATATCCTGAATACTTGACGATAGTGAAAGATAAGCTCCTGTGGACAAAAGGAAGGCTCCAAAATTAAATCATAAGAAAATTTTGGAGGGTAGTTTTAGTAGCTATGACACTATATTAGTTGAAATTCTCTCTTCCTTTCTTGTTTATACCTTTTTGTTGTATCCTCAAATTCTATAATGAGTGAGGATGGCTACCAACCAGTCTAGATGTCAAAGATATCTGTGGATTCTAAGGATGTTGGGTTTGTTGATGTATATTGCAACATGATTGGTGGAACTTTAGGTATTGTAGGTTTTCTTGATGGGATTGTTGTAATACCTACAATTAATGCTAGATATTTATCCATGTTCTCTTCTTCTAGATAATCTCCTTTTATCTCCTCTATTCTAGGATTCTTAGAGCTGGTCTCTCTCTCTCGGTCTATCTCAATGTCATCAGTACCAGTCCTCTTGGTTCCAGAAAACCTAGAGGTTTGTGGGTATGTTCGGAGGAGTAATTATCTAAATTATTAAAAGTTAAACTTATAGTTTCTTTCTCTGAGCTAGGTCTTGATTAATGCCTATGTGCATCTATTTCCTTGTCCTTTCTTTAATTGTAAATCACATATAGGGGACCATATACCCATTCTACTCCTTGTGTAAAGTTGAATTCTTCTAGAATCTTTTGTGTTTTATCCTAAGCTCTCGTAGTTTTGGCTACGAATGGCTCAATATATTATGGAAGATCGAATGTGATTGCCACCTTTCTTGATGCAAAATGCAACTAGTCACTAATAAACCTCTATATGATAAGAATTATTGCAATTCTAGGTGTGAGAAAGCTTAGCAACAAGTATGGCTTCTCCTCCAAACCATAAAATTTGATTATTGTGTAGTCCTCTAGGAGATATCAGTCTCCTATTTTCCATATCTCATTCATATCCTTCATCTATGGGATAACTCTAAGTAGTGTTTTCTCATGGATGAGTTGATAAAATACTAACATAAAAGACTAAATATAGTACAAAGTCCCATGGCTTTTGGATGTTGTCTTACAAAAGGTATCCATTCAATAGTGGGAAGAACGAAATTAGATGAATCGACTAACCTAGGGGCCAAGTGTTCTAGGGAGTTGTAGGTTTGGTGCATGAATAGGTAGATAATGTATGATTGGTATCAAAATGCATTATTGGACCGAAGACTCATGAATTTGTGGGGGATGGCATCCAATATGTACTTTGGGTAATAAAACAAGGAATAGGCCATGTCGTTAGGGTCACATAATGCTACTAGGAAACCCAACATATTTTCATCAATTTATGTGTCTTGTTCCATCCCCAATATCTAAGTGATCATGGAAATTCTCACTAAGGATTGTTTAGAAAAATTTACAATGGAGTAGGGTGGAGGACATGTGGGAGCCACTAATCCCTCTAGTACATGATATGTTAGTACCTTTTCCTTTTCTCATTAGTGACAACCTTCCAATAGCTTGGTGGTATGGCCTCATCTAGCTTCTACATTCTAGTCCAATCCTGGAAACATAACATTGTTTCTATTACTTATGGAGTTGTTAACAACACTACTCTGGGAACTTTAGTGGATAGAATGGTTCAACTTGCAAAACTATTTTGTGGTGCTACCCAACTTATGACCTCTAGAAATTCTTAAATTGGGGTACCACTGCCTTTACCATATTACTTCTGAATAGGTTTTCCAACACCAGTCTTTCTTGTACATTTTAATATACCTAGCGAATTCCAGCATACATGTCCACAGTGATGAAACAAGGATCATGGATCTTAGATTAGGCATATATGATCTCTTATTCATGTGGCTTCTCCATTGCTGGAGAAGTCATTAATGCAAGATTGTGTGACATGTTAACTTCACTCTAGTACTAGGGGATAGAAACTAGGAATATTGCAAGTACAATTAGCTTTGACAAATGGGATATTTAGGGAGTAAGAGAGAAGAATATTGTGAATACTGGAAATATTTCACCCAAGGCTTGATGTGTCCAAAGGATTCCACCATGTTTTTTGGAGGGCATAATTGGCCTTGAACAAGAGGATGAATTTGATGGTCTCAGGTTGAATTTCCTACATTGTTTGGTGTGCTTAGTAGTGGAGGTCAAACAACGAAGTGGGTCATTATCGAATTCGAGGAATGTGGCACAAATGGGGGGCAGTTGTGGTGATTTTAAATGTGTGTATTTCACTCTAGTTTATTACAGTTGGAGTAGGACCTTCTGATAGTTAGGCATGGTCTCAGTGTAGTTTCCACTGTGAGGGTGTTAGTAGAAGTTTTAAGAGAAAATGAGCGAAAAAAATATTATTTTAAGCTACTAGTGACAAATATCCCTAACAACAATGATTAAAAGCTGCAATTTCTCTTCATATATGAAAATAAACATCAGAAAACCTGCAAAAAGATGGCCTACAAATAGAACAACAAATAACAACATATAAATGAAATATACCTAATGGAATATAAATGATTTTTATTATTATTACAAGTAAATGAAACTAATACACCTGATGAGGAGAATGTGCAGACTTGGATCTACAACATGATCCCCCTCCACGGGATGGGTTCTTTGATACCCTGGGCTTCAACTACAACTCTCTGTCTCAATGGATGTAATGGGAAAAAGGAAGTGATGGTGGCTTAAACTCAAAATTGGGAGCTCAAATGCTACAAGATGATAGTGATGATGATGAAATGGTCATGTGTGTAAAATGATGAAAAACTTGTTTATTTATAACAAAATACTAGGATAAATCTAGATCTAGAAAAATAATAAAATATTATTACACTAAATCAAGATCTAGATATTAGAAATATTTTATTATATTTTATAGAGGGAAAGATGATTTGAAATGGTAAAATATATTTATTTAGTAAACTAACTTTAAAAAAAAATGATTAATTGAGTCAATTAAGAAATGTGGTTAAAGTAAAAAATAAATAAAATGATTTATTAACTACTTTAAGGGGATAAGGTCAAAGTGGTTTAAAAATTATTATTAAATATTTATCTCATGAGAAAAATAAGGGATAAATAAGGAATAATAAATAAATAATGATTTTTTTATTATTCCAGGATAACTTAATCAAAATGGTTTAGAAATAATCATTAAATAATGATTTAATAGTTACTTTGAAATAATAATAAATAAATAATGAGTTATTTAATTACTCTTATGGGTTTTTTTGTTTTAATAAGAAATAATTTAGGGATATGGCTCTCTACTTTATTTCCTAAGGTGAAAGTGGGTTTTAATGTGTACAAACCCATACTACATGGTGTACTTCGATCAATCTAGTAGAAAATGAATACGTGATTATTTTTTAGGTGATAATAGAGGGGCATCCAAGAAGAAGGTGGGGTTCACTTTTGATGGGTGATTGGAGGAAGAGGCACATTGGGGAATATATGGTCATGGTTGGCTTCTTGCTCTGCGAATTTTACTAATGAAAATGGTGAGAGTGCTACCCATCCCAAGATTTTATATATAAAAAATTCCTTTTAGGCTACCATGTGTCATTTTTGATTGGTTGGGATGACATTATGTTGATGTCATGTTAACATTATCATGATTCGAAGGGGAGATTTCATACCTATGCAAAGGGGTGAAATCATCATACAAAGCTAACAGGGTGATGTGGTGTGCTAACATCTCATGTTAATAGTGCATCGACCATGCAACAACTTGGGATTGGCTCTAGTCTTGCTAGCATGGACTAGGCATGATGGACGATGGTATAGTCAGGTGTTGACAAGAAGCCTTGGACACTCCACTCATAAGAGGTTTTCACATGATGAGGGGGGGGGGGTGGTTTGGTGCACCACTATGGGAAATGCTTGGCCACTAACAATTAACCACGTGTACCCAAGATTTTTTTCCACATTTTCCTATGGCAGTCAAATCATGCAGGTCGGTGATGTGGTTAGATCTCCATTTCTCATCGTTGAATGCTCTCAATTGTCAGATCGTGTTCCCACAAATCCCTCTTGATTGCGTCATGCTAACGTGTTCGTTCATTAATGCTCAAATGATGTAAGTAGTCCTCTTAATGGTTCTTGATTGATGTCATATGAGGCAAAGCATCATGATGATGTTAGTCCCACTATGTATGCCATCATGTTGACATCCTCTTACCTAAATCCCCAATTTGGCCTCAAAATGAGATTTCTTTGATATGTTTTGGCCTTGTACATGTTTTCTCAATGTGCCTTTTGGGTCTGTGACCTCTTGGGTTGGTTTTGTCACAAACATTTAGCTCCATGGGGGACAACAAGTCCTTATGACCTGTTCAGAACTTTATAGCTCTAGTGCCTTTAATGTTGGCTTATGGAGACTTCTATCTTGCAATCTGTTAAGGAGACAAAAATTTCTGAGCAGAACTATATATATATATATATATATATTAACAAAAATTCATTATGTGAATAATTTCATCAAGAACCTACCATTGAAAGGGCTCCCTAGGAAATATCCATAAAACATATCTATTTGATATGTATTATTTTCATGGACTTCATTCACCCAAAATTTTCTGATCCATAGATTGTCAAAATTGCCATGCCTCCCTTTGTTAGTGCAAATTGAATCCCATTTCAACACCAGATCTCCAACTTGTAAATTTCTCTCTTTTTCTATTTTCTCAAATATGGCCTTCATTTTTTGTTGGTAGGCTTTTCTCTTTCCTAAGACCTCTTTCCTATGTTGTTGGGCCTCTATCAACTAATAAATCCTTTTTTTTGCATTGGGCTAGTACCTTGATCTTCCTCTTGCAACAACTTCATCACTGGTATAGTCATATTCATAGGAAATATGACATATGTGGCATACACCAGTTGATAAGGGGAGGTTCCTATTGCTCTTTTAGTGCTTATTCAATTATCCTAGAGTGCATATTTGAGAGTTTCATCCTAGAATCTATTATTTCTCTCTATTATCCTCTTAATTTTTAGGTTTTAACCCTATACATAAATTATCTACAAACGAATTCTTAAAATAGAAAATATACAATGGCAAGAACATAAAACAAATATACACAAAGATTTTCCCTTGGATCCCAAAACTGGGACTAGTAGATTGATTTTTCATTATATTCCTTTCAATGTTAGAATACATATATATACATGTTCAAGCACTCATAAACCCCAATCCATTAACCTTGGATTATAACATAATCATAGTTCCCATGACCATGTCTACAAAATACCATGGACAGAAAACCATCATGCCCAAAACCATGTGCAAAACCCATGCACAAAACCATGGGTGGGTCCACCCAAAATATTTGGGTCTGGCCCTTATCCTCGGGTCCAAATTAAAAAAAAATCTTGGGGCGCTACCCTGGACCATGTTCCGGTGGGCTAACACCCCACTACAAACCCCGTGACAGGGGGGTTGCTGCCCCCCATGTGACCCCCCTGCTACACCGGGTGTAATGTACAATTCATGGGGCTAGTCGTGGAAATAATATAACACACGCACACAACATTCTCCCACTTTTTTTTCTTTCCACACATGGGGTCATAAGATAGCTTAGTCATTGGTTCAGCCTTGCAACTCCCATTTTTTCTTTACACTAAGAAATATTCTTAGTGCTCATAGGATTCATCAATGCATCTACAACATTCTTCAAAGTCTCCGCCTTTACAAGAAACACCTTTTTTTCCTCAACCATATCCCTCACAAAGTGATATTGAACATCAATGTGCTTTGTATTTGAATGACAAGCAAGGTTATTTGCCAAGAAAATTGCACTTCGGCTGTCACAGTCTATTCTTATAGCTCGTTGTACCAACCCCACACTTGAACAAAATCTCTGCAACCAAAATTCTTCCTTTCTTGCATGAGTGGCTACCATGTATTTAGCTTCTATAGTTAAAAGAGCCACTACAGACTATTTCTTGCTCATCCAACTAACTCCTCCTCAAAATAGGTTAAACACATACCCACTTGTAGATCTTCTCTGATCTAGATCTCAAGCCCAATCTGCATCAACAAATCCATGGATGTCCAAAACTCTATCCAAATTTTGTCTTCCTTGGTAGCACAGACCATAATCACTAGTGCCATGAAAATACCTAAAAACCTATTTCACTTTTGTCTAATGGTCCTTTCTTGGTTTTGACATAAACCTGCTCAATAATCTCACTGCATGTGCAATGTCTGGTCTAGTACAGACCATTGCATACATCAGGCTACTAACTACACTCTAATATGAAACATGGGACATGTCCTCTTCCTCTTGTTGTGTCTTGGGACGCTATTCAACGGATAACTTTACATCTACAAGAATAGGAACCTTCACTAGTTTATCATCCTACATATTAAACCTCTGCAATATTGTCTAGATGTTCTTCCTCCAGTTTAACCAGAGCTTCCTATTTTCCTGATCTTATTTGATTTCCATGCCCAAAATATAGTTTGCAGCACCAAGATCCTTCATGTCGAAATTTAGAGGACAATTATGTCTTCAAATCCTAGTTAATTTCTTTGTCATTTCCAATCAACAACATATCATCCACATATAATACTAAATAAATAACATGATCACCAATTAATTTAAAATACACACATTGATCTGCTTTTCTTCTTGTGAAGCCAATTCCTTGTATATATCTATCAAATTTCTAATATGACATCCTTGGTGATTGTTTTAACCCATACAAAGACCTTTTTAACCTGCATACCAGTTCTTTCTTACCATTCACTGCAAATCCTTCTGGTTGGTTCATGTAGATATCTTCTTCCAGATCCCCATGAAGAAATTTTGTCCTCATATCCATATGTTCTACCTCCAAATAAAAATCAATGACAATAGATAAAAGTATTCTAATAGAAGTTAACTTAGCAACAAGAGAAAAATATCACCAAAATCAATTCCTGACAACTAGGAATAACCTTTTTCTACCAACCAAGCTTTGTATTTCTCCACCTTTCCTTCTGCATTCATCTACTTCTTAAACACACATTTTCTTCCAATGGGTTTCCTTCCATCTGACAATTTCACTAGATCCCAAGTCTCATTTTTTTCCAAAGATGTCATTTCATCAACCATGGCCTCTTTCCAGATTTTTCCATCCTTTAAATCTACTACCCCCCTGATATTTCTGGGATCGTCGGCACTAATAGATAAAGAAAAAATTGAGTAGAAAGTGAATTTTCTATACCTTTCTGGCTTCCTTCTCTCTTGAATTGATCTTCTCAAAACTAGAGCTTGTGGCTCTTCCTCTTCTAATTCCTATTATGTTGTAGAGTCTGATTCTTCCTCCTTTACCTCAAACACTATCTTCTCAAGTTACTTTGGTAGGACTTCATGTTTAATAACATATTTCACCTCTCTACAAAGCACATCTCAGTTGTACACAACCTTCCTTGTTTCTGGGTTCCAAAGCTTATAACCTTTTAAGCCATATTTATACCCAATAGAGATGCACCTTTCAAATTTAGTATCCAACTTGGTCCTTTTATCCTTTGGAACATGTACATATGCATCACATCCAAATACCCTCAGATGTGAAAGAGAGGGTTTATTACCAGTCCATACCTCATGTGGCGTCTTATCCTCCAACATTGATGAAGGTGACATGTTAAGCAGGAAACATGCAGTCTCCACTGCATCTTCCAAAAAATCTTGTCCGAACATGGCACCATTAAGCATGATTCTTGCCTTTTCCATTAACGTCTTGTTCATTCTTTTTGCAACTCCATCTTTTTGAGGTGCGTATGGAGTAGTATTTTGTTGTGCTATACTACACTTCTTACAAAATTCTTCAAATTCCTTCTTGCAAAACTCTCCACCATTATCTGTACTCAATACCTTGATCTTCTTCTCTGTTTGATTTTCCACCAAAACCTTAAATTCTTTAATCATGTCAAAGACTTCAAATTTCTTCCAGAGAAAATATATCCATATATTCCTCGAGAAGTCTCATATAAATGACACATAGTACACAAACTTACCCAGTGGTGGAACTGAAACAAGTCGAAATACATCAATTTGTGCAAGCTCTAATATCCATTTCGTCGTCTTACCACTAGAGGGGAAACTCACCCAATTCTGCTTCCCATATAGACAGTGTTCACAGAAATAAAAATCTAGACAACAATTATACATGCCTTCTAGCATACCATTACCATGCAGTATTTGAAGGCACTTCTCTCGAATATGTCCAAGCATTTGATGCCAAAACATGGTCTTTTATCTAGAGACCACTAGGTTTTCTACTCCACTTACAGGAACCACAAAACTGTTGCACCCATCAATAACAGTGTTACCTAGAAGCTTGTAAAAAGTTCTAATCCAAACTCCCTGCATCAATACTAGTGCTCCCCAAATCATCTTGCAAGTATCTTTACCAAACACTGTTTTCACACTAGCATCATCTATCCTTCTTACATAAATCTGATTTCTGGCTAATGCAGGAATATGCAGAACACCAGGAAGTCTTCTAATCCTTCCACCTTGCAACTTCAACTTGACTTTTATATGTTCGATGATTCTAGGCTTTCTATCATCCCCTAAGAAGACATCACCACCATCATATTTCTTGTACTTGCAGAACCACTCCCTATGGGGAATGAAGTGAAAGGATGCACCCGCACCAATCAACCATACCTCATGATCTCCAAGTGTACTTGAAGAAGAATCCAAGTACACATCCCCACCTTCATTTGAGGTGCTTTTCACCTCTACATAAGGAGCATCATCATATCCCTTTCCTTTCTCAGAAGATTTAGATCTATAATCCTTTTTGTAGTGTCCTTCGTTTCCGTATTTCTAGCACACCTTTACAAGTTTTCCTGAGTATTTAGATCTCCCACTCGAGGACTTATTTTTTGCTTTGTTTCAGGACCATCCTCGTACAGACAAGGCATCTCCATTCTGTCTCTCCATATTTTTCTGTTTCATCTCCTCTAATAGCAAGGATGAGACTATTTCATCAAACTTCAAGGTAGTTGTGTTGCTACCAATCGTAACAACTAGACTATCCCACAAATCTGGTAGAGAACGTAGAAAACTGATGCACTTATCATTGTCTAGAATTTTTTTATCAATAGATAAAAACTCGCTTACCACAATATTAAATGAATTCAGATGATCTGTTACCAAGTCTCCATCCTTCATCCTCAGGTTATACACCTTTTTCCACAGGAACAGTTTGTTCACCAGAGACTTAGATTGGTACAAATTCCCTAAATTTTCCCATAAAGCCTTTGTCGTAGCTTCCCCTGATAAATCCAACAGCACTGAATCTGACATACACAACCATATCGTGCTCTTTGTCTTCCAATCCAACTTTTCCCAATCTTCTGCAAACATTGTCGTTGGTTTAGTACCCATATCTACCACAATTCACTGATCTTTATCCACGAATAGATCCTCCATATTAAGCTTCCACAACTCAAAAAATTGTCCATTGAATTTCTTGATCTCTCTTTCCAATATTCGCCATCTTCTTTCACCGCAAGAATCGATCCTACAGATCTCCCATTGAATAGGGTCTATCATAGGCCTAAGAAAAACCCCTCAATAGCAAAGGTGTTCCCTTGAAGCTGAAATAACTCTGATACCAAATGTAGGTTTTAACCTTGTACAAAAATTACTTGCAAATGAATTCTTAAAATTGAAAATATAAAATAGTGAGAACATAAAACAAATATATAGAGATATTTTTCACTCGACCACAAAATCGGGACTACCAGATTTATTTTTCATTATATTCCTTTCAATGTTACAATACATATATATACATGTTGAATAATTCATAAACCCCAATCCATTAACCCTGGATTAGAACATAATCGTAGTTTCCCTAACTAGATCTACAAAATACCATGGGGAAAAAACCATCATGCCCAAAACCATGTGCAAAACCCATGCAAAAACCATGGGTATCTCAGCCCACTATCTTTGGGTCCACCCCCATCGTTGGGTCCACATAAAAAAAATTCTTGGGACACTACCCTGGACCTCGTGCAGGGGAGTTACTGCCCCCCTGTAAACTCCAGAATAAGGGGGAGGGGGGGGAGGGGTGGGGGGGATGTGTTTTCCCCCCTATGACTCCCTCGATATGCCCAACACAATGTACAATATGTGGGGCTAGTCATGGAAGGAATATAACACACACCTGACATAATTATCCTTATGAGGTTCTTGTTAGAGGACTCTGCAAATACATTAACTTGTGGTTAGTGGGCTATAAAATGCACCAACTTTATTCCATAATAATGAAAAAACTATATCATTTTGAATGATTTGAACGCTTGAGCATTGTCCGTCATGAGGTTCCTTAGACATCCAAATCTTGAGAGAATGTGGTTCTCGAAAAATGCTATCACTAATCTCTCATCCTTTCAAGTTGGAATTTATTCAACCAATTTTTTGAAGTATTCGGTGGTTTTGAGGATGTATTTCTCCAATGAAATGTAATCCCCATTGTTGGAATGGAGATTGGAATTCAAGGGGATTCAATGGTAGAGTATTCAACTTTTAATTTCATTTGAACAACTCAAATTTTGGGCATAATCTAATAGAAACATTGGTATCCTTGAACAATGATGGCCAGTATCACCCAACTCTGAAACATTTATATGCCATGGCATTCCATGCTTGATTACCTCCGCAAATTCCATGGTGAAAATCTGCAATGATCTCTTGGGTTCAATATTTTATAACACAAGTAGAACACTAATAGGGTTTTTGAAAAATAGATTTTCTCCTATAATACAAAACTTAGTAGCTTTAAGCTTGAGAGATATACATAGGGCTCTTGGCAACTCGGGAAGGCATTGCAAATTATACAAGAAGAATATTACATATTTGTATCAACTGGAACTTTGGAACTCGGCAGGGCCCATTAGAAAGGTCTCTCGAGGATTATTTTCCTTAGGTGATGAAATTTCCTCTATATTTTCCTCTTCCATGGTAGTACAAATAGATCTAGTTAAGAACATTCCCAATTCCACATGATTGGCCTCAACAGGCAGCTTTTCTAGTCTTTCACCTTTCACAAGCTTTGTTAGTTTGATCTCCTGTCATATTCCTGAAGCTTGGAAATCCACTTTCCTTGCCTACCATCACGATTAGGCTAAGTGAGGATTTATTTTATTGCCACTAAAGGTACATATGTTGTTAGTTTTGAATGCACCACATACTTCTGACAAATAGCCCTAACAACAATGATTTAAAACTACAATTTCTCTTCATATATGCAAAATAAACATCAGAAAACCTGCAAACATATGGCTTGCAAATAGAACAACAAATAAAAACATATAAAATGAAAGATACCAAATGGAATAGAAATGTTTTTTATTATTATTGTAAGGAAATGAAACTAATAGACTTGATGAGGAGAATGTGAAGAATTGGATCTACAACATCCATCCCCCTCTATTGGATGGGTTCTTTGATACCCTAGGCTTCAACTACAACTTTTTGCCTCAATGAATGCAATGGGAAAAAGGAATTGATGGTGGCTTTAACTCAAAAGTGGGATATCAAATGCTACAATATGTTAGTGATGAAGATGAAATGGTCATATGTGTAAAATGAGGGAAAACGTCTTTATGTATAACAAAATGCAAGGATAAATCTAGATCTAGAAAAATAATAAAATATTATTACACTAAATCAAGATCTAGACATTAGGAATATTTTATTATATTTTAGAGAGGGAAATATTATTTGAAATGGTCAAATATATTTATTTAGTAAACTAACTAAAAAAAAATATTAATTGAGTCAATTAAGAAAAGTTGTTAAAGTAAAAAATAAATAAAAATGATTTATTAATTACTTTAAGGGGATGACATCAAAGTGGTTTAAAAATTATTATTAAATAATTATCTCACGAGAGAAATAAGGGATAAATAAGGAATAACAAATAAATAATGATTTATTTAATTATTCTTGGATGATTTAATCAAAATGGTTTCGAAATAATCATTAAATAATGATTTAATAATTACTTCAAAGAATAATAAATAAATAATGATTTATTTAATTATTCTTATGGGTTTTTTGGGTTTTAATAAAAAATAATTTAGGAAAATGGCTCATTTCCTAAGGTGAAAGTGGTTTTAATGTGTAGAAACCCATACTACATCATGTACTTCAATCAATCTAGTATAAAATGGCTAGGTAATCTTTTTTTAGGTGATAATAGAGGGGCATCTAGGAGGAAGGTGGGGTTTTCTTTTGATGGGTGACTAGAGGAAGAGGCACATTGGGGAATATCTTGTCATGGTTGTTTTATTGCTCTGTGAATTTTACCAGTGAAAATGGTGAGAGTGCTACCCCTCTCGATATTTAAAATAAAATAAAAACCTTTTAGGATACCATGTGTCATTTTTTATTGGTTGGGATGACATTATGTTGATGTCATGTTAATGTTAGCACAATTCGACAGGGAGATTTTGTACCTATACAAAGGGGTGAAATAATCATACAACGTTTAAAGGGTGATGTGGTGTGCTAACATGTCATGCTAGTAGTGCATCGACCATGCAACGACTTGGGATTGGCTCTAGCCTTGCTAGCATGGACTAGGCCTGATTGATGATGGTATAGTCAGGTGTTGACATGGAAGCCTTGGATCCTCCCCCGATAAGAGGTTTTCACATGGTAGAGAGGCTAGTTTGGTGCATCATTATGGGAGATGCCTGGCCACTGGTAGCTAACCACATGTCCCCAAGACATTTTTTCCACATTTCCATGGGGAAATAATATCATGCAAGTTGATGATGCAATGAGATATCCATTGCTCATCACCGACTTCTCTCAATTGTCAAATTGTGTGCCCACAAATCCCTTTTTCTTGCATCATGTTGATGTTTGTGTTCAATGATGCTCAATTGCTATAAGTAGTCCTCTTAATGACAGTCAAATGATTTCATCTGAAGAAGAGCATCATGATCACGTTAGTCCCTCTATGTATGCCAAAATGCTAACATCCACTGACCTATATCCCCATTTTGGCCTAGATACGAGATTTATTTGCTATGTTTTGGCATTGTACAGGTTGTCTCAATGTGCCTTTTCGGCCTGTGACCTCTTGGGTTGGTTTTGGCACCAATATTTAGCTCCATGGGGGACAACAGGTACTTATGGCCTATTGAGAACTTTATAGCTATAGTGCCTTTAATGTTGGGTTGTGGATTCTTCTATCCTGCAATCTGTTGAGGGGACAAAAAATTATGAGGAAAACTATATCTATATCTATCTATATATATATATATATATATATATATATATATATATATATAACAAAAATCCGTTATGTGAAGAATTTCTTCAAGAACCTACCATTGACAAGGCTCCCTAGGAAATCTCCATCAAAAGTATCTAATTGATATGTATTATTTTCTTGGGCTTCTTTCACCCAAAATCGGTCGATCCATAGATTGTCAAAATTTCCATGCCTCACTTTGTCAGTGCAAATTGAATCCCATTTCAACACCAGATCTCCCACTTCTAAATTTCTTTCTTTATCTCTTTTCTCAAATATGGCCTTCATTTCTTGTTGGTAGGCTTCTTTCTTTCCTACGACCTATTCCCTATGATGTTGGGCCTCTATCAACTAATAAATATTTTTTTTGCATTGGATTAGTACCTTTATATTCCTCTTGCAATAACTTCATCACTGGTATAGTCAAATTCATAGGAAATATCACAGATGTAGCATACACAAGTTGATAAGGGGAGGTGCCTATTTCTCTTTTAGTGCTTATTCTATTTTCCCAGAGTGCATATTTGAGATTTGCATCCTAGAATCTCTTATTTCTCTCTAACATCCTCTTAATTTTTAGGTTTTAACCCTATACATAAATTACCTACAAACGAATTCTTAAAATAGAAAATATACAATGGCAAAAACATAAAACAAATATACACAAAGATTTTCCCTTGGATCCCAAAACTGGGACTAGTAGTTTGATTTTTCATTATATTCCTTTCAATGTTAGAATACATATATATACATGTCGAAGCATTAAACCCCAATCCATTAGCGTTAGATTAGAACATAACCGTAGTTCCCCTGACCGTATCTACAAAATACCATGGGCAGAAAACCATCATGCCCAAAACCATGTGCAAAGCCCATGAAAAAAACCATGGGTAGGTCCACCCACTATCTTTGGGTTCGCCCCTCCATCCTTGGGTCTACCCAACTATTATTGGGTCTGCATAAAAAAAACCTCTCGGGGTGCAACCCAGGACCCCGTGCTGGGGGGTAACACCCCACTACAAACCCCCTAACAAGGGGGGATGCTGCCCACTTATGACCCTGTCACTGCACCCGACATAGTGTACAGTGCCTAGGTCTAGTTCGAGAAATAATATAACACACACCCAACATTCCCACTTATTGTTTTCTTTCCACACAGGGGGTCACAAGAGAGCTTAGTCATTGTTCCAGGCCTGCAACACCCATTTTTTCTCTACAAAAAAAAAATTTCTTAGTGCTCATAGGATTCATTAATACATCTGCAACATTCTTCAAAGTGTCCACCTTTACGAGCAGCACCTTTTTGTCCTCAACCATATCCCTCACAAAGTGATATTGAACATCAATCTTCTTTGTCTTTAAATGATAATCAAGCTTCTTTGCTAAGAAAATTGCACGTATGTTATCACAGCCTATCCTTATAGGTCTTTGTACGAACCCCATACTTGAACACAACCTCTGCATCCAAATTGATTCCTTGAGTGTGTTACACTAAAATTTGTAACTATTTGCAGTTAGTATGGCTCCATCAACTGTCATACTATCCTCCTTGGCAAGTCTCATACCTCTGCTCTTCATGTCAAACTCCAAGAAAGAGAGAAAGTCTTTTAAAATCTATATATCTCTGGGTACGCAGTTTCTCTTAGCCTTACCTGCGTGTACGCACCTCAAGTTCACAATACCTGCGTACTTGTATGCTCTGTCTGTAAAGGGGTGGGTGCGTACTCCTATAAAGGTCAAAAGGCACAAGTTTCACTCCAAAAAAGTTACTTGTGGTCATTTCTAGAGCATTCTAGAAGCTTGTTTGACGTGTATTGAGCGCCTCCAAATGGTTCATGTATCCCTATGAAAGAGGAACTTATCCCATCAAGAGGGGAGCTATCCCATCCAAAGAGGGGCTTATCCCATTGATGGTGGACCTGATTAACTTCCTCTAGAGCACTATAAATATAGGTATTGGGTCAGAAGGAGGGGAGGTTAAAAGCTGAACATTCCTAACGGTAGATGCTGCTGGAATTAGGACTCCCTTATAGAGCTTGAGAGGAGAGATTCCCATCCTTTCCTAGCCTTATTTGGAAGTGGGTGAGCTGATCAAAGTAAAGGAAAACTCTTGCTAGACCCTAGGAGGGACCTGCACAACACCAAGGCTCAGGTTTTAATGGTTTCTTTTGTTTCCACTTAATGCAAATAAACTCATTTTTCTCAACAGATTGTTATTCATGATTTGTTTCATATACTCCTTGGTCTGTATGATGAATATGTGTTATTTTATAAGTTTATCAGGTGTTATTTAATCTTTTGGCTTGTTAGTGAATGCAGGTTTCGAAGAGAAGGAGGAGCTCATCCGGATCGGCAAGGCTAGACTACTACAAAGTGTTGGACTAAAGGTATGTTATAATCACTTGATTACTTGTATTCTAAATGCATGTTTAGAGAAAGGTAGTGTTTATTTGTCTTGTTTGTCACTAGAAAGCCTTGGCTTCTAGGGAGGTCGGTTTTGTCCGCAAAATTGACTCTTTCCGCATGACAAAATGGCGACTCCGCTGGGGAATCCATTGATGTGAATGATTTTTCCTTTGTGTGAAACTTTGATTTGAGAAAAGTCGTTTGTTTTCTGGTTTTTGGCTATTTGAATGTGTGTTTGGGTGGGCTAGCTTAGGGTTAAATTAGATTTTAGTTTTTCTTGGTTTTGCTAGCAATACGCACCCTCTGAGTTAAGCACAGTGCGTACCTGTACGCACTGCAGCTTTGTGCACAGAGCGTACACGCACCTGTGCAAACAGGTTGCCTGCGTACCCTGTCAAAATTGAGAAAATTTCAATTTTCTTCTTTTTTGCCTTTTAGATTTTGTTTTTAATTTGTTTTTTCTGCCCAGATCCACTGGTTACCTGTCATAAATCTTCACCTAAGCTTGTTTCATCAGTGTCAAGAGTTTTAGTGAAATTCATAGAGATTTTGCCCTAGGGTTTGATTTTTGCACTGGTCCTGTAGTGACTTTGGCTTTAGAAGTTGTAAAACCTTGGATCTCTCTGGTTTTTTCAGTCTTCTTAGGAGCCGAACCTTTCATAGAATCCACCCTTGTGAGAAACCTACCTTTGTGTTGTCTCTTTGCCGAATCTCGAAAAAGTTCGTTGATTGAACTTTGAATTTTATTCTTAAGAAAAAGAACAAAAGATTTTGATTTTTGTTTTTGATTGGTTTTTTATTCTGCATTAACTAGTCCTTAGTTAAATTTTGACTGAGTAAAACATCCTGGAATCATACTTGGTAGGCTTTTTCCTCATTAGATTTACTTTTAGGTGCATTTCTCTTGGATTTGCTTTTGTGTGAAATTGAGTTGATTTGATTGCCATAGATTTTTTAACTTTGAATTCTGTTAAAGTAAGTTTTACATGCTTTATTAATATAGGGAAAAATACAAAAAAAAACTCTTTTGAAGAAAAGTTTGCTTTAGTAGCATTTGAGTCTTTGAAAAGAAAAGGAATTTTCATGAAGTAATTAGTGTTCATGTGTTGTATGCTTTGGAAAAGATAAAGAGTTTGTTTCTTTGATTTTCATTGCCAAGAAAGTTGTTTTTATATCAATTTTGCATTCTCCAACTCTCTTAGCTAGGGAATTCATTGAAAAAGAAAATTAGTATAAATCATCCTAAGTGCATATTTTTAGTGGATTTCAGTCGAGTCTACACACCATCAGTTTCATCTCCACTACCTTTTGTCCTAAAGAAAAGCCATAAAATTAACGCTTAAAGCAAAATCAACTTAGTAACTTTTATTTACTAGGGCTCTAAAACACCAATATAGATCAGGCTAGTGTCTTGGAGCAGGAGAGTAATTAACTCTCCAAGACAGTAAAACCAAACAAGTAGCTCATCTTGTGGTAGGATAAATCCAACTGTTTTATTTGTACTCTGGGAAAGCTCCTCTTAAAGGAGAAGCACGAGACCGTGTCTGAACCAGTGAGGGGATCAATCCTCCTTCATTGGGAAAGACACCAGATATGCACATACTACAAACAGTAAACCTCAGATTATTGTCGAGGAGCCTGGGGTCACTTGTCGGTAAACCTTGGATTATTATCAAGGAGCCGGCAAGGGGATTGAGCTTGTTACTCTGCCCTTGCGTGCTATCGGGTCGTAGACTGTTCCCCCAGGTATATTTGTTGTTGTTGGTAACCTTAGTGACCATTATCTTTAGGATTCTACTGAGGTGATGGTGGAGGGAAGATCACACTGTACCTGGAGTAGACGTCGGCTAGACTCACTTGGATTTTTCGGGGGGTTCACTTCACTCGAGATGGTTAAAGTGGAGGAACTTGTGTCGGTCTATTCATTAAGCAAGTTGCCGGGGTAACTGTTCCACCCACCACTTCTGTACTAAATTCGGCGATGTTGGGTTTCATCTCCAACTAGTGTTTTCAGTCCGGAAGGCTATTGTTTGTGTACGGTTTGACGCCCTAGATTCTTTAGGCATGTGATTCGAATTTGTTTGGTTCTTTAGAGACTTTAGGTGGTTTGCTTTGAGATTTTACTTTATTTGCCTGTGCAGTAGTTAAAAGTTTTTAACTGTGGCTGAATTACCGAGACAGTCCCGTAGACTTCGGGGCAAGTCTCCTGAGATTGTTACCGTGGCTGATTTGTTGAGGAAGTCCCGTAGACTTCAGGGCGAACCTCCTGAAGACGTCCCGGTTCATTACGAAGGTTTGAAAGTCCTTGTAAATCCTAGTGGCAGTTTCCGAGCTTGCTGGTAGTTTTTCATCTACTAGTGATATAGGCGAAGAACCTGAAATATCTGAACCTGTTACTCAAACTTCTAGTGCTCCTGATTCACCTAGGGTAGAAAGAGTCATCACCGAAAATCTTCCTGCTGGTTTGATAGCTATTGAAGGACTTGCTCCAGAAGAAGAATTTGGCGTTTCTATCGTTGAAGATCAACCTACTATTGATCTAAGGGAGCGTGAATCCATCTTTTACAGTCCTCCTAGAAGCATTACTTGGTATCTTTCGTTAACTAATTATTTAGACAACTCAGGGTCAAGTTTTTCTCCACCTCGTACTCCTTATCCACCTGGAGGTATTTATACTCCTGTAAATATGTCTGGTCAGTCGTCCATGTTCACTCAATCTCCTGAATCTTTCTTGTATGGTGGTCCTTCTGTTCCTTCTGGGTATCATTCACTTTCTGGTACTTTTGCGGGAGCATCTCCTCAACCCATTGAACATGGGTTATTAGCTGGAAACAATGGTAATAAACCGTTGGGTGTAGGAGACATTTACATGATGTCAGGTTCAGTTCCCGGTTCTCAACCTCAAGGTGGCCAGTTACCACCTAGGGGGCAGCCTCAATTAACACCTGGGGGGCAACCTCAAGGTACACAAATTGCGTCTGGGGGGAAACCTCAAGGACAGTATGTACCCATAGTACAATACATTCCTCAAGGTCAACCCCAGCCTCAATATGTACCCCAAGGTCAACCTCAGTATCAACTTATAGCTCAAGGTCAACCCCAGTATCAGTATTTACCTCAATGGTATCTACCTCAAGGTCAGTACTCGAGTCAAGGTTATCAACCACCCCAAGGTCAATCTTATGTTCAAGGTACGAGAAATGTACCTTTCAATTATCAATCCTACCCTCAATCCGGTTATGGATCTCAATATCCTCAACCTGTCAGGGGTCAATACCCCAGAATGAACATAGTGTGGGATCCATCGCAAGTTCAACAGGTATTGCAGCCAAGTGTATAGTTTTCATCTCAAGCTGGACAACCCTTAGTTTCTGGTTCGCCCCAGCAACCAGTCCAGTCTAATGTTCAAACTTCTGTACCTTCGGTAGTTACTCAGTCGCCCATTGCACCTAGTAATCCATCTCAAACAATTGCTGCAACTACCGCAACATCTGTTCCTTCCACCACACTTACTTTTGGAGTATCGACAGCTCCGGTTTCTACTGTCTCTACAACTACTCCTCAGACATCTTTACCATTGTCTGGATCCATGATTCAAACTACGGTTCAGATGCCTGTAGGACAGCCTAGTTTAAGTACGGTTGTCACTAGTCAACCACAATTCGTTTATCAACCGTACCAGGGACAGTACCAATACGGGCCTGCTGTCCAACAGTTAGTTTACCAGTATCAACCGTATCCTGGGTACACTTATCAACAACCTCAGCAACCGCAGTACGGTCCGGTTAATCCTGGTTTTCAAGGAGGATACAATATCCCAAATGCGATACCTATTCCAAGTTATCCTGGATATCCTCCTCCTGGGATTGGTCTTGTGACCCAGAGTTTTAGGGATCCTAATCGGCAATTACCGTTTATCACAACTTTGGATTTACCGAACTTGTCGCGCCTAATGAACGATCCAATAAATTATCTTCCGTTTTGGCTGCCAATGCCAAATAAGATTCCCAGTGACATACCCAAGTTCGAAGGTAAGTCTAGAGAGGATCCGTCAAATCATGTGATGACTTACCACCTATGGTGTGCTTCAAATTCCATCTCGGATGATTCGATTCGCTTACATCTTTTCCAGCGTACACTCATTGGTCTCGCGGCCAAGTGGTACATTGAGTTACCACGGGCCTCTTTTTACAATTTTAGTCAGTTAGCTACCTCGTTCCTAACTCATTTTCAGTTGCCGGTCAGATATGATATTGGCACGGAGCTACTAACTTCATTAAAACAGTCGACGTCCACTTATATTTCCGATCATATACATGAATGGAGACGTCGAAGGCGATTAGTGAAAGTTTTTATCCCGGACCAAATCTTAGCTGAATGGTTTGTTAAATCATTATTACCGAAGATTACTGAAGACGTAGCTAAGGCCGGAGTAGTTACTGAGGAGCAAGTGATTGCTCAGGCGCAGTACCTTGACTTAGTTTACACTCAGTCAGGTACGTTACACGAAAATATCCCAGATCTTCCAAAGTCAAATCAAATCGTTGTTGCTCCTTCGGGATCTCATGCTGCTGATGGCATGATTGGTACGGTGAATACTAAAAGCAAGAAGAAGTCTTCAAAGAATTCTTCGCCCATTATAACCTTACCAGACTCCCCGACAGGAGAATCTTCTCCTGAAGTTTCCGCTGATATTCACGCTGTAGAGTCATCTACGGCTAAATCAAAAAACGGTGGGAAGAAGAAAGGTAAGAAGAAGAATAAAGCAGACAAGACTCCAAAGGAGAAAACAGAAAAGTCAGAAACCAATGACGAAAAGCGCAAACCTTGATATCCTTGTCTTATTTGTGAAGAAGATCATTTTACAAGAGATTTCCCTCATCGGGTCGAGGTTGTGAAAATCGTTAAGGGTTCCCCAACTCCTGCTGTTTTGAAAGATCCATTTCCAAAGCAGGAGAGTAAGATGATAGGTTCTTCCTCAAGTGCCAGTGAAGAACCCATATTGATGATGTCTCATGTAAGGATTGCGACTCGATCGCAAGATTATGGTAGTAAGAGTCTTGTTGATGGATCGAAAGAAGCAGAATCTTCTCATTCAAATCCATCAACCTCAACTCCCGGTTCCGATACACTACAGATCGAGAAACCTAACCCTGACTTAGTAATCAAACCGCCCGCTAAGGGTGTACTTCGGAGGTCTACTTTCAATCCACATGCGAGAGCAGCCCAGAATTACAACATTGTTGAGGATTTAGTTGTTTCACCCTCAGCAATGTTGGCTTTAGAAGTGCTGCAATCATGCCTAGCACAGCGAAAATTACTTTTGTCGGCTATAGGAGCTGTTGATGTTCAGGACCCGAACCTAATAATATTTGATCTAGAAAATAATACACCATGCTTGCCTCATCAGATGGCTTTCCAGATCCCAGTGATAGTAAAAAACAGGCCTATTCATCAGACTGTAATTGATGAGAGAGCTTCCACGTGTATTATGTCGATACAGTGCTGGAGATCGCTTGGTTCTCCTTCACTAAATCAATCCCTAACAATTCTTAAGGCCTTTGATGGCTGTGGGTTCCATCCGTTTGGCATTCTACAAGATTTTCCTATAGGGGTTGAAGGAAAAACCATTAGTCTAGATGTGGAGGTGGTTGATTTCCCTCTGGACTACAACCTTCTCTTGGGTCGAAGTTGGTCTTACGCTATGACAGCGGTCGTTTCATCGGTCTTCAGAGTAATAAAGTTTCCACACAATGGCAAGATCGTAACCATAGACCAGCTGGCTTAATTTTCATCCGACCCAGCCTCTTCAGAGAGTATCCAGCATGTCGGTAAAACGACTATCCCTTACAAGGATGTTGGCGTAGGATTAGTTAAAGATGCCGGTTTACTGGGAACTTTTCCTTTTCCTCCAATCAACGTCGTGTCTTCATTTGCATCTATTCATATGATTACTTCAGACACCATTGTTTATGACGATCCTTGGATTGTTCCTTCTGAATCTGAGATAGACTCATTTGGTGACGCAATTCCTTTGAGTCCATATGAAATTGCCTATGAAGCCGTGCAGTCTTTTACCGACCCGAGTTCAACCAAAATCGACCAAATGAATGTGGTCGGTGAGGAATCACTTTTCACATCAACCTCGGAGTTAATAGCGTTTCCCGAAGTTGTGTCATCTGACGATTAACTTTGTGAAGTCCTGTGCATAGACGATTTACCATGGGAAGATCTCCATCATAGATCTTCGTTTTTACCTGAGGATGATCGTTTTGAAAATGATTTCTCATCAATATTTACAGCTGAATATGTCAAAGAAGCTCAGAGTCCAATGAAACATCCTGATTCAGAGCTGAATTTGGGAAACATTTCTCGTACTATTCCCATTGACATTTTAGTCAAGCCCGGAATTGTTGAGCACATTCATATAGGTGCCTCGTGTTCAGATGACGAAATTCAGACATATAAGGCCCTATTTCAAGAATTTCGCGACGTGTTTGCCTGGTCCTATGAGGAAATGCCAGGAATTGATCCCGCAATTGTTGTCCATGAGATCAAGACTTACCCGGATGCTAAACCCGTTTGGCAACGTTTGCGTCAGATTCACCCACAAAAAGCGGTTGCGATTAAAGCAGAAGTTGCGAAGCTTTTGAAAGCAGGTTTCACTTATCCGATCCCGTTAACGGATTGGGTATTGAATATTGTTCCAGTTAACAAAAAACAGGGAACAATAAGAATATGTATCGACTATAGGGATATCAATCGTGCTTGTCCCAAGGACAACTATCCAACACCCTATATCGATCAAATAATTGATGATTGTGCCGGCAGTGAAATATTTTCCTTTATGGACGGTTTTTCCGGTTACAACCAAATCAATATTCTACCTACCAATCAACCAAAAACGGCTTTCATTTGTCCATGGGGGACATTTTCTTATTGCAAATTACCTTTGGGCTTAAGAATGCCGGAGCCACTTTTCAAAGGGCGATGTCTTATGCATTTCATGACATCAAGCACATTGTGCAACCGTATCTTGATGATTTGCCTGCTCACTCCTTACATCGAGCTGATCACCTTGTCCATTTACGAGCAATCTTCATGAGGTGTAGGCATTATCGTATACGGTTGAACCCACACAAATGTGTCTTCTGTATAGAAGTGGGACGATTGTTGGGATTTGTAGTTTCAAAAGCCGGCATCCGCGTCGATCCCTCGAAGGTAGAAGCTATCATCAAATTGCCTCCTCCTTCGAGTCTTCGCCAACTCCAAAGTTTGCAGGGGAAAGCAAACTTTTTACGCCGATTCATTCCTAACTACACCGAGATTACCAAGGGTTTTACCCGGTTGTTGAAACAGAACGCTCAATTCTCTTGGGATGACATAGCTCAGAAATCTTTCGATGCGCTCAAGCATGCGTTGACCCATGCACCGTTGCTGCATCCTCCCAACTACAACCAGGATTACTTTTTGTACCTCGCCGCCGCTCATTCCACCATTGGAATGGTCTTACTCCAGGAAGACGAATTCGGAACGGAACATGTGATCTATTACCTTAGTCGGACATTGAATCCCACTGAGCTCAAATATTCACATGTGGAGAAATTGGCCTTGGTAGCCGTTCAAGCTGTCCAACATTTTCGTCACTACATTCTTCTCCGTAAAACTACAGTCATTTCGGATTGCAACCCTATGATCTACATTTTGACTAAACAATTGCTAAGGGGCAAGTACTCTAAATGGATCGTTATCCTGCAGGAGTTCGACTTGGAATTTGAAAAATCTAAGTCTAAGAAATCCTTAGTTTTTGCAGAATTGATGTGTGATTTCCCACGTGCTGACACAGAAACTATGGCAGAGGAACCCATTGCGGACGAATCTTTGTTTCTCATCAGCACTTTAGATCCGTGGTATGGGGATATAATCGTCTATCTCCAGACCCAATCCTTTCGGCCCGAAGTTTCAAAGTCGGAACGTCGGAAAATTCGATTCCAGTCCCAACAGTACAAATTATTGGAGATACTCTTTATCGTTGTGGGGCGGACTTGATTTTTCGCCATTGCTTAACTCACGAGGAAGTTGAAAGGGTTTTGAATGACTGTCACTCTGGAGCATGTGGCGGTCATATGTCTGGGTATGCCACAGCCCAAAAGATATTGCGCGTTGGCTACTTCTGCCCGTCCTTGTTTAAAGACTATATTATTGCGGTCCAGAAATGCCACAACTGTCAAGTGTTTGATCGCAAGATGCACGCACCACCTGCTCCTCTCCACCCTATAATTTCCGTTGGTCCTTTTGCTAAATGGGGTATCGATTTTATTACATGTAACCCTCACTCGGCCGGGGGGCATGCGTATATCATCCTTGCGGTTGTTTATTTTACTAAGTGGGCCGAGGCGATGCCTACATTCGAGGCAGACGGAAAGACAGCTGCGATTTTCATATTCAATCACATTATTGCTAGGTTTTGTATCCCACAAGCGATAATCACTGACCATGGGAGCCATTTTCGAAACGTTATGATGACAGAACTTACAGGCCATCTTGGTTTGCGTCACGATAGCTCAACTCCTTATTATCCACAAGCCAATGACCTAGTTGAGTCCATCAACAAAGTTTTAGTTATCATGATCCGACGAATCATTGGTATTCATCGGTCGAATTGGCACAACATGTTATTTTCCGAGTTTTGGGCGTACCGAGCCTCAGTGAAAACATCAACAAGGTTCACTCCTTTCCAACTAGTTTATGGTTTGAAAGCAGTGCTGCCCACTGAATGCGAAATCCCGTCACTTCAAATGGCTGTCGAATTACTTCCAACTACTTCCGAAGAGGAGAAGCGTCTATTATACTTAGCTCAATTAGATGAGACTCGACGTGACGCTGCATTGGCAATCGAGACTCACGCAAAACGGATGAAAGTTCAGTATGATCGCAACGTGACCCCTCGAAATTTTTCAGAAGGAGACCTAGTGCTATTATATGATCAAGCTAACGATAAATTAGGTGCTGGAAAATTCGTTCCTATGTGGCATGGGCCCTACATTGTCAAGCGAAAGCTAGCAAAAGGGGCCTATGAGCTGGTAGATTGTGACGGGGACTCTTTGGGTAAACCCAAAAATGGACTTTACCTAAAGAGGTATTAGGCTTAAATGATGGGTATGGAGATTTAGTTAGCTTATATTTTTCTTTCTAGCTGGTGTGTTTGTTAGTATAGACAGTGTGCTTAGCTTAGAGAGTGTGTTTTTCGTCGTTATTCTGGCTTATCTTGGTTTTACTCTTGATATTGCAGATGTCGACGCGTCTCCAAACGTACAATGGATTCGCTGATGGTGCTTGTCGTAGTACACAGAATATCTCTTCCGCAACTTGGGTTATCTATTCGCCCTCTGACAAGTTAGTTTCTATGCATGGGGTGAGCCTCGGTCAAACAACAAACAACATTGCAGAATACAATGCAGTGATTGAGTAATTGTCTGAATCTATTTCGTTTGGGATTCGGAGTTTGATAGTGAGGTTAGATTCTGAACTCGTTGTATTACAGCTTAATAGAGTTTATACCATTAGAAATTCAGTGTTATTAAGGTTATTTTTGTGAGTGTGTCTCTTGGAACGTGAATTTGATTACATTAAATATCAGCATATTCCAAGGTCTTTAAATACATTAACAGATGCAATTGCTTCTCGAATGTTATACAGACATTTGCGATAATCATACATGTAAATTTAAAAACATTTCATCACACATGTTTAACAAGATAAGCTGGTAATAATGATATATATAGATATGCGTGTGTCAAAAATACATCGTCTTCGATCATAGGTTGAAAAACACCTTATGATCAGCAAAAATGACAAGTACAAAAAACCAAAATGTCACATGTGTCTACAAAAGTGACCATCCAAACACTGGTGGTGCTCTCTATACGACACCACTGCCCGGGCTACCCTACACAAGAACCTCCTAAAAGGTCCTGGGACTGCGACCACATAGCGCTGAAGTCTGATAGGAATATCATCTATAGTCGTCTCTGGTATGTTTGCCGTAAGACGCTCTAGGTCTTGTTCCAACTCAGCTAAGGTCTCTGCGGCCGCGTCCTGTGGGGCTGGTGCCGGTGCAGCTGGTACTCTCCTCTCAAAAGGCCGGAGATTGGCTGGACGCTGTGGACCTACATCTGCATTTTGAAACTTGTCACTGTCAGTTTTGAGACGATATAAAAACAAAAAAAATAGATAATTTAAAAACTTGTGAAACATGAAGTACCTGTGTCATCCCACTGTTCTCCCGGTGGAAGAATCATGTTTGAATCTCCACGAAAATCAACTCCGGCATAAGGAAAATCCTATATCGAGAAGACCTGGTTCTCTAACCAGTGGAAATACTCCGGTCTAAATCGGACAACCTCCGTGCCCTCGTCAGGATGACGGGCCATCATCGCAACCCATCACATCAACTTAGGCTCTCGGGGAGGCCTAACCTCAACAGTGAGCTGCTGTGGGATCAGCATCGGAACCCTCTCTAGGGCAAAACTCACAACTAAAGGCCCATAACCAAAAGTCTTCAGCTGTCCGTTTTTGGTCCTAGTCAGTTGGCCCTTTAAGTTGGCCAACACAGCATCGCACCAGTTGAAAATGGTGCCCCGATAGCAATCAATCGCCATCCGCATCTGGGATCTAGTGGCAATGTGCAAAGCGGCAACCCCGCTAAGTCTGGTAACTGTAAAGGCAATTACCATAAGTTCAGGTCGGGATATCTTTTTGATTTCTATCCCCTTATCCTGGTTTTGGTTATTACACCACTCTAGCCGGAGGCTAGTAATGGACTGGCCACCCGGCCTAGTCCCAGACAGAGTCAATTGTTCGCCCCTCTTGGGCAAAGCAGTGAGAAAGTAAATATCTGAGGGCTCTATCTCGAGCTAGTGCCCTCTAATGTAAAAGCACTAATCCTGAACGTTCCACCTTTCAACCAGCCACTCTAGAAAGCGCACCTGGGCCCTCATGCCAGGTATGGCCCAGTATTTGTAAAGACCGCATGCCTTCAAAGCATCAATGGAAGGTTGGTGATTAATCACGGCCAAATCAACATCTTCGTGTTCTCTCTCGCGCCAATCAAGCATGGTGGGAAATCTACACACCATAAAACATCTATTAGAATCCATAAAATTAAAAGTTTTTGGTTCATTTTGGAGAAATGGGGGTTTGAAAATCCTTTCCGTGGTGTACGCAGCCCACCTTTAGAGACAGAGCATCTGTACGTAGGTTCTCTTAAGGCAAGATGTGTACGCCCAACATTTTCCCCACTGAGAAAATGTTGGGGTACGCAGGTCACCCATGGGGCACCTGCGTACCCCGAAAAGCGGACCTTGAAACCCCCAAGGCCTCCAAAAAATGAAACTAAAGCTTAAAAACAAATTCTAAACGGATGGAAATGCAAGGGAGGATGTTGTAGAATACCTGATGAGACGACGTTCAGTTTCGACGGTCTGATTCTCCACAGTGTCCACGGGAAGTTTCTTTCCAAAAGCCCTTTTTCTCTCCTCAACAGTAAAATGGTAAAAATGAAATGGTAAAAGCCCTTTTTATAGGTTTTTTGAGTAAATGAATGTCAAATTTGTTTATTTTCCACCATGAAAAGGTATTTTTCAAAGTATTTTTATCTATCTTTAAACAGGTATGAGTAATGTGTTGGTTTTTGTGCAGGATAAAAGGATTTTCAGGGAAAATTGTCATTTTTCACAAACAAAAACATCAGAGTCATCTTTTAAGCCCTTTTCTGACTCCTAAAATATGAAAATATTGCCAAGCATTTCTTTTACACTCATTAAAACGAAATTAAAAGACGGTCCCCTTATAGCCCTTTTCTGACCGTAAAAACATGAAAAGATTTCCGGGTTTTTGTCGTTTCAAACTCGATATTGGAAATAAAACGACGTGTCCTTGATTGCTTTTTACTTTTCAGGTCAAAGACAGTAATCATGAAAGTACTCCTTGGTCGCAAGATCAAGCGGTTCTCTCAAGTATTATTTTATACTTTTTCGGGCTTGGGAGACACAAATTTACGAAAAAGTTCAACCTGGAGTCTTCTTAAGTTTTTTCAGACTCTCTAAAATTGAAAAACACCGAGTTTCTCCTATACTGGACTCGTTAAAATTTCACAGTAAAGGACCTGTTCAATTACAAACAGGAACGGACCACTCCTTCTTAGGGTTAGAATCAAAACTAAGTTGGACTCATCCGAAGGATGAGCTTATAATCAAGCATATGTTATCCTCTTCAAGCTTGTAAAAAATAAAGAGGTACTTGCCAGAAATGGTGGGGGAAAAGAGAGAAAAATGAGCCTATTTGTTATCCTTTGTCTCAGAAGAAGCCTTATCACCGCTCTTGAACACGACACTTTTCATTCACCTGGGTTGGGAAATCCTTTGCCTCACAGTTGATCAAACCACATTGAAAGTCTTTAGCCGAGTATTAACTTAGGGTAAAATGTCACCAAGCCATCTGTTGTGTCTTTATGTGTTCAAGAGGTCACTGCAAATAAACCATTCATATGCAAAATACCCGTCATCCATCTCGACCATCCCTGAGTCAGTCCTTACAGCTACATTTCTTCAGCTTGATCTATGATTTCGTGTTGTGGGCTTGCCTGCAACGGGTCACTTTCTATCGACATCAGCACATTATCTAGAAAGATGACCTAGAAATCATCAGTACCTTGAAATCTGCATGCATCAATGGCAGGTTTCTCGCCTTTGACGACGGTTTACATCATTGATTTTCGATCGAAGGATTCCGTGAAATGTTTGACATCAACTCATTCATTCACATCTCATGGATTGTACTAGGTACTTTGAGAACCATTGCCATCACTGGTGGTCTCTCTCACACTTGTTAACAATTTACATCATCGACTGGTAATCAAGTGGTTTCTACCATGTTCGACATCAACTCATTTATTCACATGGATAGAATCGTACCTGTTCGGGAAGTAGAAATGAAGACCCTGGATCTAGTTTCCACCATCCAGGCTGCGAGGAGTTTTGTATTCATTATATAGTAGACTAATCATAAACAAATGGCTAAGTCCATACTGTGTCTACAAGAGTCTATGATTATGATGTACTGCAAAATCATTCCTGTATCAGAGCAGTAGTTAGTTTGTTAGTTAAAGTTTTCAATCTGAGTATGGGAATGCCTACCTCAACGATGATATGATCTTATATATGTATTTTGTGTTGAATACTTGCAGGTTCCAACTGGGCTCTCCAAAAGATAATCCTTGAAATGATAAAGTACTTCACCCTTCCTAGATGATATGAAACCCTAATCTACTACAGGCTTCGCACTTTAGGGGGCAATCTGTTACACTAAAATTTGTCACCATGACTATTTTCAGTTAGTATGGCTCCATCAACTGTCATACTATCCTCCTTGGTAAGTCTGATACCTCTGCTATTCATGTCAAACTCCAAGAAAGAGAGAAAGTCTTTTAAAATCTATATATCTCTGGGTACGCAGTTTCTCTTAGCCTTACCTGCGTGTACGCACCTCAAGTTCACAATACCTGCGTACTTGTACGCTCTGTCTGTAAAGGGGTGGGTGCCTACTCCTGTAAAGGTCAAAAGGCGCAAGTTTCACTCCAAAAAAGTTACTTGTGGTCATTTCTAGAGCATTCTAGAAGCTTGTTTGACGTGTATTGAGCGCCTCCAGATGGTTCATGTATCCCTATGAAAGAGGAACTTATCCCATCAAGAGGGGAGCTATCCCATCCAAAGAGGGGCTTATCCCATTGATGGTGGACCTGTTTAACTTCATCTAGAGCACTATAAATATAGGCATTGGGCCAGAAAGAGGGGAGGTTGAAAGCTGAACATTCCTAAGGGTAGATGCTGCTGGAATTAGGACTCCCTTATAGAGCTTGAGAGGAGAGATTCCCATCCTTTCCTAGCCTTATTTGGAAGTGGGTGAGCTGATCAAAGTAAAGGAAAACTCTTGCTAGACCCTAGGAAGGACCTGCACAACACCAAGGCTCAGGTTGTAATGGTTTCTTTTGTTTCCACTTAATGAAAATAAACTCATTTTTCTCAACAGATTGTTATTCATGATTTGTTTCATATACTCCTTGGTCTGTATGATGAATATGTGTTATTTTATAAGTTTATCAGGTGCTATTTAATCTTTTGGCTTGTTAGTGAATGCAGGTTTCGAAGAGAAGGAGGAGCTCATCTGGATCGGTGAGGCTGGACTACTACAAAGCGTTGGACTAAAGGTATGTTATAATCACTTGATTACTTGTATTCTAAATGCATGTTTAGAGAAAGGTACTGTTTATTTGTCTTGTTTGTCACTAGAAAGCCTTAGCTTCTAGGGAGGTCGGTTTTGTCCGCAAAATTGACTCTTTCCGCATGACAGAGTGCATCAGTGGATGCCATGTATTCAACCTCTATAGTTTAAAGAGCCACTACAGATTGGCTCTTGCTCATCCAACTAACTCCTCCTCAAAATAGGTTAAACACATACCCACTTGTAGATCTTCTCAAATCTAGATCTCCAGCACAATCTACATCAACAAAGCCATGGATGTCCAAAAATTTGTCCAATCCTAGTCTTCCTTGGTAGCACAGACCATAATCGCTAGTGCCACACAAATACCTGAAAACTTTCTTCACTGTTGTCCAATGCTCCTTCCCTTGTTTTGACATAAACCTGCTCAATACTCCCACTACATGTGCAATTTCTGGTCTGGTACAGACCATTTCATACATCAGGCTACAAAATACACTCACATATGGAACACGATGCATGTCTTCTTCCTCTTCTTGTGTCTTGGGGGACTGTTCAATGGATAACTTTACACATACAGGAATAGGAACCTTCATCAGTTTATTATCCTGCGTATTAAACCTCTGCAATATTTTCTCAACATACTTCCTTTGGTTTCACCAATGTTTCCTCTTTGCCCGATCTCATTCGATTTCCATGCCCAAAATATAGTTTGCAGCACCAAGATCCTTCATGTAAAATTTGGAGGACAATTGGGTCTTCAAATCCTGGATAACTTCTTTGTCATTTCCAATCAACAACATATCATCCACATACAAGACAAAATAAGTAGCATGGTCACCAAATAATTTAAAATACACATAGTGATCCTCTTTGCTTCTTGTGAAGCCAAGTCCTCGTATATATGTATCAAATTTCTGATACCATATCCTTGGTGACGGTTTTAACCCATACCGAGATGTTTTTAACCTACATACTAGTTCTTTCTTACCCTTCACCACAAATACTTCTGGTTTCTTCATGTAGATATCTTCTTCCAGATCCTCATGAAGAAATGTTGTCTTCACATCCATTTATTCTACCTCCAAATAAAAAGCAATGACAATAGATAAAGGTAATCTAATAGAAGATAACTTGGCAACAGGCGTAAAAATATCACCAAAATAAATTCCTGGCACCTGGGAATAACCTTTTGCTACCAACCGAGCTTTGTATTTCTCCACCTTTCCTTCTGTATTCATCTTCTTTTCAAACACCCATTTTCTTCCAATGGGCTTCCTTCCAGCCGACAACTCCACCAGATCCCAAGCCTCATTTTTGTCCAAAGATGTCATTTCATCAACCATGGCCTCGTTCCAAAGTTTTCCATCCTTTTAATCTACTACCTCCCTAACAATTCTCAGATCATCATTAGTAATAGAGAAAGAAAATTTTGAATATAAAGTGGATGGACTATACCTTTCTAGATTCCTTTTCTCTCAAACTGATCTTCTCAAAACTAGAGCTTATGGCTCTTCCCCTTCTGATTCATGTTCTGTTGTAGAGTTTGATTCTTCCTCCTTTAGCTCAAACTCTATCTTCTCATGTTACTTTGGTAGGACTTCATGTTTAATAACATATTTCACCTCTATAAACACCACATATCAACTGTACACAACCTTCATTGTTTATGGGCTCCAAACCTTATAACCTTTTAAACCATCCTTATACCCAATAAAGATGCACCTTTCAGATTTACTATCCAACTTGGTTCTTTTATCCTTTGGAACATGTACATATGCATCACATCCAAATACCCTCAGATGTGAAAGAGAGGGTTTCTTAGCAGTCCTTACCTCATGTGGAGTCTTATCCTCCAACATTGATGAAGGTGACATGTTAACTAGGTAACATGCAATATCCACCACCTCTGCCCAAAATTCTTATCCTAACACGATACCACTGAGCATGCTTCTTGCCTTTTCCATTAATGTCTTATTCATTCTTTTTGCAACTCTGCTGATATGTGAATGGAGTATTATTTTGTCATGCTATACCACACTTCTTACAAAACGTTTCAAATTGCTTCTTGTAAAACTCTCCACCATTATCTGTCCTCAACACCTTTATCTTCTTCTTTGTTTGATTTTCCACCAGAGCCTTAAATTATTTAAACCTGTCCATGTATTCATCAAGAATTCATATATAAATGAGACATGGTACACAAACTTACCCAATGGTGGAAGTGACACAGTTCAAACGCATCACTGTGTGCAAGCTCTAATATCCCTTTCTCCCTCTTAGCGCCAGAGGGGAACCTCACCTGATTTTGCTTCCCATATACACAATGTTCACAGAAATAGAAATCAAAACAATAATTATACATACCTTCTACCATACCATTACCACGCAGTATTTGAAGGCCATTCTCTCCAATATGTCCAAGCCTTTGATGCCATAACATGATCTTTTCTCCAGATACCACTATGTTTTCTACTCCACTTTCAAGAACCACAAACCTGTTGCACCCATTAATAATAGTGCTATCCAGAAGCCTGTACATAGTTCTAATATGAACTCTCCACATCAATATTGGTGCTCCCTGAACCGTCTTGTAGGTATCTTTCTTGAAAGCTATTTTTACACCTGCATCGTCTATCTTGCTTACATAAATCAGATTTCTGGCCAATGTAGGAATATCTAGAACACCAGAAAGTTTTCTAATCCTTCCACATTGCAACTTCAACTTAACATTTCCACATCTGATGGTTCTGGGCTTCCTATCATCCCCTACAAAGACATCACCACCATCATATTTCTCGTACTTGCAAAACCACTCCCTATTGGGAGTGAAGTGAAAGGATGCACCTAAGTCAATCAACCATACCTCATGTTCCACATGTGTATTTGAAGAAGAAACCAAGTACACATCCCCACTTTCATTTAAGGTGTGTTTCGCCTCTATAGAAGGAGCATCATCATATCCCTTTCCCTTCTTAAGATCTTTAGATCTATAATCATTTTTATAGTGCCCTTCCTTTCAGCATTTCTAACACACCTTTACAGGTTTTCCTAGAGATTTATATCTCCCACTCAAGCACTTATTTTTTTTTGGGACCATCCTCATACAGACAAGGCATCTCCATTTTTAATCTCCATATTTTTCTGTCTCATCTCCTCTAACATCAAGGATGAGACTATTTCATCAAACTTCAAGGTAGTTTTATTGCTACTTATTGCAATAACCAGATTATCCCACGAATCCAGTAGAGAACATAGAAAATTGATGCACTTATCTCTGTCTGAAATTTTTATATCAATATATAACAACTAGCTTACCACATTATTGAATGCATTCAGATCCTTTGTTACCACATCTCCATCCTTCATCCTCAGGTTATACATATTTTCCCATAGGAACAGTTTGTTCATCAGAGACTTAGATTGGTACAAAGTCCCTAACTTGTCCCATAAATCCTTTATCATAGCTTCGCCTGATACATTCAACAATACTAAATTTGACATACACAACCGTAATTTTCTCTTTTTCTTTTGATCCAACTTCACCCAATCTTATACTAACATTGTCGTTGGTTTAGTACTCGGATCTACTGTGATCCACTAATCTTTATCCACCAACAGATCCTACATCTTGAGCTTCCACAACTCCAAAAAATTTCCATTGAATTTATCGATCTCTATCTTTCCACTGTTCACCATCTTCTTTCATCACAAGAATTGATCTCGCAAATGTCCCACTAAACAGGGTCTACCACATGCCCAAGCAAAACCCCTCAATAGAAAAGGCGTCCCCTTGAATTTGAAACAACTATGATACCGAAGGTAATTTTTAACCTTGTACAAAAATTACCTGCAAACAAATTCTTAAAACATAAAATATACAATGGCAAGAACATAAAATAAATATACATAGATGTTTTCCACTTGATCCCAAAATGGGGACTACTAGATTGATTTTTCATTATATTCATTTCAATGTTACAATACATATATATACATGCCGAATCATTCATAAACTCCAATCCATTAACCATGTATTAGAACATAACCATAGTTCCCCTGACAGGATCTACAAAATACCATGGGAAAAAAACCATCATGCCCAAAACCATGGGTAGGTATGCCCAATATCTTTGGGTTTTCCCAACTATTACTAGGTCCACATAGAAAAAAAATCAGGGTGTTACCCTGGACCTCGTGTAGGGGGGTTACCACCCCCTATAAAACCCCTAACAAGGGGGCTTCCGCCCCCCTGTGACTCCCCCTCTATGCCCGACACAATGTACAACGCGTGGGGCTAGTCATGGAAAGAATATAACACACACCTAACTTAATTATTTTTACGAGGTTCTTGTTAGTGGACTTTGCCAATCCATTACCTTATGGGTAATAGGATATAGAATGCACCAACTCTATTCCATAATCATGACAAAATTGCATCATTTTGAATGATTTGAAGGCTTGAGCATTGCCCATCATGAGCTTCCTTGGACATCCAAATCTTGAGAGAATGTGGTTCTCCAAAAATGTTATCATTAATTTCTCATATCCTCTCAGGTTGGAATTGCTTCAACTGATTTTTTGAAGTAGTCAATGGTTGTGAGGATTTACTTTTGTTCATCGTTGGAGTTTGGATGTATTTCTCCAATGAAATTTAATCCTCATTGTTGGAATGGAGATTGGAATTCAATGGGATTCAATGGTAGAGACTTCAACTTTTTATTTCATTTGAACAACTGAAATTCTGGGCAGAATCTAATAGTAACATTGGTATCCTTGAACAATGATGACCAGTATTACCCAAATCTCAAAAAATTACATGCCATGGAATTCCATGCTTGATGACCTCCACAAATTCCATGGTGAAAATCTGCAATGATCTCTTGGGTTTGATCTTCTATAACACAAGTAAGTAGAACATTAATAGGGTCTTTCCAAAACAAATTTTCTCCTATAATGCAAAACTTGGTAGCTTTAAGCTTGAGGGAAATACATATGGCTTTTGGAAACTCGGGCAGGCATTGCAAATTCTACAAGAATAATATTACGTCTCTATATCAGCTGGAAATTTGGAACTTAGCAAGGCCCATTAGAAAGGTCTCTCGTGGATTCTTTTCCTATGGTGGTGAAATTTCTTTTGTATTGTCCTCTTCTAGAGTAGAACAAATAGATCTAGTTAAGCACATTCCCAATGCCACATTATTGGGCTAAGTAAGAAGCTTTTCTAGTCTTTGACCTTTCAAGAGATTTGTAGGTTTAATCTCCATGTCATATTCCTAAAACTTGGAAATCCACTTTCCTTGCCTACCATCACTATGAGGCTAAGTGAGGATTTATTTTATTGCTACTGAAGCTACATATGTTGTTACTTTTGAATGAAACACATACTCAATGCATCAATTAAAAGGGCTATAGGCTTCTCATAACCTTCCTATTTCTTTTGTAAGTGCACAGTAGCTATTGTATGTTCAAATGAAAAAGAGAATATTTGAAAATCCTTCAAGAAGTCTTGACTTGCTAGGATCATAGCTTCTGCAATAACCTTTTTTATCTAGTCAAAATGATGTTCTAGCTTTGGGTTGGGACATTTCAAACCATTATCCTTCTTGAGAATTCCCATCAAGTTCTTGAGGATTTCTGTATAATTCAACATGAACATGTGCAGGAAATTTATCTTCCACAAGAAATACTAAACCTCCTTTTTATTATAGCTAAGCCTATCTTTAATATAGATTCTACCCTCTCTCAGTAAATCTTCATGCCCTCTGTTGGGCATGGAATCCCCCCACAGTAGGTTCTGGGGCTCAAAACCCAAGTTTTGGTCAAATATTTTGTAAGACTCCACGAATTGCGGGTGCAGAGTGCGAAGTAGAGGTTAAGTCATAAGGTTGTCTGCCCTAAAGTAATGTAATGTAATGTAATGTCATGTCGGCCTACCCATGGTCCGTGGACCATGGGATTGTATAAATAGAACAAGGCTCTAAGTTGAAAAGATAGTTGAGTGGATGATAGAGTGAGTAGTGAAGGAATGGTTCGAGCTTAGAGTAGGATTCAATGTGTATTGGGTCATAGTAGTAGGAAGAGGCTCTATAGCTGAGTGCGCAGAGGCCTAGTAGAGACCGCAGCTAAGTGCGCGGACCCCTGCAGCTGAGTGCGTAGGGCGGTGTCAAGTTTGTAATCGGGATTGAAGATTAATAAAGAGAAGTTGTTTCTTATTTCTGTGTATTTGTTGTGCATTATCTTCTTTATCTTTATATTAGTTTATGTATCACATGCACTAATATGATTGTTGAATATGTTGTAATAACCATAAATCTTACACACACAAGTCAAATAATCGGTTAATTAGCAAGGAAATTCGGTATTATACGGGTTGCACCCCGAGTAGGACTGCGTGGAAACAGTAGCGTCGGTTGCGAAGGAATAGCAAGTGTGCGTATTGACGGGTTGGACCATGAACCTACAGAAGCCCATCAGACATCCCCAGGGTGTGGAAACCTGGTTCTAGCACCCTCCCATACTACTTTGGGTGAGACCCCAGTCCGCGCTCCACGATTGTTACCGAAAGGGCCAATAGAACTGGGATTTGCTTGGCTAAATCACCTCTAAACCTAGGTCAGGCCCATACAAGCCAACAAATGGTTCCATTGCTGGGACCGGGATCTGCATAAAGGATGTTTGTTGTCGTGCCACTGGAATTCAACAAAGCAAGAAATTGAAGAGTGGTTGGACAAGAAGATTCATGAGTTCGTGGCATAGGAGAATAGAAATCCGTGAGTATCTAAGGAACAGTGGTTGGGGCACTACTTGTATACAGAAATCCATGAAATTTTCTTTGCATATTTTCTGTCTGAGGTGTATCAGTGGATCGCGAAGTTAACAGACAGTCAGCGAAGGTGTAGGCTCAAGAAACCAATAGTGTGGACTCCGGAGCTAGTGTGCAAACTAGAAGCATCAGAAGATAAGATAGCGTGAGCAGTGGACCACTGGCTCAACTGAATAATAGGAGGATTTATCACTAAGTTTGCGGTAGACATGACCGTCAGCTACAGTGAGGTAGAGCGACGTTTTCTCAAGGGACCAAGAGGTAAGTATATTAAATCTTTGAACACTTCGATTAAGATGCTATTGTGTGAAAATAGGGTTTGCAAATAAATTAATGTTTGGGACTACGTGAAGTGGGAAGATCTACGGAAGAGGAAGTAGTGAGGAGTTGGAAAACAGTCCCTTAATTTCACCCTCAGGGAAAAGCGAGGAGGAGCTCATAAAAGTTTCTCCGAAAAGCACGGTCAGTTTGATAAGACAGAGAATTTCGTGTTTACCACCTCCACCCACACCGCCACCTGTTTCACCCCCCTCACCTACATCTCCACCCACTACACCTCCACCTCGATCGCAGTTCAGTATCGCAAGTGTGATCAAACTATCAGTGTTCATAGGAGTAGGAAATGAAGATCTGGACCAATTTTGGTTTGTGGTAAGAGCAGTATGGGAAGCATAGGGTGTCGTGGATGATAATATTTAAAAGGCAACGCTGGTGAGTGCACTGTAGGATCACGCATTACCGTGGTATATCAAGCATTCTCATGACCACCCGAATGCAGGAATTGCAGAGATCCAGGCCATGCTAAATAGGGAATTTAGCAAGTCAAAATCAGAGACACAATCAATCATCGGGTTTAAGGAGATCATGATGCTCCCGAGTGAGACCTCCTAGGATCTAGACCAAAGGATGAAGAGTACGATTCATGAAGCCAATGTGACATTAACAGATGCACAGCATCACTAATGGTTTGTGGCCTCATTCATGCCACACTTAAGAACGGCGTTGTCACAGCAAAAATTTTCCACCCAAGCCGAAGCATTGGAGATGGCAATGAGATTGCATGAGACCCCTATACAAGACCCTCGGTTGGGGGTCCAACAAATCCACGCACAACTATAGAATTTGTGTCTAGAGATACAAAACTTGAAACAGGACAGGACACCTCAGCCGGAGGTGCGCGACGAAGTATGGTGCATAAAATGCAAAGGCCAAGGGAACGACAAGGACCACTGTCTAGTGTTTGCGAACTACTTGGCAGGGGAGGGCCAATGCCATTAAGACCGGAGGCACAGGCAGGGCTGAGCATAGCGTCTGCATTATGGTGCGCGATCTACAAGATAGGAGGAAAACACACCACGGATAATTTTCATCCGTTGCAGAAGTATATGCAGACATCCCAACAATTGTTTTGTAATTTTTGTAGTTCAGTAGGCCATTATGAACGCACCAGCCGAAGCTATGAACTAATGATAGATCAGACTCTTGCTTATAGGGTGTAGGTTGAAACACGAGCCCTAGAGCCAAATGCAAGGATGGCGCATGCTGGGTTTCAGGGGCGCGGTCGGGGTCGAGGTGGAATGGAACCAAGAAGGGTTCGGGGCCAAATAATTTGATACAATTACGGAGGGCCAGGGCATTATGCCTGCGATTGTATGAACCCGACTAGGATATCATGTTGGTAAATCAGTTTGATCATGAGGCAAAAGATTTCCCTTCGCTGATAGCAAGGATGCGCGAAAAGCGGGTACTCCATCCTCCTCTGACCCAGAATTTACAAATGATGAGGTCTGAACCATGCGAAGAAGACCCAAATGTAAACATGATATTCAGGAGTGGTATGAACACAGGAGATGATAAAGGGAAGTAGCCAGAAGAAAACACATGGGTTCGCAAGGCTCCTACAAACGAACCCGAGTTTGACTTAGAACGCATGAAGGATACATTCATGGAAGCTAAGAAGAGCTTCACGGAGGCCTCCACTTCAAATAGTAAGGATCAACTAGAACCAGGGATGGATCCTTCAATGCTCACTACCTTTTTGGAGACATGCATGAAACTGTTGCATGAGAGCAAGGCGATCAAAGGGCTACAACAAATTATCACTAGGTGCGCGGGTCAGGAGAATCGCACATGGTTCGAAAACTTGGAAAGCATGCATTGCGCACAGGAAGGGAGATGAGGTTGATTGCGCAAATAGGCGAGTACAAAATGGATCAGGTAATCCTAGATCTGGGTTCAGATGCAAATGTACTACCAAAGAAAACATGGGAAGACCCGCGTTACAATGGTCCCCTATTCAGTTACAAATGGCGAACCAACAGAAGATTTTTTCCATGGGAAGATTGCAAGGGGTGACCATTGATATTGAAGGTACGAGCACGCAAGCAGATTTTGAAGTGATAGAGATTGTTGATGATAGAAATCCCTATCCTACACTACTAGGAATAGACTGGGCTACCGATATGAATAGAGTCATAAATCTAAAGAAGTGCAAAATGATCTTTGAGAAAAAGTCACTACGCATAGTAGTATTGCTAGATCCAACTGAAGGAGTTCGATACACTCAACCGGTGCATGATGATGATAATGATGACGATATTGACTGTATCTACAAGATAACTGTACAAGAAGAGGATTGGGTGAATCCGACTATAGATGGAAGGATTTCACATGAGCGCGAAAGCTCCTGCACTTCAAATTTAGACGAAGAAATAGAGCGATGGCAGAATCGGCTGCATGAAGTAACAACGCTGAATTGCAACATGATGATCAAATCATTGCGCTACATGACAACAGAGGCAAGGGATCTACTGACATATGATGGATTTTCAACGATGGATGAATTTCTGAGCAAATTTGAAAGTGCAGTACCAGAATAGCAGCAATTCAATGCGCTAAAGTGGGCACTGCGCACAACACCTGCACGATGGTGGGGTACGCATCAGGGAAATTTCTAGGATTGGCGTGGATGTAGAAGGATGATGCACCTTCATTTTGGAAAACCCTAGTTATGACTAGTAGGCAAATATGAAGGACGAGATGATCCACACATGCACCTCGCAAAATGGACCTAAGTTTACGGGGAAGAGCCATAGCCTAAATGGGTGCATTTATTCTACAATACCTTGGACATCATACCCATGAATTGGTATACTGAGACGGAGCTACGTCATGGTACGGGTGAATGGGATGTCTTGCATGAGGGATTCACGTTAACATTCACATTTGAAGATCGTTGGTCAGATACTATTGACGATGCACTACAAGCAGTAAAAGCCGCTATCTTCAAAATACTATAGGAGCCAATGGGAGTACTTCAGCCAGACTGGGCGACACAGTTAAGCGGTGCACTGGAGTGTTATAAAATAAATGTCGAAGAAGATGATGAGGGCCCACGGAACATTAACATTTCAGAAACGGAAGGCTCTCATGAGATTCGCGGACCATCACTTGAAGACCCCGACATCACTGCACTCACAGAAGAGTTCCAGGTGTATCATCAGAAAAGTACACCGTACCACCCACAGGCCAATGGCACAGTAGAGGCATTCAATAAAATACTGGTGACTGTGCTAACCAAAGTATGTAATGTGTAGCGGAACGACTGGGACCTGCACGTACCTACTGTGTTATGGGTGTACAGGACAACGTGTAAGAAATTGACGGGATAGACACCCTTCTGGTTGGTCTATGGTACAGAAAATTTCATGCCAATGGAATACATCCTACCTAGTCTGCGAATAGCAATGCTCATAAGCATGAAGGACCATGAAGCTATGGAAGAAAGGCTCGCGCAATTAGAAGAAATCGAGGAATAATGGTTTCTGGCTAGATTTCATCAACAGGTAAAAAAGCAGCATGAAACGACCTGGCACAACCACCATATTAAGTTGTGCACCTTCAAGGTAAATGAATTAGTGCTACTGTATGATAGTAAGTTTGAAAAATTTCTGGGAAAATTCAGAATGCACTAGCTAGGACCATACATGGTAAAGGAGGTCACAGATGGAAGAGCAGTCTAGTTATTCAAACTTAATGGAGAACCCTTCCTAGGAAAAGTAAACGACAGTCACCTGAAGCCCTACACGAGTGGGCCGACTATCTGACTAACCAGCCAAAGTATAGTCTTCGCAACCCGAGGAGCCGAACAAAGGCACGGGACTATAAACACATGCACCAGAAGCCGATACCAAAGAAATGACACGATTCAGACATGGATGACTTAGAAGAAAGAATACAACAGGTGTAGCAAACAACAGAACAAGGCGCCGCAGACCTCCAAGCAGTATAGGAATAGTTGGAGGGGCTCCGTGCCAAGATCGCCACACCAGCAGAGTGACTCGGGACGAGTCATGATGATTGTGTTGGGGGCTTGTTGGGCATGGAATCCCCCCACAACAGGTTTTGGGGTTCAAAGCCCAAGTTTTGGTCAAAGGTTTTGTAAGACTACGTGAATTGTAGACGTGGAGCGTGAAGTACAGGTTAAGTCATAAGGTTGTCACCCTAAAGTAATGTAAAGTAGTGTAATGTCATGTCGGCCTACCCATGGTCTGTGAACCATGGGATTGTAGAAATAGAGTGAGCCTCTAAGTTGAAAAGATAGTTGAGTGGATGACAAAGTGAGTAGCAAAGGAATGATTTGAGCTTAGAGTAGGATTCTAAGTGTATTGGGTCATAGTAGTAGGAAGAGGCTTTGTAGCTAAGTGTGTAGAGGCCTAGTAGAGTCCGCAGTTGAGTGTGTGGACCCCTGCAGCTGAGTGCACAAGGTGGTGTTGAGTCTGTGATCGGGATTGAAGATTAATAAAGAGAAGTTGATTCTTATTTCTATGTATTTGTTGTGCATTATCTTATTTATGTTTATATTATTTTATGTATCACGCGCATTGATATGATTACTGAATATGCAATAATAACCATAAATATTACACACACAAGTTAAGTAATCAGTTAATTAGCAAGGAACTTGGGTATTATACGGGTCGTGCCTCGAGTAGGGCTGCTCAGAAATAGCAACACAGGTTGCGAAGGAATAGCAAGTGCGTGTAGAAAGTGGTCAAACTGCAATCCTTCAGAAGCCCATCACACATCCCTAGGGTGTGGAAACCTGGTTCTAGCACCCTCCCATACTACTTCTGGTGAGACCTCAATCCACACTCCATGGACTGTTGCCGAAAGGGCCAGTAGTACTAGGATTTGCTTGGCTAAATCACCTCTGAACCTGGGTCAGGCCCATACAAGTGAACACCCTCTTTGGATACTATGTTCCCTAATGGTTTTCCTTCCTCTAGGGTGAAGAATGGCTTCTTCTTATTTAGAGATAAACTATTTTTTTTGCACTATAGAAATACTTTCTTAAAATGTTCCCACATCATATTTAGACAACATAGTCATGCCATCCAGATAGATAAGTATGAACCTATCCCTTTCTCCAACAAAAGAAATATCCATGGCCCTTTGAAAAGTGGCTCCATAATTCATTAGCCTCAATGGCATCTTATCATACATAAATGTTCCCCACAATGTGGTGAATGTTGTCTTTTCCTTATCATCTTCGTGCATGAATATCTAATTGTACCTAGAAAACCTATCCATCATGGATATTCAAGATGCACCTACTATTTTTTATAATTCAATGATCCAGATTTGGTAGTGGGTAATTGTCATTGAATGAACATTTGATTACATTTGTAAAGTCTATGCATAACCTTATAAATCTATTCCTTTTCTGAATAGGGACCAAGCTGGCCACCCATTCTGAGTATCTCAAGGGAACAATTATTTTCCCATCCAACAACTTCCTAATTTCTTTCTCTATTTTCATAAGTATAATGGGAACAAATGCCTTGGAACCTTTATTCAAAGGTATTTTGTGCTATATTATAGAAGTGCCATATGTCCTCAAATCTTCATAACTCCATATGAATACATGTTTAAATTGCTGAAGCAATGTTACATACTTTTCTTTGAATGATGTCTTTGAGGATTTTGCTAGCTTTATCTTTTGAGGATTTTCTTGTATTCCAAGGTTGTACTTTTCCTCATTTTTGTTTATAGGCTAGAAAGTGGGCATGGTGGAGACATCATTATGATCAAAGATGTGTTCCAATGGGACTAGCCCCTTTGGAATCAAAATTTTCTTTAGTTGTATCACATTATGGCCTCTGTCTTGATTCAGGAAGCCTAAATCCTCTTCTTTGTTCCATTTCTCGTTGATATATTTCAGGAGATTAGTTGTCATGATCTACTTGGATGGCTAGAAATTCTTCTACTAGCTTCAAAAACCTCCTCAGTTGCACATCATCTTCAAATACTTTCTAATGTTTGATGATGTTAGGGATATAAAACCTGTACCTCATCTCTACTTCATTCTTCATTTTTGGCTCTATAGGTGGCTTGAAGGTACTAGAAGCTACAAGTGCATTGACTCGCTGGTTCTCTTTCATCTGCACATATACAATGTTAAATGCCTCAAAATAGTTCTCAATAATATCCCACATTGCCTTACGGTAAGACTACATCTTAGGTTTTTTGGTAGTATACATGTTCCTTATCTGAAACACTACTAGTTTGGAATCATCGAACATTATTATGTTCTTTTCTCCCATCTTCTTCATTGTTTCCAATCCTAGAATTAATGCCTCATATTCAACAACATTGTTTGTGGCTTCAAATTCTAGTTTGAATGTCTATGAGACAGTTTGACCTATGAGAGGTACTACGAGCACTCTTGCTCATATTCCTTCCTTTGAGCATTCTCCATATAGGAATAATCTCCACAATTCATGTAGATCATGCACCTATTCAATATTTGTTTTGGGTTCATCAAAATTTTCTATCATCTCAAAACTCATGAAAAATATATAACAACCCATGGATTATTTTATTGCATACAAAAGTTCATTCTTGGACCTTTTAGAATTACTCACAACATACAAGAATTTGGACTCCTTATACAACCTTCTCTCATGACCTCTAAAAATAGTTATGGTTGCATATGACAAGTCCATCTGCAAGGTTTAACCCAAATTCCTGGCCTAATATTTGGAAAGTAACATGTCGTAAGTGGCTGGAATATAAGTTAAAATGATACCCATAACTATACTTTTGGTGGGGATTTGGGTGAGGGATATTACTAAGTCTTTGATGAGACCCAGACACTTGAATTTTCTAGAATCAAGCGAATAAAGATTGTTGTAAGGTTTAGTTATTTCTAGGCCTACCTCCAACATGATTGACCTGGGCATGAGGTTGTGAGATGCCCCTGAATCAAGCATACAATTGTGAAGAAATTTGTCATTGATGTTCATGATAATATAGAATGGTGGGTTGTTATCTTCGTACTCTTCTAAATACATACCACATATCATGGTAGGATGGTCTTCTTAAATATTCAGGGTATCACTATAAGGTGATGGCTCAATGAGATTTAAAAACTTATTTATATGATACTGATACATTAGGTTTAGATCTAGTTCCAACAAGGGGACTGGGGATTTTATTTTGTTCAGTTCTTTTTCTATGTTGAACAAAGGAACTATGATTTTTTCATTTTATTTGGTTGGTTCGGGATGTGAAGTAGGTGGTAAGGGTCCTTGTGGATTCCTTATTACTTTGTTTAGGTTAGGATTAAATTTATGGTTAGGCTTGTGCCTCTGATATGAGGGTTATTGTGGATTCCCCTTATTGTTGGAAGAGAATGGTTTTTGGGATGGGATGTTTTAGGACCAACCTGGGACTGTCGTGGCGGAAAAAGTCGTTTGTGCGGACACAACTGACCTCCCTAGGAGTCTAAACTCTCTAGCGACAAACAAGACAAAATGGAGTGATCTTTCTCTAAATATACCTTTTAAAACATGAAACTACAAGTGTTTAGGCTTACCTTATTCCAAAACGCGGTTGTTGTAGTTCGTCCTTGCCGATCCGGATGAGCTCCTCCTTCAAGTCAATTCCTGCAACCACAAACAATCAAACAATTACCAAGCACTTGCATTTCATATAATAAAACATATATCCAACATGCAGACCAAGGAACACATGAAATAACTCATTAACACAAGCTATTGAGAAAAATAAACCAGTTTGTATTAATAACGAAACAAAGAAACTCTTACAACCTGGCCTTGGTGTTGTGCAAGTTCCTCCCAGGGTCCATCAAGGGTTTTCCTCTACTTTGACAAAGCTCACCCACTTCCAAGTAGAATCAAGCAAAGACAATCTCTCCTCACAAGGTTCTAAATGGGAGTCCTAATTCCTGCAGCATTTACCCAAAGAAAATGTATAGCTCCAACCTCTCCTCCCTCTGGCTCAATGTCTTTATTTATAGTGCTGTAAAGAGGTTATTCAGGTCCACCATCAATGGGATAATCCCCCTCTTTGGGTGGGATAGCTCCCTTATTGATGGGATAAGTTCCCCCTTAATAGAGATACATGAACCAACTGGAGGCGCATCCATTTCATCAAACCGACCTCTAGAAGGTTCTAGAAGTAACCACAAGTAACTTTTTTAAGATGAAACTCGCGCATTTTGCCTTTTACAGAAGGACGCACCTGTCCCTTAACATACAGAGCGTCCATGGACGCAACTTTTGTGAACATGGTGAGCGTCCCCGCAGGTAAGGCTAGAGAGAACCTGCGACCCCAGAGATAAACATATTTTTTACAAGACTTTCTCTCTTCTTTGAGTTTGAGATGGATAGCAGAGGCATAAGACTTGCCTAAGAGGGTAGCATGACTGTTGATTTGAGCCATACTAACTGTAAGTAGTCATGGTGACATTTTTTAGTGTAACAGGGACACAAAAACTTTAGCTTGACGTTCTCCTCTAGCCAATCTTCCCATCCTAGGACACAAATCATATTTCTTATGGACTTCTATCATTAATGCACTTGTGATCTATTGGTATTGAGTAGTTTAGGTTTTATAATCATCCTATAGATAATAAGTCCATTGTAATGCTAGGAAATTGCACAATCGACTTCTATGATATGGAATGTAGGATACAAATCTTCCACCCAATTTTTATCCCTATCCTTATTGAAATAACCACGTGATTCATCCATCTATAGGTTCAACTCCCTTATGACTAGTTGTTGTATAAGTTCATCATCGAGACTCCTTTCTCTCTACATTAATTGTGGGTTAAAAGGCGTACGGAAAAAATTAGGATTCCTACGTGGTGACATCTAATTCTTGCTAGGTCCCTCCATCTCCAATATGACCACCTTATTGGATATGTTCCCTATTAGCATATTCATTTCCTTAATATTTGCTTCCACTACATATTTATTGTATGAGGAATTTTTAGGTTTGTCCTTCACTTTCTTCTTGACTCCATCTTTTCCATTTTCCATTTGTTTCTTTGTGCAATGATCCTCATCTCCTTTCTTAGTTCTCTTTAATTTCCTAGTAGTTGTAAGGTTTCATTTTATCTCTACTATGTTAGATTACATGTTTGTCATGGTTGTATTGTTATAGACATTTTTGGGCACTGCAACCCCAATCAAACATGTCCATAAACCAAGGAATCCTAAGTCCCTAAAATTTTTGCTCCATCCCCTAAAAGAACAAGGTCAGCTGGTAACATCATCTCCCAAAAGTTCTCCATGAAAAACTACATAGAACTAGTCAAAGCGGGACCATCTCACCTGCTCCATGGTCAAAGTGCGCTACATCCTGTTGGATACCTATAGTAATAGGTTTCATATTTCATGATTGATTATTGAAAATCCAAATATGCTCTGCTTTGTTACTACAAAGATCCCATATTTCCAGGAAATCAGAGGTGTGTGAAATACTTCAAATATTGAGGACCTTATTACAAATTTTGTGGATGATTCAACAGTTCAAGCTGGATCATGCCATGTTTTCAATTTTGAGTTGTAGAATAGAGAAAGAAGTCGGTCCAAACAGCTTAATCTTGGCAGACAAGTAGTTCAGGTAGAGAAACAAAGGTTCCCAAAAGTCTAATCTGGGACCTTGGAAGAGATAAGGGTAGAAGCAGATAGAGTAAAAAAGGAAAAAGCCAAAGAAAAGAAAAGGCAATTGAGGGTTGCAAGTCCAAGTGCCCCTCCAAGAAGAAACAAAAAATGCTAGGTGAAATAGTGGGGTAGGCAGTTGTGGTTGCAGAAAAGACATGTTCACCATCACATAGTTGTTAAAGATGTTTTGCCAAGGCAATGAACATATCAGCAAAAAGGTGGTGAATTTCATGGATTCACAGCAGAGAGCATCACTAACTTCACTTTTTCCCCTCTACTCCATCATTAACACCCCCTTTCTAAATCCCCCTCCTTCCCTCATACTAACTCCTAACTCTACTATGTAATTCCCCTATTTTACCTCTACCCCTAATAATAATAACACTAAGGTGTATAAAACCCCAAATGATATATATTTTCCCTCCCCTAGGCATAATAGCCGAGAATTCTGCAAAAAGGGACCATAATGGCACCTGGCCACCATGGTGAACCTATCTCCACTATTTTTCCTTTGCTGCAAATCATTTCCCCCAAAAATATACCTTTGCATGGGTAAAACCCCTCTCTAAACCCCTTTTGATCTATAAAACCCTCTGCAAACCTTACAAAAATCAAAATTCCGCCTTCAGCACGTTCCCAAATGCAAGCGCGGGTGGTCAGAATCAAAACATTTGGAAAACCATGCCAAAAACCCACAAACGGTTAATATTTCCACCACATTATCGGCCGTGCACCTCACACCTCCGCCAGCCGTCGGATCAAGCCTTCCAGATCCGACGGCCCACAGCAATATCGGAGCGCCATCCGCAACCGCACGTTAACTCCCGAGAACATGACGTTGCGCCTCGTCACGCCTCCGCCACGCGTCGCCCGATGGACCATCTCGGAGCTCCCTCTGACACCCTGGGCGCCGTACTCTAACCGCCCCGAGAGACCGTGACGGTTAGAGCCTTAACCTTAACTCTCACGGTTTCACTTCCGCCCGTCCACCATTAAGCTTTCTGCCACGTCCAGCTCACCGCTGACTGGACTGCCACCTCACTGCCCTTTGACTGGTCGTCTTCTGCCACGTCCTCCCCGATGACGTCAGCTGACGTCACATCACCGTGACCCACCAATGACAACATGCTGACGTCATTGTAAAAAAGCGCCAAACGGGTAAAAAACTCATATTAACCAAATTTTACGCGTTTTTTCACCATTTCATCGTTATTCCGTCTGAACTCTCTGCTCAACCATTTCTGCCTGGATTTCCGCCAACCGGTAAAATTAGCTAAAGCGACCACTTCAGCAGCTGCAGTACACCTTGCCACGACCTCTGCACGTCGAATTACAGGTATTTACACTGCCCTGCCTTCCATACGACCTGCATTCAGCTCAAAACTGCTCACAGGCATAATAGGACCATAAGATCGACCTTTTCACCATTAGAATCTAGTTGTACCTCCACCATTGTCACTGTGAGGTCCAAAAATTCCCTGCAGAGCCGTAATAAGCTGCAATTCATCTAAAAACCCCTCAGTTCTGCGTTTCCCCGGCAAATTCACTGCTAAATACCTCTGAACTACTACCAGAAGCTCACTTAGGCCCCAAAGAGGCTCTGTTACCAATTACCAGCAGTATTTCAATTTCTAGCTGGTGAATTCCCCTCTGACAGTTCAGAAAATCAAGCTATTTTCCACTGAGGGCAGTCTGCAGTCTGTTTTTGCCCATTCACCTGTCAGATTGCAATAGTTTGCCCCTTCAGAAGCTATGGAGACCCCCATTGCTCTCAATATCAAGCCTATCAATGCTCCCCACCAAGAATTGGCATGGAAGCCCCTGGGAGACATGGATTACCAGATGTTGGACTGGTTTCCTATGGGAACTAAGTATAATATCCTGATGCTAAATGAACTGAGAGCCCAGCACATGAGTGGAGCAGATATCTTGGGGATTTGGGAATCAAATTTGCCCATATACAACCTTCCCCAAGTTAATCCCATGCCAGAGCTTATCTACAGTTGCCAGGAGTGCTATGACCCCAGCCAAAGGGCAGTCATTAGCCCCACAGGCCTAGTCCTGTTTCAGATCACTCCAGAGAGTATAAATCAGATGCTGCATTTCCATACAGCCAAGAAACTGACCCCTCTTTCCATGCAAGATTTGATAAAGAAAGGAAATAACCTGTCTAGTGACCAGATTGTGAAGATTAACCAGCTATTTGTCACACCTAGCTCTGAAGCAGTCAGAACCCCTCCCATTGGGTACCAATACCTGAATGAGTTGGGCAGGATGATGGTGGACTTGATTGGATATGTCCTGGGATTTAGAGGACTGGAAGATGTAGATGACAGCATATTGGCAATGCTGTCCATATTTGCCCCTGGTAAGCCTCCAGCTGTGCAGTATGATTATGCAACTTATATAGCTGAGAAGATTCATGACCAGTTCATGAATTTGAGGAGGGAGAGGCTGTTCAGATACACCTCCTACATATACCATCTGTTCTTGTTCAACCAGCCAGCTACCTTCTCTGTCCCTTTGAGGCCACTCAACGCCCAAGGAACCCCAAGATCAGTTGTTTTTTGGACCCCTGTGTTCCATTGTACCTCAGTATCACCTTATACATACTGTGAGTTTATTGATTTATTTGTTCATCCAGCCCTAACAGTGCTGCAAGGTGCCCCTCCTCCTAGACTGACCGATGACATGAAGAGAATTCTTCATTTGAACAAGCTTTACAACATCGGCAACTGGTACTTCTACCAGAATCACACAGTCATTAGGGTGTATGGATGTGAATTAAATCCATTTAGGCTGCCAAGGTACGTTCCCATGAGACTGTTTGCCTTAGAATATTTCAGGCAGTTTGGGAACTCAGATTACCTACACTTTCAGAGTAGAAACAAGAAATCACAGTTGAAAGTGAGAAACCAGCTAGGTCCCTTCTTATACAACAGGAAGGAGGAAGGCTGGAAAGAGGCAGACAGGATCCTGGAAGGACTCCAGTTGAAAACTAGTTTTGAGTGGATTCCATATGACCCTAACCACTCTATTTCCCTCAGGAGGATCAGGTATAAGTTAGGCAACTATGCACATGCAAGATTACCTGAAATTGAAAAATATGCAAATGCACCAGATTGGGAAGAGGGCACATTAGTAGAGCAAATGACTAGTGAAGAAATACTTGAGCAAGAGGCTAGAAATGTCCAAAAACAAGCTGACTTGGAAACTTGTGGACAGGTGCCTATTTCCTACAGGAGGCAAATTGGAGCAGCCACCACAACACCAGCAACACAACAGCAAACTGCCGAGCAGACAACCCAAGCAGCAAGCAAGGACAAAGGCAAACAGGTGGAACAACCACCTATATTAACAGAAGAACAGGTTGACACCTTGCTACAGCAGCAAGAAGAAATGGAAAAACAGGAGTTGGGGCAGCAACAAGATAAATCACAAACTAGTGGGCAGCAGCCATTGCAGCAGGAGAAAGGGACAGATTTACCTGGTTCCACAGAACAGCAGCCCCAAACAGAGTTGCCTCCAAGGACAGACACCAATGTGGACAGCTCAGTCCTCCAAACACCTCAGAAGGAGGACTTAACCAGAAAGAGAGAAAGAGAGACCCCCCAGACTTCATCCTTTATCAGAGGGGAGAAGAGACAAAGGTTGAATGACTCCCAAGAGGAGGACATAGCAATAAGGCAGGCCATGGGCATGGGCCCACCCAGTGGAGAACTCTCGGCCAGCTCATCTCAAAGAGGACCAGATATGACAATGGGAGGAGAGGTCAGCTCTTCTGGCCAGCATAGAGAGGGGCACTCCAGCATAAAGCAGCAGTTTATAGATATCAAAAGGAGGAGTGATCCCATCAAAGTGCAATTGTACAATCACCTGCTGAATTTGGCACCCAGCAACCAACAGAGACTAATGTCTGCTTTTGATGTGAGTGAGGGAAAAATGATAATGAGCCATTTCATGCCCACAACTCTACATCCTCAGTCCACCTCAGACTATTTAAGAACCAATATGGAGGTTCTGGCTAAAGATATTCACCCCATGGATAAGATAGAGTTACACAAACAAACGGGTGAAATGGTGTATGCCTCCCTGGCAGATGAGACACTGGAAAATTACAAGTTAAAGAGCAGCCTAGACAATACATCATCCCAGCTAGAATTGGAACGAGCATCCTCACAAGCCAAGGACAACAGGATCAAATCCTTGGAGGAGGTAATCATAGAGATAGGACATGATCCCAAGGATGTCAAAGGCATCCAAGAACTGCTGAAGATAAGGGATGTAGACATGGCAGCCCTAAGAAAGAAAATCAAACTCCCGGCCACCATCCATCCACAAACAGATGAAGTTGCCCAGCAACGGCAAGAAAAGGATACTACAGACCTACTGGTATCCTTATACAAAGAGCTGGTTAGGACTCAAGACCAGCTAGGACAAACTGAAGCTGCAAAGGCAGCACTACAAGAAGCACTGAAGCAAAGAGATCAGGGCCAACCCTCCCAGCCTCCTCCTGTGATAATAAATCTTGAGGAAGTCCCTCCAAAGACTACTCCTCCTCCTCAGCAAACAGAAGCTACGGCACCAACTACAGCGCCATCCACAGCAGCAACAACTACAACATCAGAACAGGCTGCTAGTCTAGACATGCAAAAGCTGCAAGCTGAGATCCAAGTCATGGAATCTCAAATGAAAGAGCTGGATGAGCTTAAGAAAACCTTGACTAAGGTAAATGAAAAATTTGATAAAAGCAAACAAAATGAGGCAGCCAAGGAGAGAGAGGTGAAGACCCTTAAGAGAAGGATTGCTGAGCTGGAGAAAGAGCTTGCATTGGAAAAGGTAACTGCTCAGATGAAAGCAGTATTATGGAGCAACATTGGAAGATCCATTGCCAACCAGTGGCAATATATTGAGACTATGGATGAGCAAATGGTGCTCATCACCAAAGCAAACAAGGAGATACAGAGAGCCAGGGCAAGCCTTGGACACATGCCAGAAGCAGCTACCAGGATGATCAATATCCTGAATTACAAGACCAGCACTCAATTGGCTACCATGGGGATCAACAACAGGACAGAAACAATTGCCATAGCAAAGAGAGTCATTACATTGAGGAGCTTAGTTGGAACCCTGGAGAGAAGGACACAGGATATGCAAACAGAAATTAACAGATTCCTGGAGAAGTTTGTAACACTGCAGAACAGAGGCCTCCCCAGCATCTTAAGCAGTGTAGGAAGACTGCTCACCCTGGACAATTACAACAAGAGGATTGATGCCCATGCAGTGGCAGAGATTGCACAACCACCCAGCACTTCAGCAGAGCCAGGGCCAGCCACAGGGCAGAGTATGTATGACAGGGTAGAGAACCTGTTTTTCCTCATGAATGAAGTCGAGCATCTGTTTGATACACCACCTAACTTCTTCAAATACACAGAAGCAGATGAGACTCTAGGCGCAATTTTGGCACATCAACTGCCCACACAGGATGTCTGGAGGCATTTGACCCAGACAATTTTGACAGGACAGAACCAATAGCGCAAAAGGAAAAAAGCAGGCACATACAGTGACAATTTTGGGAATTAATACCCACAGGAAAAGGCAGAGGCTGAGCCAACTCAGCCAGACCAATGACTCACCACCAGCAGCAGTCAAAGTCACAGCTGACAGGTCCGAGACACAGCGTACCAGCCTACAGTCGGGTTTTCTATGCATTAACTCCAAATATTCAGACCGACTTAGCTATTCTTATAAAGCTAAATATCTTCTGACAGAGCATTAAAATGCCTGTACTGTGTATTAAATGTGTAATAAATTTTTGACATAATATCTTAAAGAGTTGGTGAGAATGTAAAGACTGAGATAACGCAGAACTCAGATATTTCTGTAGACCACCGCTAGTATATATACACCCTTCACAGATGCTGAAGGGGTTGCTGTAATTTTCTCTTGGAGAACTTCCATCTGCTGTAATATTTTCAGAGAATTAATACAAAGGAGGAATGGAACTTCCAGAAGCTTGGTGCATTTGATGTCTTGTGGTGAATGATGCCTGTTACAGGATTCCATGGGTGTTGCTTTAAAACTATAAGTATTTTCAAATCCTCTGTTATGTGTTTTTTGAGTCTTTTGTTCTCTTTGGTTGTTTAAATGTCTTACACTTGATAGTAAGGTGAAAGAATAGTTTCAGGATTTAAACAAGCATTACCCTGAACTCAAACCTGAGCTATCATCTATGTTTTCTTCAGAAACAGTAATAGAAATTGCAATTCTTAACTGCTGCACTTCAATCTGTCTCTTTGCTGTAACAGACTATTCCCAGGGATTCGAATTATTGCCCCTGTGACTTCTGTTTTCTCCTTCAAAGTCTGTCTCTGGGAAATATGTAAACAATAAGTGGAAATTCTTAAATGCTTTCACTTTGTACTGCCTGTTTCCTGTCACTTAGCCAAAATATGTTTTAACAAAGCACTCAAAAGGCCCTGTAAGTTCCATCTTTCATCTCACAGATTCAAACACATTAAGCCACAGACTCCATTGCCCAATGATATTCAACATATCTGAAAACTACATCACTAAAGTCTAAGGGAATTACATCAACCGAAACACAAACATAACCTGTACTCAATACCTAGCCTAAAACACCATCACTGTAGATATAAATCATAAAGAGAGAGCCCTCTCTGATCACTGTTTGGCTAGAAACAGTGATTAAAAGATTGGTTAGTGGTTACCCCGGCCGTATTCCCTTGGGAGTCATAGGGAACAACCTGGGTGTTAACACATCCCACCTAAATGCACACAGGAGGTGCGATACATACTGAAAAGCCCTTCTATGGGGTGTGATGGGTGAGAGTGGACAAATGGCAGAGTCAATTTGCGAGTTGGATGATCATGGAATCTTCCAGAAACTTCTCCTGTGACACTTGCCTCTCTGCATTCGCCCAAGGATGAGTAAGAGATCATCAATCTCCAAGTGGAATCAAGAACTATCAAAGAGAGGACACTAATCAAATCTCAAAAGCTAACTCACCTCCCTACAATCATCAATATATGGATCCCTCATCCAGAGATCCAGAGGCTGGAATTTTGTATCTTGCAAGGAAGTGCTACCGGTTTCTTGGTGTAACATCATAGTGTTAGGTGATGTAATATTTTCATGAGGTGAAGAAGGGCTTTCTTGCTGAGATGATGATGCTAGGTCAGAACAATTGGTTGTAATCCTCTTTGCTATTCTTGATATTAATAAAGCTATTCAAGTTTTCCTCCACATTTTTGTATGATTGATGATATATGCATTTGTGTGGTAAATATATATCTGGTCCTATATTGTTTGTGATTGTAGATCTTTGTTCTTAGATAGTGTTATGTTGCTTTCATTCCACAGGTGCTCTTTGAAGCTGGGTAGATGAGGAAGCGAGTGGAAAAGATCTATCAGAAGGGAGAGGAATCAAGCAAGGAACCAAGTGCAAGACAGAGGTTGGTCTCCTTTGTTCCCCTCTTATCTACTTCTCATAAAGGAAAACAAAAGTAGTTTTAGTTTGTTTGTTTCTAACATATCTACCAGTATTAGTGGGACTAGCAGCTCTGCATAGACATTAGATTTCCCGATAAAAAAATGGCGACTCCACTGGGGAGCGAATAGATTGTTTGTTTGTCTATATTTGTTTGCTTTGTAAACTTACAGACGGAGCCTGAAGTCAAGCCAGCTAGCGTTCGAACTGCATTTGCTATGCAAGTGCAAAGTAGATCAATGTTGCTTCAGTCTATCTCCGGGTTTTGTTTATGAACTGAACAATCGATTTTCAAACTCTCTAATTGCCCTTATGGTGGCTCTAGTGACCTCCTTAGATCTACCTCTGTGATTTATTTACTGATTATCACTTGCTCAGCCTAAATCCCTGAACTGTGCTGCGAACTGTGATCAAGAACTGGATCAAAAGTCTTGCACTGTACCATCGCACCCTCTCTTCAAGGATATCAGTATGCATCACACTTCCCGTGTGCTGTAGGTGGGATGCATGCTGGAATCCCTGTGTAACAGGTGCGATGGTCAGAGAAGGCTAATTTTGCCTCCAGACTTTGGTTTTTCTTCACTCTTTTTAGCTATATTAAGGAGTTTTGTTGTCTGTAGTCAGTATACCTTTGTGGAAACCCCCTTCTTTGCCATTATTCTGCCTCCATTGTGCAAAGAACTGTAAAAAAAATTTATGTATTGTGAGTCATTTTCAGTTCTCTTTTACAAAGAAGTAGCGTAATTGAACTGTCATTTCTTGATTTAGAAGTGTTGCAAGTGTTGTTTTCAGTCATAGAAGAGAATCCAGTTGTTCTTGATAGTCAATTACACTGTTACTCTTGTATTTGATTTGAATTAGTAGTTTTTCATGTGTCGAAAGCAATTTTTCCATTCCAAATCGCAAAGTGTCGTCATTGTCTTCATTTTGTCTTGAAAAGAAGCTTGTTAGTAATGTCGCTTTGAAAAATAATTCAAATTTGCGCTTAGCTTTCTTTTTATCATTCACACATTAAGAAGGCTGAAAACAAATACATGCATGTGCATTTTCATTTAGACTGTTTTTGGGTTTGATTCAGGACAGTGCATATAGTGTGTGTTCTCTGCTCTATGTTGAAAGAATATCATCTCTCTTTCTTTAGTAGCTAGGATTTTCATTGCAAAAAGAAGATTAAACGATTGTTTATCATCTTAGATTGCATTTTAGGAATTGTATATCTACATCACGTGGTGAACCTCAAAGGAAAATTTCTTAAACAAGATCAACTGTAAAATAAATTTAATGAATCTAAAAATGCTTTGGAACCTAACGCACAACATTTAGAAGTCTAGGCTAGAGACGTATTCCGACGTCGTAAAGCCTGGTAACTATTGTTTTCATTGCTAATTGGGTGATTCCTCCACTTTGAGACGACGAGTGCTAGTACGGACTTGTGCTCCCATGTATCATCGAGTATATATTGGGAGACCACAATAGGCTATATCCTTTATCCATAGGAAGCCGTGCCTGCCGCCCTATCAATCGCAATGCACTAAACATAGCATTCGGGAAGATTGACTGTCGTACCGTAAAAAGTATTCTACAGTTTGCGATTGGTTTGGTAATCCCTCTATCTAGATTTCCAGAGTAGTCTCTTTCATTCTTTTTCGGACTCCTTAAAGGGAAAGGTCCATTTGAGCACTTGTCACTTCAAGCTCATTAAAAATCGAAGGCGACTAGAGTCATCTTTTGTTTTTTCTCAACTCTTAAAAATTGAAAAAACAAGTTCTGTCAAAGAGTCTAAAATTTATTTTAATCGGAATAAACATCACCTTTCCTACGTTGGTCTTAGGTTGAGAAAAATGGAGTCCACCAACCAAGGATTTCCCCTTGGAGGAAATCCTAGTCCTTTCTCCTCTTGGGGAGATGTTGGTGCACCCCATATGGCCACATTGTCGCTTCCAAGATTGACAATCGGTCTACCCATATGGCTCTTCTCGACCTCTGTCATTCAGAACACCGCGATTACTGAGCAATCAAGTCAACAACTAGACGATACCAAAGCCACTCCCCAACCTTCTACTTCATCCGATTCTCCCTCTCCTCCTTCCTCTTCGCTTGATGACGCTGGTAAAGCCAAAAATCAGGTAACTAAGAAGGAGAAGAAAGAGAAGAAGAAAAAGGAGCCAAAGGCGAAAAGGGGCAGCCAGGCATCATCTAGTGAAAATCCACACACTGCACTGTCAAAGCCTAAATCTCCATGTGTCATTTGCAAAGGAGATCACTATCATCGAGATTGTCCCTGCATCCCTCGGATCTTAAGGGACTGGTCTCCTCATTTGCACAATCTGGTGTCAACAACCTCTGATGATCATGTTGAAAGTACATCATCAACTAGTGAAAGTGAAATGTCGAGACAGAAAAGGAAAAGTAAATCCCCTTGTAAACTATGTGAAGGCGATCACGTCGTCCACCGTTGTCCCTTCCTTGATGAGGCTAAAAGAGTTTTGGATGATTGTCCGGTTTCACCGTTACAGCTTCCTCCTAGATATAAGAAACTCTTGCCAAGTCCATCACTAGTTGAAAATTCGACTGACATGCCATTGTGGTCAATCGAAGCATCTATCATTGAAGATAAACATCTGAATTCACACCAGACGAAAGTCAAAAGGTCGAGGCGGCATTTGACCCGGTCTTGCCTTCAGAAGGTCCATCTTCAGATGATATAGTCACCGGAGAGAACGATAATGACACCGTTCAAATTCTCTTCGTAAACATAGACTCCGATGAACATGGGGGTAGTCTACCCATTCCTTTACCGTAGGAAGGAAGTTCATCAAAGTCATATCCAGCCGTCTATTTGGTCCCACCTCCAAGCAACCGAGTTGTTTCCTTCGATTGGAATCTACTAAGCAGACCCCGTTTACCGGCTAGTGTACCATTTCGAATCATTGCACAAATATACAGAATGGTCATGGCTGGTACCATCATAGATGAAGGGGCTTCTGTGAGTATCCTTTTCTCAAATGCTTGGAAAGTGCTTGGTTCGCCATTGCTTTTGCCTGAAATGAGAAATCTAACAGGCTTTGACAAAGGAACCAGTCAACCGTTAGGGATCCTTCCTAATGTGCCGATAACATTGAGAAGGAAAACTGTTCACATGAACGTAATGGTAGTCCAAGGACCCCTAGATTATAATCTACTCCTTGGACGCGACTATATTTATTGCATGGGAGCCATTGTCTCCTCGCTCTTTAGAGTAATTTGTTTTTCGCATGAAGGAAGAGTGGTCAAGCTCGTAGACCAGCTTTCATTCCCTAGCTCACACATAGCAAATAGTCAAATACCATCCCTGAATGGTCTTTTCACGCAAGGAATGTCTCATCAATCCCCAGTCTGTCCACCTGATGAGCGCGAGTGATTCGGGAGGACATGACTGAAACCCACGGGGCATGCACCCTGGTCTGTTTCGGCAGGAAAACCTTGGGCATAGGGTAGGTTACCGCGAAGGATATATGACTGATTTGATATGGGATTAGACCGGAATAAGATACCTCTGTCAAAAGGTAGGCCTTTCCCGATAGAACAAATGTTTTTTCTGCAAATTGAGGGGTAACCTGGAAAAGGTAGGCCTTTCTCGATAAAACAAATGTTTTGTCTGCAAATTGAGGGGTAACTTGGGAAACTCTACTTCACTATACCTGAGGGCATGCAAACCTTTTGGCATGCAAGCGAAGAGTGACCATTTATTTTTTAAATTTGTAGGTCCTCTAACCCTTTAAACTCGTAGGATTGGTCGTTTCCTAACTTGCATAAAGAAAGGATGTGGGGCAAAGCTTTGTAAGGTGAAAGCTCCATAAAAAATGTTATCTTAGATGAGACATCCTTATTATACGACTGGATCGAGCAGTTTTTATGTGGATTTCAAGCTCATTAAAAATTAAACATAAGCAGTGAGCAAATGTTTCCCCCAGAGTTTAAGCTCATTCATTAAAAAATGAACCAATTTCCGGTAAATAACCATCGTGAATGAATTATCATCAGCCTTTGAAGCCTTGGTCGTGTTCTCATCATCACCTCCACTCTATTTTGGCCGATCCGATCATTCACCTCCATTTGATTGTTTACCCTTTTTGAGGAACAACTGCGAAGAGTGATCCTGTTAGCCATCCTTGTGACACTGTCATGATTGGAAAATTCCAAACCTTACTTGGAATCAGCTGCTACCTGAATTTATCACTCGTTCCTCAAAAAACGAGTCTCCTTTAAGATCTTTTCATCTAACTCGTAAAATATGAAAAGATTGCCGAGTAATTGGCCTCTCCAACTCGTTAAAGTGACCGGAAGTGCTATCCCTCCTTTAGATTTTAATCTTTTTGGACCTGAGGGATTATTACACAAAAAGATCGAGTGCTTGTTTTGTTTGGCTCGTTAAAATTATCGAAAATTCATTCCTTTTGTACTATTTTATACTTTTTCGGACTTAAGGGATTATATGACGAAAAGGATTGTTGGAGTTTTCTTTACATCCCTTTCAGACTCTCTAAAATTTAAAAGGACTGAGTTATCTTTGTCGTTAAACTCGTTAAAATCGAATAGTGACAAACTTGTCCATACAGACAAGAACGAGTTTCACTATCGCTAGGCTTGTTAAAACATAGCGATGGGTTTGCCCGAAGGGAAAATTATGTAACAAGCATATGTTATCCTCCTCAAGCTTGACAAAAATAAAGAGGTACTGGTCAGCAATGACTGGGGAAAAATTGGGAAGAAAACTTGAAAAAACTTTATTGGTAGCAAGTCGCTCTTGAACATGACACTTTCACTCCGTATCCAAGTCGGGTTGGGTTGTTCTGTTCACTGGTCATATCACCATTGGTCCATCACACCATCCACATTTGGGGTTAATGCTAGCAATCCATCATGTCAGTGTCGCTGATATGTTCAAGAGAAGTCGCTTAGAGAATTCACCCGTGTCTCATCCACTGTAATACATTTACGCTCCGTTCTTTCATGACTGCCACCATGAACCTTATATCATCAGATCATTTTCGCCTCCATTAAAATCATTTGCTCTGTTATGTGTCGTAGATGTGGGATTCATTAAGGCCCTCCTATGACGGATCACTTCTTGTCGACATCAGCTCATTATCCAGGAAGTCGATCTAGGAACAACCCTTTCAGTACTTTGAAGCTTGCATGCCTCAATGGCAAGTTTCTCACTTCCGGCGACAGGTTTACATCAATGGCCTTCGACCGAAAGATTTTGCATGGTGTTCGACACCAAGTCCCTTTTTCACACCACGTGAATTGTACTATCGTACCTTGAGGGTCATCATCATTATCGGTGATTCCTCCTGTTAACAGCTTACATCACTGACTGGTAATCAGGCGATGTCTTTCCATGTTCAACTCCAGGACATCTCTCACATGGATCGACTTGTACTTTGAGTGAAGATCGAACGAGATTGAAGACCCCGCATCTAGTTTCATCCATCCAGGCTGCGATATATATTTAGGAAAATAAAGACATCAAATGTACATCATTGTTGCACAGATAATCATCCAATCTAAGGGATGATGGCTCTACCAGAATCATCAGTCTGCACTCAGACGATTGTCTGTCTTATGTACATGAAAATGAATTTAAAGCTAAGCATGGGAATTCCCACCTTAGCTAGATCATTAAAATATAATGAAGATAATGTATTGTATTGTATCTTATTACAGGTCGCCTTCCAGCTCGAAAAACCTTTGGATCCTCATGATAAAGCATTTCACCCGACATCAAAAGATTAATGACCTCATGCTTTAGGGGGCAACTGTTATAGACATTTTTGGGCACTACAACCCCAATCAAACATGTCCATAAACCAAGGACTCCTAAGTCCCTAAAATTTTCGTTCCATCCCCTAAAAGAACAAGGTCAGCTGATTACATCCTCTCCCAGAAGTTCTCCATGAAAAACTACTCAGAATCGGTCAAAGCGGGACCATATCACCTGCTCCATGGTCAAAGTGCGCTACATCCCACCTAAATGCACACAGGGGGTGTGATTCATACTGAAAGCCCTTCGATGGGGTGCGATGAGCGAGAGTGGACAAATGGCAGAGTCCATTTGCAAGGTGGATGATCATGGAATCTTCCAGAAACTTCTCCTGTGACACTTGCCTCTCTGCATTCGCCCAGGGATGAGTAAGAGATCATCAATCTCCAAGTGGAATCAAGAACTATCAGAGAGAGGACACTAATCAAATCTCAAAAGCTGACTCACCTCCCTACAATCATCTATATATGGATCCCTCATCCAGAGATCCAGAGGCTAGAATTTTGTATCTTGCAAGGAAGTGATGTTGGTTTCTTGGTGTAACATCATAGTGTTAGGTGATCTAAGCTTTTCATGAGCTGAAGAAGGGCTTTCCTGCTGAGAGGATGACGTTGGGTCAGAACAATTGGCTGTAATACTCTTTGCTATTCTTGATATTAATAAAGTTATTCAAGTTTTCCTCCACATTTTTGTATGATTGATGATATATGCATTTGTGTGGTCAATATATATCTGGTCCTATATTGTTTGTGATAGTAGATCTCTGTTCTTGGATAGTGTTATGCTGCTTTGATTCCACAGGTGCTCTTTGAAGCTGGGTAGACGAGGAAGCGAGTGGCAAAGATCTATCAGAAGGGAGAGGAATCAAGCAAGGAACCAAGCACAAGACAAAGGTTGGTCTCCTTTGTTCCCCTCTTATCTACTTCTCATAAAGGAAAACGAAAGTAGTTTTAGTTTGTTTGTTTCTAAGATAGCTACCAGTCTTAGTGGGACTAGCAGCTCTGCATAGACACTAGATTTCCCGATAACATGTATATTTTCTTCCCCTCTGCATAATGGAGAAATATGGCTCAAAGACTGTGACGTAATTCACCTAGCGATGGTGGGTGTAGGATTTATCTCATTTGCGATTTTATTGTACACCTTTTTAACTCTCCTAGTGAATTCCTCTACATTATTTAAGGGTTTCTTCTTAAATGTTAATAATTATGTGACATAATATTGAAAATATTTCTTCTTACCCCACTGTGTAAGAAACACTCTTTCCAAAGTGTCCCATGAGTTTAGAGACTGAGGAGGATGGGTATGGAACCATTTTCGCACATCTCGTTCCAAGGTCTACACGAAAGTCTCATGAACAAAAATTCTTCTTCCACCATAAAATTATTAGTAAAATCTTGAAAAGCCTTGATATGAGGTGATATGAGGTGATATGAGGTATTTCTGGATGATGAGATGGAGGGGTTATGCTAGAAATGGAATAAGGGATTGAGTTAGATATATTAGCGTCTGATGGTTTTAGCGTAAACATCTTATTTCTTTGATTATACTAGTGGAAAAAACGTTCATAGTTAGGGACCAAAGGTGGTAGGTTGGGATTTGGGTTGCTCTAGGTGTGTCTCCTTGTAGAAACCAAAATGTGATGGTGAAAATTATAAAGTCTCAAATTAGGGAAATTTAGAAGGTTTTAATATGGAGAATGGGTTTGATATTGTTGTATAATGTGGGAGGATAACATTGGAGTAACAATGTAGGAAGAAATAGTTTATGGACCCAAATTTTGTCCACCCTTAAAATATAAGCAACTTTTCATTATGCCTAGGGAATTGCTTCAAATTTTTCTACTTGACAATGACTCCAAGAGATGTCCAGACCATAGAGTCACATTGTGTTGTGTTGCAATGTGGAGCTTGGAACATCTAATGTTTCTCAATTTTAGATTTTTTCATTTTTATTCTTTTAGGAAATTATGTAGGATAGACATAAACCTTTTGTAAAAACACATTTGGGATTTATTTCGTCCACATATTTTTAGACTAGGGAATTAATGCACTTTGGGTTAGACATATAATTTATGTATATATTGAGGAAATTTAGAAAGTAAATGATATGACAAGAATATGTTTATGCACTTAAGAATCCAACCACTTAACACAAAAATAAAACGAATTTTGCATATAAAACTCTAAGCCCATGTGATGTCTCATTGAGATATATATGAATACTCCATATAATCTTAATTCATATCAAAAAATAATATGAACAATAATTCTCCTTATTTCATACAACATACAATAATTCCATTTAGCCAACAAGATGTATGTTGGGTGTGTGTTATATTCTTTCCACGACTAGTCCCACATGAGAAGCAGGGGGGTTAGAGGGGGGGTGGTAGCCCCCTTGTACGGGGTCTATAGAAGCACCCCAGGAAATTTATTTTGGACACTATATTAAGTGGGCGGACCTACCTATGGTTTTGTGCATGGGTTTTGCACATGGTTTTGGGCATGATGATTTTCTGCCCATAGTATTTTGTAGATCCAATCAAGGGAATTATGATTATGTTCTAATCCAGGGTTAATGGATTGGGGTTTATGAATGCTTTAGCATGTATATATATGTACTGTAACATTGAAAGGAATATAATGAATAATCAATTTGGTAGTCCTGGTTTTGGGATCCAGGGGAAATCTTTGTGTATTTTTTTTGTGTTTCTCGCCATTGTATATTTTATGTTTTTAAGAATTCATTTGCAGGTAATATCTCTATAGGGTTAAAACATACATTTGGTATCAGAGCGATTTCTTCTTCAAGGGGATGCATTTTCTACTGAGGTGTTTTTCTTTAGCCTGTGGTAGACCTCGTTCAATAGGAGATTTGTGGGATCGATTCTTGCGGTGAAAGAAGATGGTGAGAAGTGGAAAGATAGAGATTGAGAAATTTAATGGTCAAAGTTTTGAGTTGTGGAAGCTCAAGATGGAGGATCTGTTGGTGGATAAAGATCAGTGGATCACAATAGATATGAGTACTAAACCAACGACAATGTTAGCAAAAGACTAGGCGAAGTTGGACAAGAAGGAAAAGAGCACAATACAGTTGCATATCTCAGATTCAGTGTTGTGGAATGTATCAGGGGAAGCTACGACAAAGGATTTGTGGTTCAATTTAGGCACTTTATACCAATCTAAGTCTCTGGTGAACAAATTATTCCTGTGGAAAAAGTTGTATAACCTGAGGATGAAGGATGGAGACTTGGTGAAACAACATCTAAACGCCTTTAATACTATGGTAAGCTAGTTGTTATCTATTGATATAAAAATTCCAAATGAAGATAAGTGCATCAATTTGTTTTGTTCTCTACCAGATTCGCAGGATAGTCTGGTTTTTGCAATAGGTAGCAATACAACTACCTTGAAGTTTGATGAAATTGTCTCATCCTTATTATCAGAGGAGATGAGACGGAAAAATATGGAGAGCCATAATCGATATTCCTTTTCTGTATGAGGGTGGTCCTAGAATAGAAACAAAAATAAGTCTTCAAGTGGGAGATATAAATCTAGAGGGAGATATAAATCTCCAGGAAAACCTATAATGTTATGTTGGAAATGTGCAAAGGAAAGGCACTACAAAAAGTACTGTATATCTAAATCTCTTGAGAAAGGAAAGGGATCTGATGATGCTCCTTCTGAAAAGGCTAAAACCACCTCAGATGAAGGTGGGGATGTGTACTTGGCTTCTTATTCAAGTACACATGTAGATCATGTGGCACAGTTTATTGACTCAGGTGCATCCTTTCACTTCAATCCTCATAGGTAGTGGTTCTGCGAGTATGAGAACTATGATGGTGGTGATGTTTTCTTAGGGGAGGATAAGAAGGCTAGAATCGTCGAACATGGAAAATTCAAGTTGAAGTTGCAAAGTGGAAGGATTAGAACACTTTCGAGTGTTCTACATATTCATGCATTGGCCAGAAATCTATTTTTTGTAAACAAGATGGATGATATAGGTGTAAAAGTAATTTTAGAGAAATATACCTTCAAGATGGTTCAGGGAGCACTGGGATCAATGTGGGGAGTTTGAATTCGAAATTTGTACAAGATTCTAGGGAGCATTGTTATTGATGGGTGTAATAGTTCTATGGTTTCTGAAAGTGGAGCAGAAAACCTTGTGGCCTCTATAGAAAAGAGCATGCTATGGCATCAAAGGCTTGGACATATTGGAGAGAAGGGCCTTCAAATATTTCATGGTAATGATATGGTAGAGGTATGTCTAATTTCTCTCTAGGTCTCGATTTCTATGAACATTGTGTATATGGGAAGCAAAATCAGGTGAGTTTCGCCTTTGGTGCTAAGAGGGTGAAAGGGATACTAGAGCTTGTACATAGTGATGTGTTTGGACCTGTGTCGGTTCCATCACTGGGTAAGTTTGTGTACTATGTATCATTTATAGATGACTTTTCAAGGAATACATGGATATATTTCCTCAGGAATAAATCTGAAGTCTTTGACAGGTTTAAGTAATTTAAGGCTCTGGTAGAAAACCAGACAGAGAAGAAGATAAAGGTGTTGAGGATAGATAATGGTGGAGAGTTCTGCAAGAAGGAATTTGAAAATTTATGTAAGAAGTGTGGTATAACACAAGAGAAGAATACTCCATACACACCTCAAAAAAATGGAGGTGCAGAAAGAATCACCAATACATTGATGGAAAAGGCAAGAAGTATGCTCAGTGGTGCCAGGTTATGATAGGAATTATGGGTAGAGGTGGTGGAGACTACATGTTACTAGTTAATAGATCACCTTCAACAACATTGGAGGATAAAACTCCAAATGAGGTATGGATTGGTAAGAAACCCTATCTTTCAGATATGAAAGTATTTGGTTGTGATGCACATGTACATGTTCCAAAGGAGAAGATAACCAAGTTGAATAGTAAATCTAAAAGGTGCATCTTTATTGGGTATAAGTATGGTTTAAAAAGTTATAGGCTTTGGAATCCAGAAACAAGGAAGGTTGTGTAAAACTGAGATGTGGTGTTTAGAGAGATGAAAGACGTTATCAAACATGAAATCCTACTAAAGGAACCTGAGAAGATAGAGTTTTAGATAAAGGAGGAAGAATAAGACTCTACAACATAAGAGGAATCAGAAGATGAAGAGCCACAAACTCCAATTGTGAGAAGATCAGTTCGAGAAAGAAGGCAGCCAGAAAGGTATAGTCCATCTACTTTCTATTTAAATTTTTATTTATCTATCACTGATGATGATCCGAGAACTATCAAGGAGGCAGTAGATTCAGAGGATGGAAAACTCTAGAAAGGGGTCATGGTTGATGAAATGAAATCTTTAGACAAAAATTAGGCTTGGCATCTAGTGGAGTTGTCGGCTAGAAGGAAACCAATTGGAAGAAAATGGGTGTTTAAGAAGAAGATGAATGCAGAAGGCAAGGTGGAGAAATAAAAAGCTCGATTGGTAGCAAAAGGTTATTCCCAGTTGCCGAGAATTGATTTTGGTGATGTTTTCTCCTGTTGCCAAGGTAGCTTCTATTAGATTACTTTTATCTATTTTTGTTGCTTTTTATTTTGAGGTAGAATAGATGGATGTGAAGGAAAATTTTTTTCATGGGGATCTGGAAAGAGAGATCTAGATGAAGAAACCTGAAGGCTTTGTGGTGAAGGGAAATAAATAACTAGTATGCAGGTTAAAAAAGTATCTGTATGGGTTAAATAGTAACCAAGGATGTGGTATCAAAAATTTGATACATTGATATGGGGACTTGGCTTCACCAAAAGAAAAGTGGATCACTGTGTGTATTTTAAATTAATTGGTGACTGTGTTATTTATCTGGTCTTATATGTGGATGATATGTTGTTGATTGGAAATGGCAAAAAAATTATCCTTGATTTGAAGACCCAATTGTCCTCCAAATTCAACATGAAGGATCTTGGTGCTACAAACTATATTTTGGTCATGGAAATTAAATGAGATAGGGAAAAGAGGAAGCTCTGGTTAAACCAGAGGAAGTATGTCGAGACAATACTACAGAGTTTTAATATCAAGGATAGTAAATTGGTGAAGTTTCCTATTCTTGTAGGTGTAAAGCTATCTACTTTTCCCTAGTTTTGACATAAACCTGCTCAATACTCCCACTACATGTGTAATGTCTGGTCTAGTACATACCATTACATACATCAGGCTAGTGTCGAAACTTGCGTATGGAACACGAGATGTGTCCTATATATTTTTTTTTAAACGAGATTTTAAGAGAAAAAACTTTCTCATTTATTGTACTTGTACTCCTGTAAATATATTGATGTCCTTTGGTAAAAATATTGGTTTATGGTTGACAATGTCTTCATTATCATAATGATGGTTCTTCCAAGAAAGATTCTGATGAAATGTAGAGACTTATTTTTTCTTTCATGTTTTCACATTTGATATTGATTTAGGATCTTCAAATGTTGATCTTGTTCATGTCCCTTCTGCAATTTGTAAATGATGTTTCATGTCCCCTCTGACATGTACTTTAGGCTTGAAATTTGATGTTTTTCAAGTCCCTTCTGCAGTGATATTATAAATAATGTTTCGGGTCCCTTCAATACCCCTGCTCAAACTATTTACATAGTTTTATTATGAATCTTCCCCCTCGCTTATTCTGAGACTTGTCCCCAAGTCTTACTATTATGGAGGATGATTCCTGCAAAATCAAACTGAATAAATGGTAAAACAAAATAGAGAATTCATATTTTCCAAACAAGTTGGTTTTCCGGTATGAATTTGAGTTTGTGTTGTGCTAATTTCCTTGATTTTCACAACCAAACTCCTTTATTATTTTTGATCTTTTTCTATTTTTTTAATCTTTTCTTTTCTAAATGGAGGTGGGGTGTAATGGAGTAGGTAAGTATGAAAAGCTTATGAAAATAGGCTAGGTTTAAGTCATGATTTAGTAGTAAATGGAAATATAATAAGTCTGGGCTTCAACATGCATGATCGCAGAGCTTAACATACAATATGGATGATGGATGAAATCATGAACAATATGGCTTATGAAAGGATTCTTTGGCAATGGATTTTACTTTTCATGGTACAAAACTTGACTTCTTCTGATGATGATTAGCTTCATGCCTTTTTCTTCGATCTTGATTCATGTTGTATGGTTTGTTGGTGTTGTTGGTCAGAAACTAAGAGAAAGCTTCACAAATCTGAGTTTCATTTGATGAAATAAATATCAGGTGAATTCCAACTTCATTTTCACTTGAATACTTTCATTTCATATTCGTAGATATGAATTTTTAAAGATTTATTTTGAAAATCCTTCATTTATGAAATTAACCTCTCAAATCTTCCGGGGACCTGTAAAAACATAGCACTTGCCTACAATACAATATTAGATGATGGAGGAAGAGAGGTGTACAATCTCTCTTCTTCCAATAAATATGTATAATAATTACAAGAAATTCTTAAAAACAAGTCCAAAGATGATATTCAAAGAAACTGCATTTGTTTGCCCCTTGAGGAATGGTGGCCAGCCTAGACCTCCTAGCGGTATGTCGTTCACAAATATTTGTTTTATGTCCAATTAGAGTGATTCCAAATCCAATTTAAATTGAATTCATATATCTACTTCTAGTATAAATATGTTTTCAAAATGGTTTGAAATGATATGCTAAAAATGATAAAGAGTATCATGTTTGATAGAGCTGCTTGTGATTTGTTTTACTAGACCAACAATCACTATTTGAAATGTATTGTCTTTGTTAAATATCAGATCGATCTAATTCCACTTGTAGATTAATATAGATTCATTTTTGTCTTTCCAGTAGAAACATGTTTTAAAAATTCTTAGGCTTGATATCACAAAATTGGTGATGAACAGCCCTAGGAGGCAGAGTTTTACTATGCTGATTTGAAGACATGCAGTCATTAAATGTGGCATATCATTTTCATTTGACCTCCAAATGGGATGATTCAAATTGTGTACTGATTTAGACTTGAATATTTATCTCCGATATAAAAAAATAAAATAAAAGAGTATGATTTGGCATGTTAAATATGCCAATGAACAGTCAAGACCTAAAATTGTCACCATGCAGATTTTTCGACAAATAATTAGTATTTTAAGAATAACTTTTTCATATGATACCTGATTGAGGTGATTCAAATTGATTTGGAAACTATATTCTAAGGAATATCTTCCCTATGAATTTCAGGTAAAAATGTTTCCATTAGACACCTCAAATCAAATTTGCACTAACTCTGTCCTAAAACATTTCAATTGAGACCTAGTTTTGATTTTGATCACATTTTTATTTGTGATATAAATTGAAAATTTCAAAATAGATTCAAAAACTAGATTTCAAGAGATATATTAAAAACATGATTTCAAAATGATCCTATATGGTTACCCAAAATATGATTGTTCTTACTGCATTTTTCCATGTAATCCTTTCAAATGAGTATTGAACAATGATGTGAAATTTTATTCATGAGAATTTAAACCAAAAGTATTATTGTGAAATCATTCTACCTATTTATTTATTTATGTTATTCTATCCTACTCTATTGTAGAAAAATAAGTCATTCTCTCAAGTATAAGAGAATTTCCAATGCATCCATTTTCGTAACAAGATCATGAGTAAACTCTCATCCATTTTTGAAAAATATGTTTTAATGAATGTTTGGACCTAGAAATTTATTTGATCATAAAGATTTGATGCTAAAGGATGTTGAAAAATGTAGTAGTGTTGTGACCTAATGACTAGCTGAAACCAAGTTTTAAGATGATCTTTGTTTGCTTGGCTCTTGCTAATTGTCATAGCACAAAAATCTTCTTGTGGTACTTGTTCAAAATCTTGTATGCACAAGGGATCTTGTGATATACGTGCTAGAAATTCTTCAATTTCTGGCTCTAATGTTTGATCTTCATTGCATGTGATCCATGACTCATTCACCTCCTCACAAAGATAGCTAGAAGAAATTTCTAGATTCTCTTCGTGTGGATCATCTTCATGGATGCTTTGTTCCTCTTCTATATGTCGAAATGAAGATTCTTCCCTACTGACCATTCTAAATTGTCGACAAGGATTTGAAAAGATCATTGTGGTGCTACACCCCCCTTCTCTAAATTACTTCTTTAACATCATTTTTTTAGATCTTGTTTTGCAAATGGATTTTGTAGTTTTTTTCCTTTTTTTTTTATTGGGGGTTTTGTTTTGGGGATCTACCTTTCTAATTTCTATGTCTAAACATAAATAACCATAATGAAAAGTGTTTTTTTTTAATAATATTTCTAATTGACTATATTGAAGTATGATTCCCCGACAACGGCACCAAAATGTTGGGTCAATTTACTATGTAAATTAACACAAGTATTTAATTATCAATCCGAGCTTGTAAGCTTAGAAGCATGTCCAAAGTCTATGGATTCCAATGGTAGTCAATTTTAGAAGATGAAATAGAAAGATTAAAAGAAATGCATATTACAAATATAAACTCTAATTAAGTAATTTCTAATTCACTTAAATAATATGTGGGATGAGGCTCCTAACTTAGGAGAACCTGGTTGTCCTTCCCTACAATACTATTTCCATGAAGAGAAATCCAAAAGCACTAATTAAAAATGGTTTATGATGTAGAATATGTAATGGAAGAGGCTCCTAACTAAGGAGGACCAGGTTGTCCTTCTTCACAATTCTACTCTATCATAATCATCATTGCTTCAAACCAGAAATGCAGAAATAACTTCAAATAAGGAAAGGAAAATGAAATTCAGTTTTAGTTCAAGATCAAATAGAAGGGGAATTTAACTTAAATTCCTATGTGTCCCTTCATATGTAGATTAGAATTAAACCAGTATTCATTTAGAAATCATCACACATCTAAATACATTTGAAACAAGAACTATTTTATGAAAACCATGAAAATTAACCAAGAAGTGCACTTAGCTTGGTGTGGGGACCCTCCACCCTTGCCTTGCACACTTGAAGAAAGCTCAACTACAACAACTTCAGTAAATCAACCAAGCATGAACAAAAAATTGAAATGAAATAGGTTCTTCAATTAACTTTAAGTCTTCAAAGAGACTCAAAATAAAATTACATAAATTCCTCCATGCTCAGGCCCTCAATAGTCTTGGCTTAAATAGAGAAATAATAAACAAACTTGAATAAAATGTCTCTAACATTCATATCTATCCTAATCCCACCTATATTTTTCAAATCCATCCATTCAGTTACACCAATCTGGAAAAATCCCAAAAATCACTAATTTTGGCATATTTCCTAGGGATTTCCTAAATGACTAGTCATGTTTGACCAGCTTTGACCGGACAATTTTAAGTTTTGTTTAGCCAAACCAATAGGAGTTCGTTCAATCTTAGTTCCAAGCTTTCTAGAAATGTACTCATCTCATGCCCAGGTGTCCTACAAGTATGACTTTAATGAAGCCATTACGAGACTTTCTGATCCTGTCCAAAAATGCACTTAAAATCCATTTTTTGTAAAAACATCTAAAAATTTGCAAAACTTAATTTATATACCTGAATATGCATAATATGGTAAAAATAAGGTGCATTTGGATGATATAATATGGAAAATGATGGAAATTAGGTGGATTTTAATAAGCAAAATTTGATCAAAAACGAGGGCCAACAGTGATCACCTGGAAGCATTCGGTTGGGAAATATCTGACCAACTATGTTTCTTGAATGTACTTTTTATTTTTAGTTTCTAGAATTCATCTCTGCAGGTTTATAGTTACAGACAAAGCGCAGCTTTGTGCTGTTCTCAGAGTCAATTTTAGCGCATGCGCGAGAAACTCTAGAGAAATCAGCGCAGGTGGAACTTAACAAGGTGTGAGAGCTATTTGACCTAAATTTCTCATGTACTTTAACATATTTTGAGTTGTTTGACTTCTAAGGGAGATGATTTCAACATGTTCATGGATGGTAAAAATATCCATAAATTAATAAAATGTCATGGCGACAAATTGATGTGTAATAAATTGCCCCCTAAAGTGAGAATTTTGAAAAAAAAGTTTAGAGATTGAAGCACTTTATCATTCCAAGGATTGGATCAGTGGAAATGGTTGGAAACTTGCAAGGGACATTCAAGGGAACACAATGTGTTAGAGTCGGTCTGGTCAGTCCTCCGTTAGAGATCAAAACCCTTTATTCATTTCATTTTTAGGAGTCCCGCTCCATTTACCCAGCTGCATTCCTCTAGGAGCATGCCATAATCTGATGGAAAAGGTCATGTTAGTCATTTCCCCTCATGTCTGGTTGCTGCTGGCTTAGGTCTTTTTTCATTGATCACTAAAGTCCATGACAGTCAAGGTCTGGTCCTTTAATGGACAAAAGTCATTTTCGATAATTAGGTCTAGGGATTAATCAATTTTGTCTTCAACCATGTCCAATAAAGCCATGCAGGCCAGAGTGGGGCCGTTACAAAGTTATGATTCAGAGAGTTTCATCGTCATGTGGACAAATTTCGACTGTTCTTCAAAACTCTATTTTGAAGAAAAAGTCAAACAGTGTGTCATTTGCGATAAAATTTCCAAACGGTCGCCAATTGATTTCTTTGGATGCAATCATGGTTTTCGTGGCCAAATGCCTTGTCATGAAATCCCTGCAAAAAGTGCCGAAAATTTCATCATTATAGCTAAAAATTCAAAGGGAAGAAAGAAATTCAGTGTTGCTTTAAGTCAGTGAAAAGTGTCAAAAGGAAACATTAGCAAAGTGGGGTTTTGAAGAAGCAAAAATTTAACCCATGACTTCAAAGTCTTTATATAAGAATTTCCACAAGGAAACAAGGTCATTGTGCAAATCAAGGTTATTGAGAAACATAGCAAAGTGTTTGAGAGTGCAAAGCACACGTTTGGAGGGAGTTGGAGTCGTTTTCAGGAGCGCGGCGCACACACAGAGGGGCGCGGTGCACATACAGAGCACGGCGCACACAGAGCCACCCCACAGTGCAAAGTTTACAAGGGCGCGGTGCATATAAAGAGCGCGACGCACTGGGTTTGTCGCGCGGCGCACACCCACAAAGGCCCGAAATCGTGCCAAATTGCCTCAAGTTGCCTTTGAAACCCCTCAAATCGACAGGTAGGCTCTAAATCTCGATGGCTCATGTATTTTTGTGAAGTTTATGGTGGTTCATGGCTAGTTATAGTGGCAACTAAAATTCATAAAACCAACCACTAGAAAACACCAAAGCCATTGTTGTTAGGGTTGCAAAATTGTAGTGTTGATGCCAAGACTCCTCTTTCACCTCTCATCTTTTCCCTCCTCTCCATTTTTTCCTTCCCCCCTATCTCATTTTTCCCTATTAACCCTATCCTATCAAATCCCCAAACCCTCTTATATATCCCTAAACAAAACCCCTCCCCATAACCACTATTCCCATCATATTATTCCCCTCCTAATACTCATTTTTTTTTCATTTTTCCCCTTGGCAGCAGATATCACAACAACACCTAGTTTCACACCATCATCAAAGGGTAGCCCAAGTACAGTATACACAGCAATCATGGCATCTAAGCATTCATTAGAGTATGAGATGGAAACACAAAGTGATTCGTCCTCGGAAGAACAGGCTCCAAGAGACATCACAAGAGTGGCAAACATGTTAGGGATGAACCAACCACCCTCACTGAATTTCAAGCCTGCCCTCTCGCCATGTCATGCTTCTAGCATCTATCATGCTTTGAATTTTGTCAAAGAGCGGCTAATGTTCGAGTTCATCATGAGTTGGCCCGTCTTTTTGTGCTTCACCTACATGGGGATCACTCTATCTTGGTCGGGGTCACCTTCACACTGACACCCGAAACTATCTCATTAGCAAGCGTTATACCGAATGTTGGAGAACCATGGCACAAGAAACATAAATTTGATCGGTAGCATTATGACCCTTAAATTAAGGCTAGTTGCTTGAGGCAGCTCACAAGAGTTTTTCCATTCAGATATTTGAAAGATGAATATGCTCCACTGATGAAGTTGATCATGAAGTACTTCATCTGTGAGGGGAGGTTCTCTCGTCTATATGCCTATCACATCAAGTTGCTCATGCACTTTACCAGGGTACGGATGATGAAGATCCCATTTTTCATTTGCAGGAACATAGAGAGGATGAACACCTTCATGCAGCACAAGACCCCTCAGCAGCAACTTAACAGTGTTTATCACTTTTCTCTTATTAAGATTTTGGTGGTTCATCAACTGGGATTGCAGGGCATTACTTGGGATGATTTCATCTCCCGTGACCTCTTCAACACTTCAAAGGTATTATCAGAGGTTAAGCATGAGGGTGAATCTTCTCGTCGGTATGAGTGCCATGAGACTGCTAATGTGCCGGTTTTCATCACATATCAGAGGGGTGCTAGACATTTGTTTGCAGCAGCAAAGCGAGTGTTATCTCCACCCGGGGTGGAAGGGGCCTCGCTTCCGACATCAACACTATAGGTATAGGATAGAGGTAAGCAGCTAATGCATGATGAGGGGCCTTCAGGTGAGTCATCAGGTGAATGAGAGACCGAATTTGTTGTCCTTCATGATGATGATACAGATACAGAACCAGCAAGTGCACAGCTCAAAGAGATCATCCAGGAGCAGCAATCAGAGATCGAAGCCTTATCCCTTGACTTGGAGAGGGCTAAGTGGAACATAAAATATCTAGAGTATAGGAACAAATAGCTTGAGGATCAGCAAGCGATCATGGAGCTACAAAACATTCGTGAGCATCGCCAAGCTGCACAAAGGAGAAGAGTTGAGCTCACGTCATTGGAGCAACAGATTAATGAGGATCGGGAGGCCAACCTTGAGAGAGTTAACATGCACTTGGAGAGGCTACTGGACAAGGCCGAAAAGGACCATGCATTGTTGAGACACATGGATTTCCACTACATGGTGCGAAACAAAGTGTGCAAGGCCCGAATCAGGAATTTGAAGGAAAAATTGAGGAAGGCAATCAAGAAGCAAAACAGGCAAAGGGAGCTAGATCGACTTCAGATATTGGCTGAAGCCTTTTTGTCCCAGCATAACACTTGATAAGGAAGCTCCAGCCCAAATTTCAAGAAATTTGGGGCAATTTTGGTCACATGGCAAATTTTTTGTCACAACACATGTTTTTTCTCCCTGTGGCGCGGCGCTTAGGATTGGGAGCTCCAAATCACAAATGGTTTGCATTTTTGGATATAGCATGAAAAAGCATGACTACTGGTGCTTGGACAAGAAATTAGGGCATGATTTTAGTCTCATGGAGGTCAATAACACTCAAAAAATGACCTCTCTGCCCCTATTTTGACACACAGGAAGCAGTCTTGGGAGAATGAAGATTTGGAGGGGAAAATGAGCACCAAATTCAGAAATTCCACTTGGGTTGGAAAGTAGATAGGCCAAGATTTCCAACAAGCACACTTGGGAAAATTTTGGACTCCTGCAGGTGCCTCAAAATAGCCTCCAAAGTGGTGCAGTGCATATAGAATTGGGTGTGGCGCATATAGAGAAAAAGGTCAAAATCGCTCCCATTTCGTGAAATTTCAATTCGCGACTTTCTCCAAGTGGGCCCGCTCATTTACACTATATTTTTCTCGGCAACTAAGGAAATGTTTAGAAAATCATTTTCACTAAAGGTGGACTACTATCCAAGTGGCAAAGGAAGGCGAGCAGTGACCCAAGCCATTTGTCATTTTTGTAACGCTGCACCTGTAACTAATGGTTGGCTTTCCACATCCACTTTGTAATGATTCGAAAAACTCCCCAACTCTTGGTCATTATATTTCCTCATGGCACAGTCTATTTATTGTATGCAAACCATTTGCAAAAGGTTGGCTTGTAATTTCTGGGAGACTGTGGGAGAGAAACTCAGTTCTTCATTGTATATTTTGACAGAGGATTAATGAAAGGCAGCGGCTCTGTTTCATGAGATTCATGTGGTTGTGAGTGTAGCAAATGTGTATCTTATGTTTCATATGTATTTCTTAATGTTTCACGGTTCATTTCATATTCATTTCCAGTGAAATTTTCTAAGTTAGATAAGGTAGAATTCATTTTTATTGCTCTGCCTGTGGGAAAATTTCATGTTCAGTGTTCTTCTTCTGTTGAAAAGGATTCATGTACTTATGCCCTTTTCACCCTCCTTAACAATTCCTCCATTCCGTGTTATTTCAAAATAAATTTCTAAACTTTACGCCTGTCCTACCTCACGAAGTAATCTGTGCCTTTGTATTAAATTCTCTGCTCATTGATGTCCGTTGGTCCCATACCATCCCAGAAACTTAGTCATTCATAAAAAATTGCTTCTTTTATCCGTATTTACTTACTAGCCTAAAATCAATATTTCACCGTTAGTCATCTCAGACCATTCCATTTACTTATTCGCTGAGTGTCAGTCGGAGAGAGCCCTCTCCTGTTCTGGTAGGGCTAGCTACCAAAATGAGTGTGGTTTTTGGTTACCCTGAATTTTGCCTTCCTTCAGCCTAAGGCATATTTAGGTGCTAACATTCGCCACTATGTTAGCACCTAAATCTGCCTTAGGCTGAAGGAAGGCAAAATTCAGGGTAACCACAAACCACGCTCAGTCTGGTAGCTATCCCTACCAGAACATGAGAGGGCTCTCTCTGAGTCACGCTCAGCGAATAAGTAAACGGAATGGTCTGAGATGAATAACAGTGAAATATTGATCTTAGGCTAGTAAATAAATATGGATACAAGAAGCAACTTTTTATGAATGACTAAGTTTCTGGGATGGTATGGGACCAACGGACAGCAATGCGCAGAGAATTTAATAAAAAGGCACAGATTACTTAGTGAGGCAGGACAGGCGTAAAGTCTAGCAATTTAGTTTGAAATAACGCGGAATGGAGGAATTGCTTAGGAGGGTGAAAAGGGCATAAGTACATGAATCCTTTTCAACAAAAGAAGAACACTGAACATGAAATTTTCCCACAGGCAGAGCAATAAAAATGAATTATACCTTATCTAACTTAGAAAATTTCACTGGAAATGAATATGAAATGAACTGTGAAACATTACGAAATACATATGAAACATAAGAGACACATTTGCTACACTCACAACCACATGAATCTCATGAAACAGAGCCACTGCCTTTCATTAATCCTCTGTCAAAATATATAATGAAGAACTGAGTTTCTCTCTCACAGTCTCCCAGAAATTACAAGCCAACCTTTTTCAAATGGTTTGCATACAATAAATAGACTATGCCATGAGGAAATAGAACGACCAAGAGTTGGGGAGTTTTTCGAATCATTACAAAGTGGAAGTGGAAAGCCAACCATTAGTTACAGGTGCAGCATTACAAAAATGACAAATGGCTTGGGTGACTGCTCGCCTTCCTTTGCCACTTGGATAGTAGTACACCTTTAGTGAAAATGCTTTTTAAACATTGACTTATTTGCCGAGAAAAATATAGTGTAAATGAGCGGGCCCACTTGGAGAAAGTCACGAATCGAAATTTCGCGAAACGGGCAGGATTTTGGCCTTTTTCTCTATATGCGTCGCGCCCAATTCTATATGCGCCGCGCCACTTTGGAGGCTATTTTGAGGCACCTGAAGGAGTCCAAAATGTACCCAAGTGTGATTTTTGGAAAGCCTGGCCTGTCTACTTTCCAACCCAAGTGGAATTTCTGAATTTGGTGCTCATTTTCCCCTCCAAATCTTCATTCTCCCAAGACTACTTCCTGTGTGTCAAAATAGGGGCAGAGAGGTCATTTTTTGAGTGTTTTTGACCTCCCGGAGACTCAAATCATGCCCTAATTTCTTGTCCAAGCACCAGTAGTCATGATTTTTCATGCTGAATCCAAAAATGAAAACCATTTGTGATTTGGAGCTCTCAATCCTAAGCGCCGGGGGGAGAAAAAAACCTATGTTGTGACCAAAAATTTGCCATGTGACCAAAATTGCCCCAAATTTCTTGAAATTTGGGTTGGAGCTTCTTTATCAAGTGCTATGTTGGGCCACAGAGGCTTCAACCAATATCTAAAGTCTATCGAGCTCCCTTTGCCTCTTTTGCTTCTTGATTGCCTTCCTCAATTTCACCTTCAAATTCCTGATTCAGGCCTTGCACACTTTGTTTCGCGCCATGTAGTGGAAATCCATGTGTCTCAGCAATGCATGGTCCTTGTCGGCCTTGTCCAGTAGCCTCTCCAAGTGCATTTTAACTCTCTCGAGGTTGGCCTCCCGATCCCATTAATCTCTTGCTCCAATGACGTGAGCTCAACTCTTCTCCTTTGAGCAGCTTGGCGATGCTCACGAATGTTTTGTAGCTCCATGGTCGCTTGCTAATCCTCAAGCTGTTTGTTCCTTTGATCCAGATATTTCATGTTCCACTTAGCCCTCTCCAAGTCAAGGGATAAGGCTTCGATCTCTGGTTGCTGCTCCTGGATGATCTCTTTGAGCTGTGCACTTGTTGGTTCTGTATCTGTATCATCATCATCAAGGAGAACGAATTCGGTCTCTCATTCACCTGATGGCTCAACTGAAGGCCTCTCATCATGCATTGGCTCCTTACCTCTGTCCTGTACCTGTAATGCTGATGTTGGAAGCAAGGCCCCTTCCACCCCGGGTGGAGATAACACTCGCTTTGTTGCTGCAAACAAATGTCTAGCACCCCTCTGATATGTGATGAAAACCGGCACATTAGTAGTCTCATGGCACTCATACCAATGAGAAGATTCACCCTCATGCTTAACCTCTGATAATACCTGTGAAGTGCTGAAGAGGTCACAGGAGATGAAATCATCCCAGGTAATGCCCTACAATCCCAGTTGATGAACCACCAAAATATTAATAAGAGCAAAGTGATAAACACTATTAAGTTGCTGCTGAGGGGTCTTGTGCTGCATGAAGGTGTTCATCCTCTCTATGTTCCTGCAAATGAAAAATGGGATGTTCATCATCCATACCCTAGTAAAGTGCATGAGCAACCTGATGTGATAGGCATATAGACGAGAGAACCTCCCCTCACAGATGAAGTACTTCATGATCAACTTCATCAGTGGAGCATATTCATCTTTCAAATATCTGAATGGAAAAACTCTTGTGAGCTTCCTCAATCAACTGGCCTTAATGTAAGGCTCATAGTGCTGCCGATCAACTTTCTGTTTCTTGTGTCATGGTTCTCCAACATTCGGTATACCGGTTGCTAATGAGATAGTTTCGGGTGTCAGTGTGAAGTTGACCCCAGCCAAGATAGAGTGATTTCCATGTAGGTGAAGCACAAAAAGACAGGCCAACTCATGATGAACTCGAACATTAGCCACTCTTTGAAAAAATTCAAAGCATGATAGATGCTGGAAGCATGACATGGCAAGAGGGCATGCCTGCAATTCAGTGAGGGTGGTTGGCTCATCCCTAACATGTTTGCCACTCTTGTGATGTCTCCTGGGAGCCTGTTCTTCCGAGGATGAATCACTTTGTGTTTCCATCTCATACTCTGATGAATGCTCAGATGCCATGACTACTGTGTGTACTATACTTGGGCTGCCCTTTGATGATGGTGTGAAACTAGGTGTTGTTGTGATATCTGCCGCCAAGGGGAAAAATGAAAAAAAAGGAGTATTAGGAGGGGAATAATATGATGCGAATAGTGGTTATGGGGAGAGGTTTTGTTTAGGGATATATAGGAGGGTTTTGGGATTTGATAGGGTAGGGTTAATATGGAAAAATGAGATAGGGGGAAGGAAAAAATGGAGAGGAGGGAAAAGATGAGAGGTGAAAGAGGAGCCTTGGCATCAACACCACAATTTTGCAACCCTAGCAACAATGGCTTTGGTGTTTTCTAGTGGTTGGTTTTATGAATTTTAGTTGCCACTATAACTAGCCATGAACCACCATAACCTTCACAAAAATACATGAGCCATCCAGATTTAGAGCCTACCTATCGATTTGAGGGGTTTCAAAGGCAACTTGAGGCACTTTGGCACGATTTCGAGCCTTTGTGGGTGTGCGTCGTGCGACAAACCCAGTGCACCACGCTCTTTATATGTGTCGTTCCCTTGTAAAATTTGCACTGTGGGGTGGCTCTGTGTGCTCCGCGTCCCTCTGTGTGTGCACCGCACTCCTGAAAACGACTCCAACTCCCTCCAAACGCGTGCTTTGCACTCCCAAACACTTTGCTATGTTTCTCAATAACCTTGATTTGTACAATGACCTTGTTTCCTTGTGGAAATTCTTATATAAAGACTTTGAAGTCATGGGTTAAATTTTTTCTTCTTCAAAAACCCACTTTGCTAATGTTTCCTTTTCACACTTTTCACTGACCTAAAGAAACACTGAATTTCTTTCTTCCCTTTGAATTTTTAGCTATAATGATGAAATTTTCGACACTTTTTGCAAGGGTTGCATGACAAGGCATTTGGCCATGGAAACCATGACTGCATCTGAAGAAATCAATTGGCAACCTTTTGAAAATTTTATCGCAAATGACACACTATTTGACTTTTTCTTCAAAACAGAGTTTTGAAGAACAGTCGAAATTTGTCCACATGACGATGAAACTCTCTGAATCATAACTTTGTAAGGGCCCCACTCTAGCCTGCATGGCTTTATTGGACATGGTTGAAGACCAAATTGATTAATCCCTAGACCTAATTATCGAAAATGACTTTTGTCCATTAAAGGACCAGACCTTGACTGTCATGGACTTTAGTGATCGTTGACAAAAGACCTAAGCTAGCAGGAGCCAGACATGAGGGGAATTGACTAACATGGCCTTTTCCATCAGATTATGGCATCCTCCTAGCAGAATGTAGCTGGGTAAATGGAGCGGGACTCCTAAATATGAAATGCATAAAGATTTTTGATCTCTGACGGAGGACTAACCAGACCGAATCTAACATTGGCTCCAATGGGGGATGGTAGCTCCTTAGAGGTGCCAAGAACAGCAGATCTCTGGAAGAGCTAGACAGTTCCTTCGTCCATTGGGCTATGGAGTCCATTATTCTGAAAAACCAACATGACTCAATTTATTGACTGAAACTTGACTGAAACTGACTCAATGCAAACTGACATGACTGAAAAAACTTGACTCTAACAAAAGGAAACGACTCATGACTGACTTAACTAAAACAAGAACTCACAAAAAAATTTCAATGGCAGCAGTCCATCAAGATCTGAGGGTTCCAAATCATGATGACAGCCACCTGCATACTAATGCAATATGTACAATCATGTGTAATGTGTCTTCCAATGTAACCAATCAAGCAGATGCCTTGCTGACTGATTCTCCTGATCAGATCTCCTGGTCAACAGTAGATACTTGTAACTGGGCATCCAAAAAGCTAATTGACCATGATCTCCTTCATCACTGAACACTGTAATAATCACCTTCACTACTGCCTGCAACAGATTTTCCATTGGATCTTGAAAAACATGAAGATTGACCTCCTGCTGAAAGAGCAAGGTGTCTTTCTCCTTTGATACTGATCTTTCTTCACATTGTACTTCAATAAGAGTATGTCCCTCGTCCTCAAAAAATTTTGAACAAGTAGATGAGCAGATCTCCTCTTCAAAGAACACTTCAAAACATGAGACATATGAGGAAGAATTTGAAAGAGAATCCCGAATGGTTTGATCTTTTGAAGTCTGAATATATGGTAGGTCATCTTCATATGATATGATAGCCAGATTCTCATTACATTCATCACATTCATCAATCATGAGAAAAGAAACTTCAGATGTTTCTTGAAACCTAACACTAACATTTCTATCATCTACCATAAATTCATCCAAAGGAACTCTTTCACTTGCTTGAGCAAAGATCTCATCTTGTTGTTCATGAGCTGACTGGATTACCTCTTCATGAAGACTTTGTTCTGATGACATGAGAACATTTGGATCCAAAACTCTGTCTTCTTCATCCCAGATGATTTCAGCAGCAGAGTTCTCTTTCATGGGACTTAGTACAAGGTTTTCTTGGTCATCACAATCTGAATCTACATCTGAAATGGTTGTCTTAACATTATCACATTCTGAATTTGAAACTTGACTTCTCTGCATGTTGTCTTCTTTTATGGACAGATCTGAAACGACACTTTCTCTTTCATCACTTTCAGCCATATGGAAATCTTCAACCTGCTGATCTATAAAGCTGCTTACAAGACTATCATCATTTTCACTAGAGGAAGAAGTTCTACCGTCACCTTCTTGACCATGTGCACACTGCAGATTTGCATTAACTTGAGCTGTAACCTGACCGTTCAAGAGTTGATCTATCTCATTTTTAGACAGAGGAGATAACACTTTTTGTTTTCTCTTGCTCAAACAGTGATTGTCTTCATTAATTTCAAGTGAAGGAGTATACAAATTTTCCTCATATAGCTAATCCATTTCATGTAATTCTCGTTGACTGTCAAGATGCAAAATTCCTTCATCTTCCACCGTACTAAGATCTTGATCCTGCTGCAAATTTTCATGATCATCTTTATACCGCTAAAATGGATTTTCATACAGGGCTTCCATGATCTCTTCATCCATGAAATTATCATCCTCATAATATTTCTCAAGGCTTTCAATAAAACCAAAGCATGCTTGCAACAATCCTAAACTAAATTTAATGATGGATAAGATTCTTTATATCTCTCAATGAACATGGCATGAAAATCCTTTAGACAGTAAATACAAGCAGCGGGCAAATTTTCAAACCAAGATTGGGCTTCACCTTCCAGAGTGTCCAGGAATATCTTCATCAAGCAATCTTCAGGAATATCAACCTTCAACTTGCGAATGTGCATGTGAAATCTAACCAGATGTAAATCCGCATCCTTCCTACCATCATCTTTAAACGTAGGCAAATTCCATGACCAATCTACCTTCGGAATTTTATTTGGAAAGCCTGGAATGTGATCTCGGCTCATAGGAGCATACCTTCTTGCAACGCATTCCATCTTGAAAATCTTGAAGCTACTGATCTCTCTACAATGGAGTCACCATGAAGCATCAATTGCTGGATTCTTCAGTGATTGGAGTCACCAGGTGAATGATTTCAACCTTCTTATGTCTAATCGTTGTTCACCATCAACAATTAGCTCTGAACTTGAGATATGTACTGGGGAAAAACAATCTTCAAGCAAACCATTTTCGTTCCCCAGTGGAGTCGCCACTATGTTGGCACCTAAATCTGCCTTAGGCTGAAGGAAGGAAAAATTCAGGGTAACCACAAACCACACTCAGTCTGGTAGCTAGCCCTACTAGAATAGGAGAGGACTCTCTCCGAGTCATGCTCAGCAAATAAGTAAACGAAATGGTCTGAGATGACTAACAGTGAAATATTGATCTTAGGCTAGTAAGTAAATATGGATACAAGAAGCAATTTTTTATGAATGACTAAGTTTCTGGGATGGTATGGGACCAACGGATAGCAATGAGCAGAGAATTTAATACAAAGGCACAGATTACTTCATGAGGCAGGACAGGCGTAAAGTCTAGCAATTTAGTTTGAAATAATGTGGAATGGATGAATTGCTTAGGAGGGTGAAAAGGGCATAAGTACATGAATCCTTTTCAACAGAAGAAGAACACTGAACATGAAATTTTCCCACAGGCAGAGCAATAAAAATGAATTCTACCTTATCTAACATAGAAAATTTCACTGGAAATGAATATGAAATGAACTGTGAAACATTATGAAATACATATGAAACATAAGAGACACATTTGCTACACTCACAACCGCATGAATCTCATGAAACAGAGCCACTACCTTTCATTAATCCTCTATCAAAATATGCAATGAAGAACTGAGTTTCTCTCCCACAGTCTCCCAGAAATTACAAGCAAACCATTTGCAAAAGGTTGGCTTGTAATTTCTGGGAGACTGTGGGAGAGAAACTCAGTTCTTCATTGTATATTTTGACAGAGGATTAATGAAAGGCAGCGGCTCTGTTTCATGAGATTCATGTGGTTGTGAGTGTAGCAAATGTGTCTCTTATGTTTCATATGTATTTTGTAATGTTTCACAATTCATTTCATATTCATTTCCAGTGAAATTTTCTAAGTTAGATAAGGTAGAATTCATTTTTATTGCTCTGCCTGTGGGAAAATTTCATGTTCAGTGTTCTTCTTCTATTGAAAAGGATTCATGTACTTATGCCCTTTTCACCCTCCTAAGCAATTCCTCCATTCTGTGTTATTTCAAACTAAATTGCTAGACTTTACGCCTGTCCTGCCTCATGACATAATCTGTGCCTTTGTATTAAATTCTCTGCTCATTGTTGTCCGTTGGTCCCATACCATCCTAGAAACTTAGTCATTCATAAAAAATTGCTTCTTGTATCCATATTTACTTACTAGCTTAAGATCAATATTTCACTGTTAGTCATCTCATACCATTCCGTTTACTTATTCGCTGAGCGTGAGTCGGAGAGAGCCCTCTCCTGTTCTGGTAGGGCTATCTACCAGATTGAGCGTGGTTTGTGGTTACCCTGAATTTTGCCTTCCTTCAGCCTAAGGCAAATTTAGGTGCTAACACAATGCAAAATACATATTAAAAATCATCTTTGAGGTAGGCATTCCCATACTGAGAGTAAAGAGAACTCAATGAAAAAGCATGGAAAAACTAAGATCATATAGATGGTAGACACAGCATGGACACATCCATCTGTATACATAATCATGAGTATAAAATCTCCTTGCAACCTGGATTGATGAAACTAGATCCAGGGTCTTGATCTCCATCTCTCGATCCACATTATAATTCTAACCATTCGAGTGAATTTCGCGAAGTCGAACATGGCAGAAACCGCTTGATTACCGGTCAATGATGTGAACCATTAATAAGCGCAAGAGAAGCCATCAATGATGACAATGGTTCTCAAGGTACTCCCAGTACAATCTATGAAGTGTGAATATGTGATCTAAAGTCAAACACTCATAGAATCGTTCGATTGAAGGCCAATGATGAGAACCTGTCATCAAAAGTGGAAAACCTACCATTAAGGCATGTAGTCTTCAAGGCACTGAAGGTTTCTAAATCAGCTTCCTAGATAATGAGTTGAAGTTGATAGGAAGCGATTTGTCATAGGAAAGGCTACAACACGAAACATGATATCAAGTTTTGAAAATAATTGCAAGAACTGACTCAAGGATGGTCGACATGAATGAAGGTAAAGATTTCACAAAAGGATTTGAACCAAGGTTGAACTTCTCTTGAACACAGAACGACACTATAATGATTTGGCAGCATTTGACTCAATGATAATACCCAAAACCATGAAGACTTTCAATGAGGTTTGATTAACTGTAAGTCAAATCGATTTCCCAATTGGGACATGAATGTGACGAAGCGTCGTGTTCAAGAGTGACATGATACCTTTTAATTGATGATGTATAACAGACACTTTCCCCAATTTCCCCCACCATTACTAGCAAGTACCTCTTTATTTTTTACAAGCTTGAGGAGGATAACATATGCTTGGACTATAAGCTCATCCTTTGGATGAGTCCATCAAAGTATTTTTAACGAACCCTCAGAAGGAAAGGTTCGGTCTCATCATGCTTAACGAGTCCTATATTGTTTAGTTTTTTACGAGTCCAGTAAAGGGGTAACTTGATGTCATTTTCTTTTAAGAGTTTGAAAAGGACACAAAAAGAAAACTCACTCGGCTCTTTAATCATAAAATTTTAATGAGCACAGAGAAAGTAAAGTTCGAAATTTTTCATTTTTAGAGAGTCAAAAGAAAAGCATAAGTAGACTCCATCGGGTTCCTTTTCGTTAGTTTAGTCTCTCAAGTCTGTAAAAAGATAAAATAATACAAGAGATAACTCTATTGACCATGTTTGATCAACCTATACCTTTTTCGTAAACAGTCCTGGCTCAGTGCAAAAAAGGGGTAAACTTATACTGATTGGAAGATTTTTCATTTACTTTTACGAGTTCGAACAAGAAAGTACTCGGAAATATTTCAGTTTGAAAAAGTCTGATAAGGGCTTAAAAGAAGACTACATGATTTTTCTCTTTTCGTAATTTTTAAAGAGCATAAAAAGCAATAAAAGCCTGCTAAGATGTCAAAAAATGATTCATCTTGGCTCTGTAAACGATCCTGCATATTTAAACTCAATAACCCATCATAACTGCTCCAAAATGTGTTTTCCCTCTTAAAAAGATTCAAAATATAAAAAATAATATTTTTTAAGCTAAAAAACTTATAAAAAGTGGGAAAAAGTAATTTTTATTTTTACCATTTTTCATTTTCACCAATTCAAGAATATAGCAGCATCAATAACAATAAAACATCAAGAGCATTCACACATTAACACAGTATGTATCACGGGGAAAGCATCTCGCTAAAAACCCCACACTATCTGTATATTAATGATTGAGTCATGTAACATTACACATCATAATACTTCTCACAAGTATCTCCACCTCTGTTACACACAATACAGCTCAGATCTGATCTCCAAATCTCTTCCACTGCTTGCTTGCCTCCACTGCTCAATACCTGCTCAAGAACTGATGAGAATTGCTTCCCAAACTCGATTTTCACCTGCAAAATAGTCACTCACTCTTTGTTGGACGTGAGCAAAGGCTAAAATGCGGGCCAAATACGTGAGCAAACTCATTGGCATACTCAATCCTTTGATTGTGCAAGATCTGGTGCACAACTATAGTCACAACTGATAGCAATCTGATTCTCTACCACCTGTCCCTGTTGAACTGAACATGCACTGACATGCAACTGAGTTAACTGATGTATTCTTTAGTTGTATTATGAGTTAATAATTAGTTTAACAACTCATCATTAGTCTATCTGCAGTTAGACTAACTACAACCAGTTTAACTAAGTTAAACTGAACACAACTCCATCAACTGTACCTCCAGTCCACTAAACTCAACTCACTTGAGTTCTAACTGAAGTCATGCATGCAACAACTCAACTGACTCATAAGAAAAACGAATTTCCTTCTGACAGCTGCATGGGCCACTTCCGTAGCTCAAACTGAAGTGCTCCAAGAGAATAAGATTAAGTTTATAGTCCAAATATTATTGTGAGATAATAATATTTGACTTTTCTATTTTTGACAGCCAGTCTAAAAATAGACTTGATCACTCACACTGTGATCACTCACACTTTCATAAAAAATAGAACTCCATCTATTTTTCCCAACTTGATCAATCATCCATAAACATAGACATGATCCATATGTCTAAAAATAGACATAGTCTAAAAATAGACTTGCGCCAAAAATAGCCTGCGGGCCCACTTAGTGAAGGCGACTCTTTTCACTAAGCTCCATCATCTTGTTGCAATCTCAACAAAAAGAAGACTACATGATTTTTCTCTTTTCGTAATTTTTAAAGAGCATAAAAAGCAATAAAAGCCTACTAAGATGTCAAAAAATGATTCATCTTGGCTCTGTAAACGATCCTGCATATTTAAACTCAATAACCCATCATAACTGCTCCAAAATGTGTTTTCCCTCTTAAAAAGATTCAAAATATAAAAAATAATATTTTTTAAGCTAAAAAACTTATAAAAAGTGGGAAAAAGTAATTTATTTTTACCATTTTCATTTTCACCAATTCAGAGCACAGAGGGGTTTTTACTGTGAAACTTCCAAGACTAATTCTGATCCAACCGGTGGATGAAATCGCGCACTGTTTCATCCAAGTAGATGATCTCTCCATAACTTAGCTTTCTATCCATTTTTTTTTCATTTTAATCTTTCATTTAGTTTTTTGGGACAAAGATGTGTCCAAAAATGTGCCCTCGGCCCTACGCGGGTTTCATTCAATTAGTCCTGCACAGGCCGATAAAATTTTCCATATAGAAATTAACGGCATGCATGGAACTCTGTTGGAAATTTCTGGGTAGCTGCACCCTGTCCATAAAAGGGCAGCCGCACAGGCGCCGTGGGCTATTTTTAAAACAAATTTTGAAGCCCAAAAACATGAAATGAATTTAAAAAATTCTTCTAACTGCTTTAAAATGGTCATTTCAGGTCATTTGTTTGCTCAAAAATTGAATGGAGGAAAAGAGAGCATGGAGCCAATGATGTGGCTACTTTGGAGGATCTAGCCACTTTGCAGGCTCTCAAGACTTGTGGCCTCCTGAAGTACTGGCTAACAAATGGGATGAAAGTATAGGTAGATCTGATGACATGGTTGGTGAGGACCTGGAATGTCCAGGAACAGTGTTTCGTGATTGATGATCATCGCCTCACCATTGATGCCGATGACATCTATTTCATGGACGGGTTATCTCATTGGGGAGCCGATCATTCACTATTTGGATTGAGAGTAGGGGGATATACTACTGATGGATACTTACTGTGCTTTTTAGGGGTGCACCACCCAAATATGGATGGATTGACATTCAGTACATCAAACTTTTACCCTTCAGGACCATTTCTTTCACTATTTGCAAATTGTGTGACAGTGCTGCCCTTCATCTAGCCACACAAGCATAGATTCAGACGGCCGTGGAATGCTAGGAGTCCACGGTATACAACTAGTGCAAGGCAGTAGTGGTAAATATGAAGGGACAATTGACTAGGTGCAAGAATGGTAAACTGAAAAGTTTCAGTTATGGTGCCATTCTAGTTTCTTTTGCCCTAGAAAGGGTTCCTATTCTTCGGCCACAATAGATTCAGGAAGACAAGGGGGTTTTGAGGGATCCACGTGTGATGAAGTGGGTTGCATTGATGGCATGCCATGGCAGTGATGGGCCTGTAGTGAGCTATACAACAGAGTTTTTTGACTGGCTAAGCTAGTAGATTGCTCTGATCAAGGACTTTTCGTATGCTGGGATAGATTAGAGAGGTGATCTTGATATCCCACTTCCAGCCAGAGCTCAATGGGGTGATCTGGGTAAGAATTTTCTCATTTTGACATATTTTCAAAATTTTCAATTTTGTAAGTGTTTTTGTCTTAAGAGGTTAATTATCAAAAATGCATGTGCAAATGTGGGTCCCACCCGACCAGCTAGGATGAGATGTTACGATAGACAAGGAAAGCAACCTATAGTAGCTGTGGTAGCGAACCCAGAGGCAAATGAAATCTTGACAGAGTTGGAGCACAACCTTGAGAGATTAACTGCCAACATCCCAGAGACTAGAGTTTATGACATTCCACATGCCTATAAGAGGCACATAGTTGGGGTTCGAGGGCCTCTCAGACATTTGCTGCATCAAGTTGCTCATGTTGTCGTGTGTTATCATGAGCATCACCATGCATAGCTATTTTAGTTTCTAGGACCATTTTTTACTTTTTGGTGTCACCATATTCAGAAAATAAAAGGCCATAGAGCCTTATGTCCTCGGATGACATATTTTGTAGACACACCCAAACTCTATTTTAATGAAAAAACTACTACTTTTATCTATGTTTATCTCGATCAATGTATGAATGAATATTTTTTTAATTTACAAATCTTGCAAATGTCTATTTAACACATGATTCGCCAATGCATCTGTCGATGTGTTTAAATATCTCGAAATATGTTGATATTCGATATAATCAAATTTCCTTTCCAAGAGATAGACTTGTAAGAACATCCTTAACATGGTTGGAATCCTTACTGAATAGACATCATTTAAACGTAATACTACGAGTTGTGAATCTAACCTAACGATCAAATGTCAGATACCAAATATAATGGCATTAGCTAATAGCTTGATAACTGCACTATATTCCGTTATACAGTGACAAAATCGTTGAACAACTTGTACAGCTGCCAAAGCTAGCTTCTCGACATGTGCATATTTAATCTCAGTTTTAGTGAGACCTCTACTCAAATAGTAAATCACATGTTCGGAGCGAGAATCATCCTCTTGGACTAACACCATGTCAATGGTGGCATCAGATGCAACTAAGTACATAAATTAGTCTCTATGATAATCGGGTGGATGAAGTAAAGGCACATTATTCAGTGCATGATTTAGTGCATCAAAAGCTTTATCAGCAAGCTCATCCTAGAAAAATGGAATACCCTTTTTCAACAATCGAGTAAAGCTTTATGTTAGTCAGCATAATTGTGGATAAATCTACGCAAAAAGTTTTCCTTCCCTTGAAAACTTTGGAGTTGAGTAAGGCTAGAAGGAGCAGGAAAATGCAAAGTTGCCTCTACCTTGAGGGGATCGACACAAATGCCTTCCTTTGAAATGATGAAACCTAGAAGCCGAATAGATTGCACACAAAAGACAAATTTGTGCATATTCGAGTGAATATTGTAATTCCTACACCTAATGAAAATCGCTTTAAGTGCAATGGGTGATCCTTCCATTTCATGGAATAAGCCGAAGGTCACCTAAATAAGGCTGAACAATATGCTTGATATTGTGAAATGCATAAGACATTGCTCGTTGAAAAGTTGCGTCAGGAATTTTTAGGCCAAATGGGAGTTTGTGATAAGCAAAAGTTCCCCATGGGCTATAAATGTGGTTTTATATTGATCGGTAGGGAGTATGTTTATCTGATTGTAGCTAGTAAATCCATCCATAAAGGAAAAAAATTCATTTCCAGCACAGTCGTCGACAATTTGGTCAATATACGGAGTTGGATAATTGTCCTTGGGACAAGATTTATTGATATCTCAGTAATCAACACACACTCAAATAGTTCCTTGCTTTTTGTTAATGGGCACAATATTTGATACATAATCGGTTAAACAAACAAGGTAAATGAATCTTGCTTTCAGAAATTTCTCAACCTTAGTTTTGATAGCAGCAGCTTTTTGCGGATGTATAGGACGTAATCGTTGTCTAACTGGCTTAGCATCCAGATAATTTTTTATTTCATGTACAACAATGCTAGAGTTGATTCCTAGCATCTCTTCATAACACCAGGCAAAAATGTCACGAAATTCCTAAAATAAGGCTTTGTACGTTGAAATGTCTTCTAAAAAACAAGAGGCTCCTATATGAATATTTTCATTTATTTCGAGTTTCACTGAGATATTGATAAGTACCATTGCTGGTATGTTCCCTAAATTCTGTTCAGAACTGGAAGAAAGGGTAGATATTGGATTTTGAGGATCGCTAAGGGTCTCAGATGAAAATAATGATGAGAAATTATTCTCAATTTTATTAAATCATGGTAAGAAATTTGAACGATGATGAGTATCATTCCACGACATTTCCTCCAAGGTCATAACTTCCATAATCCCTTCATCAGTTAAAAAAACCGTGTTAAAAGGATTAGGCGTAGAGATTGGTTCCAAGTGTGACAAATGAGAATATTCATCAATGATCATATTCATTTGACCATGATCAAATGTTGACGGGTTGGAAAAATATTGAATGGCCTCATAGGTTAACTCAAAAGGACTATGAGGCATTTCATCGTCATATAAGATCATTTCTGATTTTGACGGTACCTTCCATGGATCTCCCATTTCGAAAATACTTGATGTAATCATGTTAATCTGTGCTTCATTGTGAAGAAGAACGAGTGGAGGGTATGCAAAAGTTCCCATCAAAGATGGTCTTTGATCAAACCAACACCAACTTCCTCATATGGAGTGGTGGATTTTCCAATAAATGTGATACTTCTGGTAGAATTAGGGTTAGAGGTATAGTAGGACAATTGATCTACTTTCACAATTATTCCTTTGTGAAGAAACATAATCATCCTAAAATATTATGAGACTACTACCACCATGGCATAAGTCCAGCTCTGACCAAGAAAAAGGTTATAGTCAAGTTGAGCATCAAAAACCTCAACGTCTATTGCAACTGTTTTGCCTTCTAACTTGATTGGAAAATGATTTAAAAGTCCATATGAATGAAAAACTCTTCCATTGAAGGCTTTCAAAGTCATGGGATATTGATTGATTGTTGGATAACCCAAGGCTTTCCAACAGGAAATGGACATAATACATGTCAACGCTCCTTCTTCAATCATTGTTCGAAAAAATCATTGAGTTTTGACGTGAACTAGTATCTAAAAAGCCAGTTGGTGTGGGAGACGTAGGACATGAATCTAGAGATAGAAAACAATCAAATGGGAGTCTTGAGGATCTACAGCTCCTATGGCTGGTAATAATAATTTCCTCTGTGTTGGACAAGTTTGCAACACTTCAAGGTTAGACATGGCCAAAGGTGACATAGCCAGATCTTCAACGATGTTATAATTTTGGGCAGCCCTTGCATGAGGGTTAAAGGCTGACTTACGAAGCATACCCTTAGGAGGAAAATGGATTATCATATCAGGATTTGGTTTTTCAATATGTAATGGTTCAGAAGAAGGAGGAGTAGATGCAGAAGTTTGACCAAGTAAACTAGAGTCATCTCCATTTACAACAGGACTCTTTGATGGGTAATCTTTAGATCTCATTTCTACCATAAATTTGGAAGACATCGTCATGATATCTGCCTATGGGGATGAGGAGGATTGGTGGTGAGAGACCATTTTACTATCTTGAGGAGTAAAATGGTCCTTCAAAACAATGGGTGTGGGTGAAATTTTGATGAATTTGGAAACTTCAGCTCGATGAGGGCACTCCTTAGTGTAATGATCTTCCTCACAAATCATTCAAGGGTAGCAAGGCTTCCTCTTTTCATCAGATAGTTCATTCATGGTGGATTTCTCCGTAGAGCAGTTTTCTTGTTTATTTTTTCCTTTTCCCTTTTTCTTATTTCTGGATGACTTACCCTTTCCAGTAGATGAATCTACGACGTTGATTTCAGAAGTAATTCTGAGAGAAGGATCTTCATCAAGTGAATCAGATAGAGCCGAAACCTGAACATTCTTAGAATTTTTATTTTTGTTCTTATATTTCTAGCTCACAGAACCAATCATGCCATATGCGGCATGTGATCCTGGAAGAGGTGGATTACTTGGAGTAGATCGGGGTAAATCTGAGATATTTTCATACAAAGTACCAGACTGAGCATAAACAAGATCGAGACAATGAGAGTGGGAAATTACCTGCTCTTCAGTTACAAGACCCCCTTTGGCCACATCTTCAGTTATTACTGGTAAAGTGACTTTATGAACCATTCGGCCAAAATTTGGTCTAGAATGTAAACTTTAACTAGGTGGCGTCTTCATCTCCATTCGTGAATGTGATCTGAGATATGGGTTGATGTTGACTACTTTAAAGAAGTCAAAAGTTCAGTTCCATTGTCATATCGAATGGGTAACTAAAAATGGCTCAAAAAGGTTGTAGCAAGGACATTAAATATGTTGAAGGAAGCACGCACCAATTCTACATACCATTTGGTTGCCAAACCGATAAAGGTTCATTGAAAAAGTCGTAATGTAATAGAATCATCATTAATAAGTTGGACGCACACCAAAGATGGTAGGTCATTACATGGTTGGAAGGATCTTCACCCAACTTACCTTCAAACTTAGGAATATCACTGGGAAACTTATAAGGAATAGCCAAACAATAGGGTAAATAAAGAAGTGGATCATTAATTAACCGAGAGAGGTCAGGCAAATTCAAAGTTGCAATGAAGGGCAACTGGTGATTAGGGTCCTTTGATGGCTATTGATAACCTTGAGGGGTGAGTCCTGTACCGGGAGGAGGATATACTAGGATAGCCTGAGCAGTTGGAATTTGCATACCTCTTGGGTATCTAGGATGAGCCATACCGAATTTCAGTTGAATAGGTTGTTGAAACGTATGACCTGGGTACGGCTGATTTTGGAAAGGGAGATTCTGACCCATTTGACCTTGAAGAAATTGTCCTTGAAAATGTTGACTTTGAAAGGGTTGACCTTGGAGAAGTTGAGTTTGAAAAGGTGTACCTTTAAACAAACTGACTCTAGGGTAAACCTTGAAGAGGTACTTACATATATGGAACACTAGGCTGAATAACATGTATTTGAGGTGCTGAAGGAATCATATGAATGGATTGAACACCAAATTCCTGAGGTAAAGACTGAATAAGTGGTTGCATAGTAACCTGTGATGTAAGTGGGGCAGTTATTTGTGATACTCCTGGAATGGGATTTTTAGGTGAACTTCAACCTAGTTCTGAACAGTCGTTGACATGGTAGGCTGCCCTACGGTTTGATGAGTGCTCGGGGTAGACGACTAAAGTGATTGTTGGGAAAGTGTCGATGGGTTAGCCTAGATAGTTGGTTGGACTTGAGAAGACATAACTTGAAAAGGCAGTTGCTACATAGGTTGTCCAAGAGGTTGGTCAGGTTGATACAAAGACACCTTAGAAGCAATAGGAATTGATTGTTGAGAAGGGTTCCAGATTGTATTCAATCTAGGGTAAGGCATTCCAATGGTGAGTTGAGTCATAACAGGCTGACCAAAACCGATTTAAGGCATTTGAACATAATTAAAGTAGTTTCCGGTGGGGGGTTTCCCCCTAGGTGTAGGGTATGGTCCACCAAAAGGTTGTCCTCCAAGCGAAGGATATGACGGTTGCCCCCCAATCGGATAATAACCACCTATTGGGTTAGCTTGTGGATTACGAACAATACCATAATGACTTGTTTAGATTCTAAACCTTCATTGGTAGGGCTAATTACACTAGTTGACATGTTCGAAGATGAGTTCGAGGAAGAGTGCCTGAATAAGATCCTGTGAGAGAGTGATATCTAGGTGGTAAAAAACCACCATAAATGTGGACTCAGGAGAAGTGGAATACATGGATGTATCTGACAAAACACTTCTAGGAATTATTGTGGACCAGTCAAAACTAGGTATGGTAGAATAAGGAGTCATGTAACATGGAATCCCTTGCCCTAAAAAGTTAAAGGGTGTAAAATACTAAGGGTCGGGGTGAAGAGATTGAAACAAAAGTTCTGAGATATCTGTAGGTTCACTGGTAGAAACTATAGGTTCTTCCTCTTTGTCTAAAACAAGTTCTTCAATAGAAATGAGACTAAGAGGAAGACTACCAGTAATGCTAAGTTTCACACATGGTGAAAGTGGAGGATTCGAAATATGTGTTGTAGCAGGTGTATGAATTTCAAGCTCAAAAATACCAATCTCAAGTTTGTCAATGTCTGGTTCGGAAACGGGGTTTCTATCGGAAGATTCTCCAGTATCTGATTCAGTTTGAATGAGTTCAGTAATTTGTAAATCAATTTCTACTGAGTGTGATGTTAAATTATGAGTTTGATCAAATTCAGTTTCTGTTACTTCAAGGCCTAAAATAGTAGATGTTATAGGTTGATTAACTTCAATTCCTCTTACATTAGAATCTATAATAGTAGAAGTTTTAGTTTCTGCTACAATTCCAGTTTCAGATGATTTATATTTTTCTTCTTTAATATTTTCTAACTGACTTGGTGTATACTCAAGGGGATCCCCGAGTATCCTATGTGATTGTCTTGGTAGTTCTGCCACAATGAAAAATTTTCAATTTATTAATCACACAATATCTAAATTACACCTAAAGTCTCTAAAATGTAAAAAACAACAACACAGAAAGTAGCATGCGCTAAAAATTCTAGGAGTTTAAACCATACAAACTTTTCCTTCATAGAGATCAATATTTACTAGTTGGTGATGAAATCCAACATCGAAGAGATCAAAGTGAAAAGTTTTATAGAAAATAAGTGTTTGGAACCAGTTACCCTGACAACCTGCTTAATGAAACGGTTTGGTGCAAGTAACTCTATTATAAACCATCTCGAGCAAAGATTACCCTCCAGAGAGTCTAAGTGAGTCTAGCCAACGTTTGTTCCAGGTATACCAGGACCTTCCCTCTGTCGTCACCTTAGGTAGAGCCCTAGGATTATAGTCACTATGTTCACCAAATACAACGATTTTACCTAGGGGGAGAGTCGTAGATCGGACGCACACGTAAGATCAAAGTAACAAGCTCAATCCCCTTGAAGGCTCCTCCACATGATCATTTGGAGGTTTACTTTCAAGTTACCCCAAGTACCTTTAGATACCATTTTAATACGTGTAAATAAATGTATCTATGCCAATGAAGTGGGTGGCATCACTTCACCAGATTCGACATAACCTCGTGCTTAACTCATATCTAAGAAGAGCTTCCCAGAGAAAAACGAAAATAATTGGATTTTCTCTCCCTAACTCAAGATTCTATTATTTGTTTGTAGCTTTGGAAAGTTCGCTTCTTTCCCTATTCCAAAGCCCTACACTTAAGCTACTGTAGGTGAAAAGAGCCCTAAAAAAATAAAATTCTAGATGAATTTTAATTAACGTTGCATTATTAAGTTGTTCTTTTGCTCAATGGGTGATGAAGGTGATACTTATGATGTTGTGACACAACTCGAAATCTTAATGCACTCTAAAATGCAAAAGAAACTTTCAATTTCGGTGAAATTATATTTAGGGAAAATATAGAGTTTTCTTTGATTTTGAGAAATAAAATGCAACAACTCACAACTTTTCCAATTTTCTCAAAGCAACCAATTTCACTATTTTGTAATGAAAAACGCAGTCAACAAACTAATTTCCATATTTCCCTAATTATCAAAATAAACTAAAACACTCTTTTCTTCTAATCACTCAAAACTTTCAAGCATACAAAAATCAATCAAGAAGATTGGAGAAAAGACATATTCTCCTATGAATGCTTTGATTCAATGACAATAACAGTGCAATCACAAAAATTTTCCCAAGATGAAAGCAAGAACTCCTTTTATCAAGCAAAAATAACCATGATTCTTTCACAAAAGCACAAGGTCTTTAGAAACCCTAATTTGTAATTCAAAGTGATTTTGACTACAAATAAGAAATATTTAAGGCTTAACCAGTGTATTTGACAGAAGAAAATAAGAAAAATCACTTACACAAAGACATTCAAACTTGTTTTGATCAATCAAAAAATCAACCAGGCAAAACCCTAAGGTATTCTTTCAAGAAGACCTAATCTTCAAAAATCATCAACAAAGTAATCAACTGAGTTCAGAAAAGACAACACACCATCCAAACAAATATTAGAATGACTCTTTTAGGAAGACAAATTCGGGTCTGGGTTGACGCTAGCACAAAATTTTCAAGAAATTTCAAGGCCTATGCAGATTTCAAGTAGAAAATAGAGTGCATGCACTCATTTGCTACGGAAAAAAGGGTGCAGAGTTGCGCTTTGTGTACAAATAGAAACAACACAAGGAGGAAAACTTAAAGAAAAAATTAAAAAATTCGATAATCAACTAATCATATCTAAAAGGCCATTAATTTATGAAGACTCAGTTCTGTATAAATCATAAAAATCAAAAGTGAGGCTAAAGAAAAAGACGAGAACAGAAATGGTCCCCACTATGGTCACAAGTTTGTTACACTAGACAATCCCTCTTGCAGATAAGAGCTATCTCCCTAGATCCTAAATGGAAACTAGAAACAATCATGACAAATGAACTAACTCTTTCCCTAAGTTGAACTTGTTCAAATTATAAGTAGTCTAGCTAATGGATAGACCTCTTACTGGTTTCACGAAATGCTTGATGAAGGTCCCTGGTTGTGACTTAATGCAACTCTTCAATGGTTGATAATACTTGCAAACATAAAACATAACAAGATCAAAAGCACATGTGATATAATAATTCGAAACAACTTAGCATAATGATCAAGGAAATTATGGATTGAACTTGCCTTAATCAACATAATAAACAATTCCAAACTATTCATCGTTCACAAAAGACAAAATAAATGGGAAAAAGTGCTCATTTGTATTAATCAGAAGATAAGAGGAGCCTTACAACATTCACCTTGATGTCGTGAGGTCCCTCCCAAATGCTTTCAATCCCCTCCTCAGATGACAAGCTCGACCTCCTTCATCCCTCAACCCTCTAGTCCTTTTATAGATCCAAGAGGGGGAAGTTTTAGATCCCTAAGAAGAAGATGAACCTCATTTAATGAGGGATTAAGTTACCATGAGAAAAGGGATGGAGATGCATCTTATGAAGGTTATAGTTTGAATAGTCATCACCTAGAAGCATTCAGTTGGGAAATATTTGACCAACTATGTTTCTAGAATGTACTTTTTATTTTTACTTTCTAGAATTCACTTGCACGGATTTATAGTTACATATAGAGCATAGCTCTGTGTTGTTCTTAGAGTCAATCTTAGTGCATGAGTGGGAAACTCTAGAGAAATCAGCGCAGGTGGAACTTAACAAGGTGTGAGAGCTATTTGACCCAAATTTCTCATGTACTTTAACATATTTTGAGTTGTTTGACTTCTAAGGGAGTTGGTTTCAACATGTTCATGGATGGTAAAAATATCAATAAACTGATCAAGTGTCATGGCGACAAATTGACGTGTAACAGCCCCCAATCCCCCCTGGACCCCCCTTGCAGGGAAAATAATGGGTGGTGTTTCTGCCACATTATGAAATGGGATCCAATGTGGCGATACCTCTTAATAAAGAAGATAATCAGGTTCCACACCAAACATATTTTTCATTTTTGTAGAATTCAGGATGTTGGACTGTGTCACATGCTAATTTTACTTTAGTATTAATGGATAGGAAGTGGGAATATTTTAGGTATAATTAGCTTGACCAAATGGGCTCTTTAGGGAGTGAAAGGGAAGAATAGTGTGAATATTGGTGATATTGTGTCAAGGCTCTAGGTGTCCAAGGGCTTCCACTAGGTTTGATGAAGGGTGAAATTGGGCTTGAGCCAATGGATGAATTTGGTGGTCTGAGGCTAAATTAGCTAGATTATTTGGTGCACTCGGTAGTGGAGGTCAAACAATGAAGTGGGTTGTTATCGAATTTGAGTAATGTGGCTTAAATGGGGGGGTTGTGGTGGTTTCAAATATGCATGGGTCGCCCTAGTTTCTTACAATCAGGGCAAGACCATGTGATAGTTAGGCATGATCTTGATTTAATTTCCATCATGAGGGGCATTTGGGAGAATAGGTGGGGTTCACTTTCGATGGGTGATTAGATGGAAAGGTGCACTATGGAATATCTGGTCCTAATTGGTTTCCTGCTCCATGAATTTTACCAGTGAAAATTATGAGAGTGGTGCCCCTCTAGGGGTTTTCTAAAAAAAAACTTCCTTTCAAGCTACCACATGTCCTTTTCCGATTTTTTGGGATGACGTTATGCTGACATCGCGCTAACTTGAAAACATTTCAACAATGAGATGACGTACTAACACAGACGAGTGATGTCATCATAAACAGATGGGAGGGTGATGTGGCGTGCTGACGTGTCATGTTGTTAGTGCATCAGTCATGCAATGACCTAGGATAGGCTCAGGTATTGATGGTGTCGATTGGGCCGAATTGAGAGTGGTATTATCAGTTGCAGACATGGTGGTCTTGCCCCCCCTCCCCCCCATAAGCTATTTTTTCATGGTGTGGATGGTGGTTTGGTGCATCAACCTAAGGGATGTGTAGCCACTGGTGGCTCACGATGTGTCCCTAGGTTGTTTTGGCCACACCACCCTTAGGCAATAAAACTTGTGCAAGTTGAAGATATGATGCCCATAAATACCTCTGACTTGGGTCATGCTAATGTGTCCATTTGTTAATGCTCAATTGATGAAAGTAGTCCTCTTAATGAAGCTTTCTTGACATCATCCGATGTAGAGTGCCATGATGATGTCATTCCCTCTGTGTATGTCATCATGCTGACATCATTTGACCCAAACACTCATTTTGGCTTGGAAACTAGATTTTCTTTGATATGCTTTGGCCTTGGAAAGGTTGCCTCAAAGTTCCTTTGGGGCTTGTGATCTCTTGGGTTGGTTTTGGCACCAAAAATTTGATAATTGTAAAAAAAATCATTTAAAAAATATTATATTTCAATTTTTTGATTGGATAAGAACATTGAAATGACTAATTTTATCTCCTTTAAATTGCATTTGAAAATAAAAATAAAAAAATATCATACCATATAAAAATTATGTTAAAGTTCAAGTGAAACTTGCAATTATACTCTATACTTATTGTTGGCATTATGGTTTTCATGGTTGTAGCTAGTTGGTTTTGGCAATGTTTTTATCGTTGTAGCTAGCTTGTGTTGGCATTGATGTCAACATTATGATAGTCTACATGATACATTTATTTCAACCTTATGATGCATTGTGATGCTCTAGATGATGCATATGTCAATCGTATGATGGTATAGCAATGGCTTTGATGTGGTAGTTCTCACATTTTGTATGTTAATCTATTAGATAATGATTGGATGCAAATATTTGATGGACATGTGTTAGAGATGAAGATCTATGTTGATGAGTTTGACATACTAGGTCTTCTTGTTCATGTTTGTGACTTGTTGCAAAGATGTTTGGCCTAGTTGATTAGTTCATGTCCTAGCCCATTTGGTATGCTTGTAGAGGTGCTACAGAGTTGATAAAAGGTGTTGTAGGTTGTGTAGGTTTCTAAGGAGAGTAGATGGAGTGTTGGCACTCATGTCAACCCTTGTCTTATTGGCTTCTAGGTCAACTTGGTGGTGGCACTTGGTTGTGATGATTAGCCTACTTGTGAAAGTGTCACAAAGTTTGGTAGAGGTTTGGAGGTGTGTACAAGTGTTGATGAAAGTGTGAAATCAATTGGCAGAATTTTTGAGAAGAGGATTCTTTTTTTTCTCTTATGCTCTGCCCCAGTAAATAGGAAGAAGAGTTCTCCATGCGGCTGAAGGATTCTAGCCAAGATTTTCCAGTTACATTTGTGTGACTATAAGCCTTTCAGCTGAGATATTTTAGTATTGTCCCCGCGGTTATGGCTCTACACAAAATTTCCTTTGCATTCCTTGCACACATCAAGAATAATTCGACTTCATATTTCCTGGAAGCTTCTGAATTATCATAAGGTCAAAAGTGGTTGAATAAGTACTCCATTGAGTGTGAATTCCTTTAGTTCACAAGTAGCGATGGTTATGGCTGGATTTCGTCAAAATTTTACACCTATGAACTCTGTCCAAAAGTCAAATTTTCCCGACACTTTGGAACTGATAAATGGTTGGTTAGTGTGATTGAGAGTGAGAGAGGTCTGCAAAGAGGAAGAATTCTCCAAACATAATGGTGAGATGATATACCTTGGTGCATGAGTTCAAATGGAAATGGAGTAAGTAGATAAAAGGCTTGTAACAGAGAACTAAAGCATAAATATTAGTTATGTAGTTCAGATTGATGGCAAAAGAATAATTTGCATAAGAGGCTATTGTGTCTACATGCTAATTGTTTGTGTGTGTAGGGAATGATGTGAATGGAAATGTGCCATAATATTTTACATGTTGTTGTAGGTTTGATGAGTTTGTTGCTACATAAGTTTGGTTTTGATCGACAAATTAGTATTTAGGGTTGAGTATTGTATTAAGATTTATTTTGTTGTTGATAGAGATGTTTATGAGATTGTGCATGTAGGAGGATTGGTGTGCGTTATGAAGATTTATACTGTTGGTTGTTTTTATTCATGATGAGACTATATTGCTGCTAGGGTTTGATATTGCATAGTTGAGTCTTGTTGAGCATAGTGTCTTAGTGATCTTGTTTTAAAATGAATGAAATTGAGGTCCGCATAGATTTTTGGAGGAGTGGCCTTTGGAAAGTGGGTGCTTGCTAACTTGGAACAATGATTCTATGCAAGTGTTTGCTAGTAACAATGTTACAGAAGTGGTTGCTTTTGCTAAGTGAGTGTTGGAATACTTGGTGGTCTCCAATTCATTGTATTTTTGGGATCGAGTCTCCTAGATGGTGGTTTCTAGCTATTTGTATATGAGGTTTGGTCTCCTAACTGGTGGTAGCCAACAATCTATGTAAAATACATCTTTTGCTTGACACATAATAAAATATTAAGAGCAACACATTAGCAACAAATGTCATTTTTATCCTGGAAGGGTTTCCACCAGATATCTTTGTGTCCTCATGTGTGATGATGTGATTGTGCATTGTTATATTGTTTATGTTGTTTCTTATGGTTGTTTTGGTTTCTTCTCATATGATTTACATGTTATGATTTGTTAATGTTCAATGGGTTGTTGGTTAATTTATGCATGAATCAGTTGAAGATTAAAATTGGTAAAAAATGTATATAAGACACACTGTGAATTCACCCCCTCCCCCTCTTAGTAGTGCTCAAGGTTTCTAACACTTATACTTTAATATACCTATTTAATTTGTATAATAACCTAATTAATTCATGTCTTATATTATATATAAAAAAAATTAAACATATTTTAACATGCCTACACATTATTTCACAAATTCTCACCATAACTTATTACATTTCATCTGCAATCAAGTAACTCATAACTCTTGGAAGGGTGAGATACGCAATATTATTTTTAAACTTAATTATGCCAAAGGCATGTTTTAAGGGGCAACTCTATGGTATATTTCATTAATCAACCTTTCTAGTTACACTAGGTTCTAATGATGTGAAGGCCATAGGGCACATCTAATTGGAAATTTAAGTTACTAATTATGTCAATAAGCATGTCTTGTTTAAAATAGGGTTTCTAGACTTTTAATTTAATTATCAATGATTATTAGTAGATGGTAGGGATTTAACCTTCATTAAATATTCTAGAATATTCATAATAGTATCAATGCATCAAATGTTGGCATTTATCTCAAAAGTAGTTATGCCATTTCTATGCTTTTAATTAAATTTATTAATTAAAAAAATTGAACATGTGCCATATGAAATTGAATTATGGTTTTAAATTTTAGGATGTGGTATTAGTAATCCATAGTATTGGCCCATCGTATTGAAACAAATCCTATTTACAATCTAAGAATCCCCATAGTAAAGTGAAGGTGCATTTGCATGGTTAAGAATATTGTTACATACATATTAATACATCTTTTGCTATCTTCACTTTGGCTATATTTAATTTGTTTTTCTTTAAATATTTTAGGGTTTTTATCGACCATCCTATCATTATTTAAGTTTTTCTTAGTCGGCTCTACCTCATCAGTCCTCCATTGATTGTATATATGTCACTTTTCGGTTGGACCATTCTTTCCAATCTTTCTTTCATCCTAATGATGAACCACATACGTTGGTTTGAAACGTCGAGAAGAAATAAATAATAATGTGATGGATCTTGAAACAAATTTTCAACAATAAACTTGTTGTAGAAGTCTTTGATATGAAATTTTTGCCTTGTACAGAAGGGAGAAAGTTGAAGAAGTTCATGCATTCGAGTGATTCTCATTACATATAACAAGAAAAAAGTCTAAACTCACCTTCAAGAAATGATGTAGGGACTCCTCCATCATTCCTATGTTTTGCAAAATTAAGCATACCCTTAGGAACCCTAGAAATAATCACATATTTATCAAATTTAGCCTGGTGCTTCTCCATAAGGAGATTAACAAAACCAAATTTGAGCTAGATTCATTGTCTTAGAATTTTTTTAGGTTACACATTATGTTGGCCAACCAGATTGATCCTATATTATGGGCCAAAATTGGCACTGGTTCTACTCTAAAAGCTCTTAGGGTTGAAGAATTAGCTTGTATCAAGAAATCCCAAAAATTTACCAAACTTATAAATAAAATATATGGCACCTCTATCCTTTCAAAATCTCAGTCCTTCAACTTTTGCACCTCCCGTTATCTCAATGTGATGAATGAACATAATACCAACAAGAAAACGAGGGTTGAATTAGCTCATATATCAACATTGAATAATATCATTAAAAACAATTTATCATTTGTTGACCACAATGAGCTACCTAAAAATGATCTTGCAACGTCTGAAAATGAAACAAACTTGATGGAGACTACATCTAAAATTGATATGTTTGAGAATGAAATGGATTTGAATGAGACTATATCTAAAGAGGCATCGTGTACTAAAATAAACATAAATGCATGTTTTGGCGTGATTAACCATATAATGATGTCTAAACATAAAACTATTCCATGTAAACCTCTGTCCATAACTGATATTACGTCCACAACCATATTAGGTACATCATCCAACCCTAAGAAAACTTGTGATACATTTTCTCCTAATTACCTCAACTCCTATAACGCTCATACATTTCTTGATACACGAGTCTCTGATTCCAACCCTAAGAAAAAATGAGCTATTCTATCTGCCAATTACTCTCATAACACCCAAAAGTCTCCTTCTTATACCGCTTATTATCCTTTAATAAATAATCTTCATTCCACTGCACCCAATCCCGAAAATCATGAATAAATCATCAACAATATGCCCTCCACCTCCCTCTCTAGTTGTCTATGTCATTGTAGTAAACTTGTGGTCAATCTTTCTGACCTCCATTTGGATGAATACACCCCATTCCTTTAAAAAGAGGATTGATTTTTACTATTGCTCCTCACAACATTCCTGCAAAAGACACCCTATGTAACATTGAATATGGCATTAAATATCTATCTGATAACATTAAGGAACTGGTGTAGCTACAACAACCCCCAATTTTTTGTTTTGTTTCTGATAATAAATGGGGACTATTATTTCATTTCTCTTTAAGTTTGCTTTTGCTTTTGATTTCATTTACGTAAAGTGTTGTTTTCCGCTTTATGACCCTTTTCTCATATGACAATACTTACATCATTTCGCTTTATCCCTCCTCTCCAAAGGATAACACTTGTATTATTGTTCTCATTTTTTTCCATAACACCTCATAGGCTTCCTCACACCACCTTTCACCTGCACTAAAATTTATTGCTTAGCACACCTACAACCAAAAAAATGAAACACTAAAATTGTATTGTATAAATTCATTAAATAATCTTTCTATTTTATAAATATATATTAAACATATTATTATTTTTATTGCAACTTTTGAGTAAAATAAATTGTATTGTATGATATATATATATATATATATATATATATATATATATATATATATATATATATATATATATATAACATTGTATTTATATATAAAGTATGTGTATATATTAATTGAGTATGTATATATATTAATGTGAATTAATTAACAAACAACAACAACAAAAAACGGAAATATTAAAAAATACGAAAAAAATTTATTATAATTTTTAAAAACATTTATTCCAATTCGATACATAGTATATGTTATGATAATGTTTTAAAACATTAAAAACAATACTTTCCAAGCAACGAACATTATAACGCAACCCAAACTAACCACAAAACCAATCTACACACGCTCCCATCAACACGTCACATCATCATCACAATAGCCAGTCTAAAACCATTAAAGTACTCTACCCTTTATAAATGTGGTATAAACTATGCAGACGCAGAGACATGCGGTCGTCCAACACCGATTATGCTTATGCCTTCCTCAACGCGAATTTCACCTGCTCAATGACGCTTCTAACTAACAAACAACGTCCAATTTTAATACAACTATGTAATTTATTCTTTAAAATGAAATCTGATTTCCATCTCTATTTGGAACTGATTTCGTACTTTGTTTTTGCATTTTAACAGGTAACAGTGCATTCGGAAAATGGAGAGAATCTCGAGATTAAGGTGAATTCACCAAGTGCGCTGACGGCGCGCTCTGTAAACGGACAAAATCCCAGAATCTATGCGCAATTGGCAAAATTCGGCTCTGAATTCAGTATTCTCATTGGCCAAAATGCAAGCGAACCATGTGATTAGCCCACTTTGTTCCTGAATTACCCAAATTAGACAGAAATTGTGCGGATTTCAGTCGCTGGCGCTCTCAGAACAATTTTGAGGGCAGATCGTGACCTCGGAAGGGTTTTCTATTTGAATGAATTGCACAAACTGGTTGGGGGGTTCAGAAATTGTGTGGAGGAATCCACAATTGGCACTTTTGTTTTCTGTATTTTGTTTTTCTCACTGAACTAGAGGCTGATTTCGTGTTTATTGGAGTGACTTTGCACCATTTTGATGGTAAAACCGCTCTGTATGCTATAAAAGCAATCTCATTTCTGTTTCTTTCATATCGTGATATCAGTTTCAATTTCAGATGGCTCTAGTTGGTTGAAGTCCGTTGTATCATTGTGTGTCATAATTTTGGGAAGGTGGGGTTATGTTGTAATTTCATGTATTTTGTTTAATATTTATTTTTAATATTGTTTTTTTACAAGTCGAGAAAATCTATCATAATTCAATTGTCAAACCAGTAGTGAGGACAATCATCGCTCTCGCTTTTATTCATGAATGCAGGGTGACTCATCATTCTTATTCAATAAAAATCACGTCACCTAGAATAACTCGTTGGTAGTATGTAAGGAGGCGGGATTTCACTCCTGCCGGATGCCTCGGGTCTTGGGCCGTTAACCTGTTTCCTTACATCCGCAAAAGACGAGCTCTTAACCAAGCAAAAGCAGTTTTAGGACATCCTCCAGGCCTGACTATTGCATATCATTATACACACACACACACACATATATATTTTTTTTTTAATTTTTTTTTTTTCTCGAATAATATTTCATATGCATATTATTTACATATAATGAAATATTTTTCCTTCTCTTCTAGCCTTAGCTACATATAATTTCACATTTAAAAGATATGAATATGGACCTGCAAGTTTTATTTTTGAATGAATTTTTAACTCTTTAGAATATTATTCAATAATTTTGCAGGGTGCATCTATAATGGCACTTTAGTAATAATTGTCTTTCCAATTGTCGCATTTTCTTACATGCATATATACATGTCAAAAATTGATAAATAGATAGAGATATTATTAGTTTTAAATCTCTTAATCATTTTATATACATGTTATTGGTAATATGTGCATAGATGTGATTTGAGCTTACGAACTTGCAAGGTTAAGATCAAGCAATACTTATTGAGTTGATATTTTACGAAGTTTGTCATTATCTTGTGTCCATATAATTATCTAATCATTTATTTTGGATCTTTTCATATGTTCATGGAAATGTTGTAGATTTCTTATTTGTAATAACGATTTCAATATAAAAAATCGATTAATTTTAAGTTGTCAAATGTATTATCCAACTTTATTTTTCATTGACATAAGCTTAAGCCTGGGCTTGTAGATAAACCAGTAGACAAATAAAGTGAGATAGTTACATTTAAAGTAGTCTTAGATCAATTCATTTTGTTCATATTCCAAAATTGTAAAAATCCTTTGCATTAGATCAAGTCTCCATTCGTTGGAGCACCACTTTGTGAAGGGTAATATGGTACCAAAATTCCAGTCAGGACAATCAGTAACATAAAAGAGTTTAATCAAGACTCTGCCTGGAAATCTCCTCTCATGTCAAGCCAGGACATTTTTGGGCTTCAATAGGAATGCATTAGACAAGATTGATCGATTATTATTAGGAAAGTTAAGCCCCCCAAAAGCAGTGTTAGAAAACAAGAACACCTTACACTAAAATCCTTAAACTACAACCCTAACATTGTTTTGAAAGTGCATAAGGGTGGAGCTGCAATTATTATGAATAAGAGGGATTACAATGAAAAATTGATAGATCACCTCAAAAATAGTGGCAGTTACAAGAAGTTAAGAATCCCTTGAAGAAAATATCAAAATATGTCTACAATTCAATCAAAGCTAGTAACGAATGTAACAACAAGAAACCGCTAGAAACCAATCCATATACCCCTAGGATTTATGGTGGTCCTAAGATTCACAAGGGTGGGGTTACCCTTAGACCCATAGTCAATATTATTGGTGGAACTACATACCATCTTGCTAAACACCTTGCCTAGAAACTTAAACCTATGGTTGACAACATAGATTCCTTTGTTAAAGACTCCACCTACTTCATCAACGAAATTAAAGATCTAAGACTTGATCATAATGATATTTTAGTGGGCTTTGATGTGATGTCACTTTACACCAATATTCCTATTGATGGAGCCATGAAGTTTAGTTTGTTGGGTGAAATTTATGAACAAACATGTGACATGGTTATGGGCTCTCCTCTATCTCCAATTATTGCTAATTTTTTCATGGAAGAGTTTGTAACCAAATCCCTTGAATCTTCCCCCTTTAAGGCCAAAATTTGGAAAATATTTGGTGATGACAACTTCATCATATGGCCCCATGAACATGAGAAATTAGAAATTTTCAAGCGACACCTAAATAATCAATCTGATTTTATCAAATGTAATATGAAAGTTGAGGTGGCTGGTAGTCTTCCCTTTATGGGCATTCTCATTACTAATAATCAGAATGGTTCCATATCTCACCAAGTCTACCAAAAAAAGATTCACACTGAGTAGTACCTCCAAACAAGCTCCTACCACCATCTTGCCCAGAAATTTGGTGTTCTTAACACTTTGGAAACTAGAGTGGTGAGAATTTCTAACAAGGAACATCTAGAAGCTAGATCACTTGGGTCACTTGGGTAATTTGATTTTAAAAGGTTAACATTGAATTTCCATGTCCTAATATGAAATCCAATCAAAATCCTTTAAAATTCAAAAGAGATACAGGTGTGACTAGGCACTCGCATGTTTTTTATTAATATAATTTACTTATATTAAGCGTGAGTGGTCCCCAAGTGACCCAAAACAACATTAAATATTAAAAATAAAATTAATAATTTATTCTATAAAAGTTATAGTATCGATAATATTTTTCATGATGTGTAACCAATTTGAATTTTAAATTTACCTTTTTAATTTAAATTTCATTAAATCTTGTGTAAAGAAATTAATTTAAATATAAAATATATATACTATTATTTTGAAAAAAAGTGCATTTATTTGGTTAATTTAAATTTACCTTAAATTTAAATTTTAATTTCACTTTTTTAATTTAAATTCTATTAAATCTTGTGTTAATAAATTAATTTAAATAAAATATATATGGTTATCTAATTTTAATGATGTTTTTAATTTATTTTTTTAATTTAAAGTTAGGTTCTTTAAATTTAAATTTAATTTAGAATTTAGAATTTGTTTTTTTAATTCAAATTTTATTAAATCTTGTGCTAATAAATTAATTTAAAAATAAATTATATATATTTTTATTTTGATAAACGTCACATTTATTTGGGTAATTTTGATAAAAGTAAAATAATAAAAATGATATATTAAAAAATTGTTTAAATGGAATTATTTTATTAATTTCTTAATTTTTTCTTAGATGACTATTTTTGAATTGAAATTCCCTCTAATGTCGGGGACTTAGTTTGTAATTGAGGTGGTGGGAAGTTAATGTTTTGGCCTGTGAAGGTGGTGGATGAAGCAACATAGATCCTTGGGCATCCTGGTCCATGCATAGTCGCTTGGAACCTGGAATTCTAGCGGGTTGGAAAGGGTGTCAATTACTTATCATAGCTTGGAGATTTAGGTTATTTTGTTATTGTGTTTGGTTATTCTTTTTATTCGTTGCATTGTGTTTGGTCTAAGTTTATAGGGTTTATGTCATAGTGTTTGGTGCTCCAATCTAAGTCCATGGATAGGGATTGAGGTGGCTTGTCAACCTATATGTGTCTATTGTTTATGGGCCCCTTGAAACAATTAAATTTTGGGCGGGCGAGTATTGTCTGGGTTAAGAAATTTTAGCATTTTTGTGTGAAGTCTTTAGCAACGTCGACAAGGCCCTTATGAGTTGAGTATCATGGTTGCTTAAGTCTCATAGGTGTCTGGGGTTCTCTTTTCTATCTATGTTTTTTATTTTGTTTAATGCTTTCAGGGTATGAGTCCTTCGTAGAGGCTACCATGACCTCTAGTTCCCACAACAGCGCCTCTATCAAGTTTCAGGTTTGTGTATTAAGTTTCGGGGATGATATAGTTGGTCAGTGCCCTGGTTCTGTAGAAGGTGGATTTGGTTTTTTCTCTTGTTTCTTTGTATGAAGAGGAATTCATAATAGTTGCTCAAGGTTTGTCCCCTAGGTCTTATCTATGCTGTCGAGACAGAGAATGCAATGTAGATGGGGGGAGGTGGAAATTATCTATAGGGTTAGAGAGGAGGGATACTCTTCATTCATGACTCAACTTTCATGTACTTTAGTGTTGTTCCCCCAGATAAAAGGAAGAAAATTCACAAGCTTGAGACTCAAGAAGGGCTTGAAAAACAATCCCATTCTAACTCTAAAATCATGGAGGACATGTTGTCATGGGTTCCTGACCCTAGGCACACTAGGGTCAGGAAGAAGAAATATTTGAATTTTGTGGCTCTTCACTGGTAAATGAAGACCATATTGGGTTTGGTCTTGAAATATAAGCGAGTGGAGTGATATAATGTCTTCACCACCTTAGAATAAATTAAAAGAATGCTCATAAACCAATGCTTCTTCCTAGACAAGATTGACTCTCGCTTGGCACAATTGGAAGGTCATATTGCTTGTGAATCAAATAGTGGTGATCTCATTGATCCTCTGGGCTTAAGTGTGAGGTCTCGTTCGATAATATGCTCTTTGGAAAATGACTAGTGATTCAGCTGGGTGGCTTTGCAGTTAGGTGGGTTTTGTGTTTTACTTCAACCCGGTTAGTAAGGATTTTGTATTTTCTGATGGTCTTAGCTTTTTCGGTATATTTTCTAGTTTTGTAATATCGGTATACATTTTTTTGTTTATGGGCCAGCTACAAAATTTAGTTTGGTCCTATTTTGTTGATATGTATTATAATGTGGGTTAGTGGAATCAACGTCAACCATGGCGCATAGTTGTGTATGGGAACCTTTGTATTTGGGCTTGTATCAAGATTTTTTAGTCGCCGTTTCATCATGTGAAGTGTTTTGAGGAGGATCAATCTCCTGAGGGATCAATCTAGAAAAACTATGTGTCTCTGCTTTTTTTAGTAATATAAAGCTTTAATTTACAAAAAAAATATTACCATATATAATAATTACTTCACTCTACATTAATAACACTATTATGTTATACTTTATAATGATAATTAATTTATATTAATAATTACCTTACTCTTAACATTCTAATTTTAATATTAATAATCAAAAAACTTAATATTGTAACACCAATATTGATATAAAAATAAAAATTAATACATTTTTATGCCATTTTCTATCTTCACTTTGGCTATATTTTATTTCTCCCTTTTTTTAGGTCTTTTAGTGTTTTTGTCAACCATCCTATCAATAATTAGGGTTTCCTTAGTCGACTCTACCTCATCACTCCTTCTTTGACTATATATATTTCACCTTTTGGTTGTATCAATCTTTCATATATTTCTTTCATCTTGATGATGAACCACATAAATTGGTTCAAAATATTGAGAAGAAATAAATACCAATGCGATGGATCCAGAAACAAGTTTTCAATAATATTGTTACATGTTTTTTTAAATGTAGATATTGAAATCACATATTACTTCCTTTTACAATTATTAATAATAATAATTAAAAAAAAATAAAAATTAGAGGTTAAATTTTACATATGAATTATTGGCTCTACAACTAGCGTTAGTGTATCTAATCTTCAACTTTCTAAATATGCACATGATAAGAACTAGAGGAGGGGGCATATCCCCCTCCCATTGGGACATCACCATAGGTGACATGGGCACAAGCCAAACCGATGGAAGAAACAACAAACCCCAATCTAGTGGAAGAAAAGGAAAGGGTGATCGAGTTATGGGCGAGGGAACCACCGACAAGTGTAGCTTGGTAAGTACATAAATCCAATCGATGTCTACCCAAGGTAGCAAAGGATATTGATTTTGATATCAAATCCAATAAAATTGGTCAATATATGTATTACATGCAAGATCATGTTTTCATCAGTAAGGTGGTCACCACAGAGTTAACATTGATGGAAGGAACTCACTTGGATCCAGAGATCAGCATGTTTGCTCTGATCTAGCACTAGTGCATGCGGAAAGCACTCAATATTGTTTGGAAGAACAAGGAGAGTAATCTAAATTTCCTAACCAGTTGTACCTTGACCCTTAACTGTTAATGAATTGTAAATATTAGGAAATTCTCCCTGGCGTAGCTGAGCTATCCTGGACTTGAACCAGAGACTGACTTTTCCAGGGGCATGTTAGGTATTTCTTCTTTAATTATAGCAATGATAACATCACCTATATGAGCGCACACCTAAAAATCTTCAATCACTTTCTCACCTAATGTCTATTCGATTACTCTTTTACCTATAAATCCTGGATTTTTCGCCAAACAAAATCCCTCATCACATGGATCCAAAACAAGTGGTGGTAGAAATGAAAAAATGACTTGGATCTTAGGGCTAAGGGGTTTTTCATAGTCATTTTCACCAATCTAGAGGATTATACAAGAGTATTTGATGGAGCTCCCTATTTCTTCTTCGTATCAGGGCTTTACCTTCACTTTTGGATAGAGATATTAAGCCCTGACAAAGAAACCTTCACAATGACACCAATATGGATATGCCTATTCTCATTATGAAGAGAGTTCTAGGAGGAGGAGGCCCTGGAAGCCATAAGACATACATTGGGGAATTAAATGGTTTTGAAAGTAATTGGAAGGGGAAGGCATACCTCTTATGCCTAAATTTTTGTATACATGGATATATCATAGTCCATCCTCACTTCCATTGACTTATATTATCAAGAAAACATCTAGAAACAACCACTATGTTACGAACATATCCCATTCATGTGTTGTAGATGTCATGAATACATACATTTATTCAAGATATTCCCCTTACTCAACCATATCCAAGGAAAAAAATTAGAGAAATTTTGAGGTGTAAAATGGGTCTCCTAAAGAATATTATAAAATAATAGTGAAAATACTAAAATAAGATTAGATTACATCATCAAATTTTAGAGGGAAAAAAGAAAAAACTACTTTTTCAACTCATATTTTCAACTTGGAGCGAAGGGGGGCAGAGGCGGGAGCAAGGAGCAGGGAAGAACGATCTCAGATTAGCGTGCGCAGAGGTTTTCTAAACGCCTATGAAGGGCGGACGAGGAGGGGGCTCCACTCCCTCCTACAAGGAGGCCCTGGCCAGCAGGGGGAAAAAGCCTCTAGAAGATGTTAGGGAATCAGGGGTGGAAGGAGAGAAAAGCACGGTAGCGGGAATAGAGGAGCCCACAGAAAAGGTTCAATATAGCACAAAAGACAAGGAGGTAGAGGACAAACAACAGGCAACTAAAGACAAGAAACACAGGGGACCCTGCAAGCCCAAAGCAGACATAACTCCCAGGGTGATATTAAATAATCCAGAGCTGCAGGCGTACAGGGAACATATGGGGACATATGCCATCATCTGCAAGTTCATGGGACTATGGCCCACTAAAAAAGCTCTTCAATCATGGATCAGATACCACTGGAAACCTAAAGGAAGCATAGATCTTCACCTTGGGTCTAAGGGTTTCTTTACGGTGGTGTTCAAAAACATTGAAGATAAGGACAGAATATTTGAAGGAGGGCCCTACTTCTATGCTACTGCAGGACTCTACATGAGACCTTGGATTATGAACTTTGTGCCAGAAAAGGAGACTTTTACTTCAGTCCCGGTTTGGGTAAGACTCTACTCTCTACCTCTTGACTACTGGAAAAATGAATCGTTACAGGCCATAGGCAATAAATTAGGACGCTTTGTTAAAGCCTCTGAAGCTACTAGTGTTGGGTGTGGAACCTGATTATCTTCTATATTCAAATGTATCGCCACATTGGACCCCAGTTCAAAATGGGGGCAGCAACACCGTCCGTAAAATATTCGCTGCAGGGGGGGTCTAGGGGGGGCGGCTGCGACCTTTGGGAGCCCCCCTTGGCGGGGGATTTCGAGGGAAGCGCCCCCGAAGCTAAAAACAACTGCAAAATTGCCTTGTAAAAGTATAGTAATTTCTAGTCAATCTGGGCCGTTCATTAGGCGGATGATCTGACGGTAGAACTTATGTTTAGTTTAGGGTTTTTGCCCTAGAAGGCAACCCCTCTCTTTGTATGAGGGCATTGTATTTGAGGCTGTGTAATAGATGTGTATTCTGTGAGCGAGAAACAGAGAGGTGAGACTGTGAGAGAAAACAGAGGATATTACAACGCATTTGTTGTAGGTTGTGTCTCTTCATTTTGCTAGATAATAGAAAGGAAGGAATGGCTGTTTGGGGTAGACGTAGCCCAAACTGGGTGAACCACGTATATCTGTGTCTCTCTTGTTTTTTGCGTTTTCTGTGTCTATATTTCTGCAATATTTTATGTGTTCCATTGCTCCGTAATATATAATTTTCTAACAACTGGTATCAGAGCCGAAGGTCTATTTGGCTGATAAACTCGCCAGAAAGAAGGGTTCTTGGTTCAAGTGGGAGCAATGGCGAAAGATGGTAAGTTTAGGTTCGAGAAATTTAACGGCCAAAACTTCTCGTTGTGGAAGATGTAGATGGAAGATTATCTGTATCAAAAAGATCTGTACCTACCATTGGGCGGAAAAACAAAGATGTCGACGGGTATGACAGATGAAGAATGGAACCTTCTCGATAGAAAGGCACTCGGAACAATACGGTTGTGCCTCGCTGCATCAGTCGCCTTCAACATTTCGAAGGAAACAATGACAGAGGGTTTGATTCAGGCATTGTCGAAACTATATGAAAAACCTTCGGCCTCAAACAAGGTATTTCTCATGAAACGGTTATTTAATATGAAGATGTCAGAAGGTGGATCTGTTGCAGACCATTTAAATGATTTTAATACTGTTACAAGTCAGTTATGTTCTGTAGGGGTAAACTTTGATGATGAAGTTAGAGCTCTGTTATTCTTGTGCTCATTACCAGAAAGTTGGAATGGTTTAGTAATGGCCATTAGTAACTCTGTATCTGGATCTAGTACTTTAAAGTTTGATGATGTTTTCGGTGCTATCCTTAGCGAGGAAATGCGATGGAAAAGCTCCAGTGAGACATCGGGTAATGCTTTGAGTGCAGAGTCTAGGGGAAGAAAAATGGAAAGAGGAAAGAGCTTAGGATATCACAGTAAATCAAGGAAAGGAAGATCCAAGTCCAGATCGGGGATAGTGTGCTGGAAATGTGGAAAGAAAGGAAACCTAAAGAAAGATTATATATCTCGGAAGGGAAAAGAAGGAGATGCACAACAAGAAAACAATCATGAAGCAAATGTGACAGGTGAGGTGTTACAAGATGCTTTGATTCTTTCTTTCGAAAATATTACTGATTCCTGGGTGGTAGATTCAGGGGCTCCATTCCATGCCACACCTGATAAGAAATACTTTCATGACTATGTTCAAGGAGATTTTGGACAAGTTCGTCTAGGTGATGATAAGCCCTGTAAAATCGTTGGAATGGGTAAGGTTCTTGTAAAACAGCAGAATGGAAACCAATGGCTACTAAGGGAGGTAAGGCATGTTCCAGATCTAAAGAAAAATCTAATTTCAACAGGGCAGTTAGGCAATGAAGGTTGTGTGACAACTTTCACAGATAAAGCTTGGAAGGTCACCAAAGGAGCCCTGGTAATAGCAAAAGGAGAAAAGGTTGGTACAATTGTATTTATGCAATGGAATTTCTAACTTTGTTAATGCTTTAACTTCCAAAGGAGCGGATGCAGCGTTATGGCATCATAGGCTCGGACACATGAGTGAAAAGGGGATGAAGATTCTTCACTCAAGGATTTTTTTGCCAGGCTTGAAGAATGTTGATTTGGACTTCTGTGAGAACTGCATTTATGGAAAACAGAAGAGAGTCAGATTTCTCAGAGTTGGGAAAGAAAAGAAGAGCGAAAAATTAGAGCTTGTGCATACAGATGTATGGGGACCTGCTCAGGTATCATCTCTTGGTGGCTCTCGTTATTATGTACTTTTATTGATGATGCAATTAGGAAAACATGGATTTATTGTATTAAGAATAAATTTGATGTATTTGATACTTTCAAGAAATGGAAAGCTTTAGTTGAGATTGAGACAGGAAAGAAACTGAAGTGTCTTAGATCAGACAATGGAGGTGAATATTGCAACAAAGAGTTTGATAGGTACTGTTCAGAGCATGGAATTCGCAGAGAGAAGACAGTTCCAAGAACACCACAAGAAAATGGTGTGTCAGAAAGGATGAACAGAACAATCATGGAGCATGCAAGGTGCATGAGATTACATGTAGGATTGCCTTTACAGTTTTGGGCAGACGCTGTAGATACCGCTGTTTATCTAATAAATTGAGGGCCTTCAAGTTCCTTGGATGGTGGTGTTCCAGAGGAAGCATGGACAGGTAAAAAGGTAAACTACTCTACTTTAAAGCCTTTTGGTTGTGAGGCCTTTGTCCATATTGATAAAGAAAATAGAACAAAGCTTTAGGCAAAGTCAAAGAAATGTACCTTTATTGGATATGGTGTTAATGATTTTGGTTATTTCTTATACAATTATGAAAATCACAAAATCATTAGGAGCAGATATGTAATATTCAATGAAAAGGTCTTGTATAAGAATCAATTGCAGGAAAAGAAACAGGAAGACGAAAACAAGGAATACGCAGTTTTTGATGAAATCGCTGAAAAATTAAAGGTGCCTGAAAATAATAATAATCAACAACTACAACAACAGAAACCACCAAAACAACAACAGGCACCCCAAACACCTGAAAGTGGTGTTATAAGATCTACCAGGATAAGTAGAACCCCTGAATGATACTCTCCTTCATTATATTATTTATTGTTGACTGATTCTGGTGAACCCGAATGTTATGAAGAAGCAATGCAGGTTGAAAGCAAGAAGAAGTGGGAGGTAGCCATGGAGGAAGATATGGACTCCTTAATGCATAACCAGACTTGGGACTTAGTCAGGTTGCCTGCAGGAAAAACTGCATTGAAGAATAAATGGTTTTACAAGCTGAAGGAAGAAGATGGAGAAAAACAGAGGTACAAAGCTAGACTTGTGGTGAAGGGGTTTGCACAAAAGAAAGGTATTTATTTTGATGAAATATTTTCTCTTGTTGTTAAAATGACTTCAATCAGAACTATTTTAAGTCTAGTGGCAATTGAAGATTTGCATCTTGAGCAGTTAGATGTAAAGACATCCTTTCTCCATGGGGATTTGGAGGAAAAGATATATATGCAGTAGCCACAAGGATATGAAGTGAAAGGGAAGGAGAAACTAGTGTGCAAGTTGAAGAAGAGCTTGTATGGCTTAAAACAGGCTCCAAGGCAGTGGTATCTAAAATTTGACAAGTTTATGTCTGAACAAGGTTATACTAGATGTCACTCTGATCATTGTGTTTATCTGAAAAAGAAAAATGATGACAACTATATTATATTGTTATTGTATGTAAATGACATGCTTGTTGTAGGATCTAACATGCAGGAAATAAATGTGCTCAAAAGAAAATTGGCAAATACATTTGCAATGAAGGATTTGGGAGCTGCAAAACAAATCCTTGGTATGAGAATAACTAGAGATAGGAAAAATCGTAAATTAACATTGTCTCAGAATGAGTACATACAAAAGGTGTTGAAAAGATTTAACATGCACAATGCAAAACCAGTTAGTACACCTTTTGCTAGCCATTTCAAACTTAGCAAGCAAATGTGCCCAAAGACCCAAGAAGACATGGATTATATGTCTAAAGTTCCATATGCATCAGCAATTGGAAGCTTAATGTATGCAATGGTCTGCACAAGGCCTAATACTGCACATGCAGTGGGAGTTGTAAGCAGGTACATGAACAATCCAGGAAAGGAACATTGGATGGCAGTTAAATGGATTCTCAGATATTTGAAAGGTACCACAAATCAAGCATTATGCTTTGGTGGTTCAAACATTTCCCTACAGGGATATGTTGATGCAGATATGGCAGGTGATAGAGATAACAGGAGGAGCACTACAGGATATGTATTTACTGTTGGAGGAACAGTTGTCAGTTGGGTTTCAAAAATCCAAAGTGTTGTTGCACTTTCAACAACAGAAGCAGAGTATGTTGCTGCTACAGAGGCTAGTAAAGAAATGATTTGGTTACAAAGGTTTATGGGTGAATTGGGTAAGGAGCATGATAAGGGCACGTTATACAGTGATAGCCAAAGTTCCATTCATCTTGCAAAGAACTCAGTATTTCATTCCAGGACTAAACACATACAGCTCAAGTACCATTTCACACAATCAGTGTTGGAAGATGGAGAGTTGAAGTTGGAAAAGATACACACTAGCTAGAATCCTGTAGATATGCTAACAAAAGTTGTAACCAGGGAGAAACTAAGAATATGCTCGGTTTCAATTAGTCTTCAAGGATGATGATGAAGATGAGAAACAGCCAGGTCCAAAGAGGAGTCATTGTCCAGCAAATGGAGCAGCGGTGGAGTTGCTACAATCAGTGTCCAAGTGGGAGATTGTTGGGCGTGGAGCCTGCTTATCTTCTATATTCAAATGTATCGCCACATTAGACCCCAGTTCAAAATGGGGGCGGCAACACAGCCTGTAAAATATTCACTGCAAGGGGGGTCCAGGGGGGTGGCTGCGACCATTGGGAGTCCCCCCTAGCGGGGGGTTTTGGGGGCAGTGCCCCTGAAGCTAAAAACAACTGTAAAATTGCCTTGTAAAAGTATAGTAATTTCTAGTCAATCTCGGTCGTTCATTAGGCGGATGATCTGACAGTAGAACGTATGTTTAGTTTAGGGTTTTTTCCCTAGAAGGCAACCCCTCTCTTTGTATGAGGGCATTGTATTTGAGGCTGTGTAATAGATGTGTATTATGTGAGCGAGAAACAGAGAGGTGAGACTGTGAGAGAAAACAGAGCATATTACAACAGATTTGCTGTAGGTTGTGTCTCTTCATTTTGCTAGATAATAGAAAGGAAGGACTGGCCGTTCGGGGTGGACGTAGCCCAAACTGGGTGAACCACATATATCTGTGTCTCTCTTGTTTTGTGTGTTTTCTGTGTTTATATTTTTGAAATATTTTATGTGTTCCATTGCTCCGTAATATATAATTTTCTAACAACTAAAAGGAGAAAATACACTTCCTTTGCTAGAATTTGTGTGGAAATGGACCTATCAGGAGCTCTACCAGAGGAGATAATCTTGGAAGTTTTTGATGAAGAATGGGCACAAACAGTAGATTATGAGCACATTCCATTCAGATGTCGCAAATGCCATGAACATGGACATCTTTTTAGGGACTGTCCGCTCAACAAGGAAATAAACAAAAGCAGAAGCACTACAGTGAAAGATGCAGACAGCTTTCAGAAAGTAGTTAACCGAAGCAAAGGAAGTAAGAGAGGTCTGAGAAATCAGCAGCAAGGAGAACAACAGTTCAGGCAAAATAGTTTCCAGGGGCTTCAGGAAGAGGAAGAGAATACTAAAGTAGAACAAACAATGGAAGGAAGTTCTGCAGAAAAGGAGGAAGGGAACAACCCAGTACAAACACGAAATGAGGAGTACCAGAAAGAGGCCACCATGAGTGATGTTGAACAAGAAATGGATCAGGAAATAACCCAGAGCGACATGGAGATGGAGGATCACGAACTACAAGAAATTTTGGAGGAAGAGCATCTAGATCTAGAAGGCTTCTTGGAACAAGGAACCAAAGAGGGAGTGGATTCATTACCTCAAAAGGAGTTCCACAGAGTACAACAGCTATTCATCTGGAAATCTCAGAACAAAGGATCCGAAAAGCTAAGGAAGAATGAAAAACAAGGCAACGAAGGAGTGAAAGCTTTGAAAGCCACACCAGGATTAGCACCAAGAATCCCAGGAAAGAAAAGAGGCCGAAAAAGACAGAACGAGTTGTTGATGGAATGTGGGAAGTTAATGATAGATTCAGGTAAGATGAAAGACCTATCCAGCTACTCCTTTAATAATCTTTGATAATGAAGTTTACGTCTTGGAATATAAGAGGTCTAGGCAGTAAAAGAAAACAAAGATTATTAAGTAACAGAATGAAACAAGTAGCCCCGGATGTGATCTTCATTCAGGAAACTAAATGTTCCATTCAAAAGATAAGAGAGATACATGGAAAATGGCTCAATAGATTTGAGTTTTTGGAGGTCAAAGCAGAGAATACAGCTGGAGGTATTCTCACGCTTTGGAACCCCCAAAAGATTGACATGATAGATGCCGAAGCATCCAGAAATTATCTTTCAGTGATCATTCAGCCAGTGGGAGATAAGGAAAGGTACTTGGTTACGAATGTGTACGGCCCCCAAAGGTTGGAGGACAAACTCTTGTTTCTTGATTCACTAAAGAAGCTCAGAGAACGTCATGCAAGAATCCCCTGGATCCTGGGGGGGATTTCAATCTGATAAAAATGTTGTCGGAAAAAAAGGAGGAACCATAATTCTATCCAAAGATTCTTGTGCATTTCAAACCTTCATAGACAGTATGAAGCTCGTGGATATTGCCATGAATAATGGGACCTTTACTTGGAACAATAAAAGAGGAGGAGAGTCTCAAGTGGCATCCAAACTGGACAGATTTATAATCTCAGAAGATCTTATGATCAAGGACAAGGACATAGTTGTGAGTGTTCTTCCCTTTGGAGGCTCAGATCACTGGCCAGTGCAATTGGACATTCAGGGTATTGGAAAACACAACAAAAGACCTTTCAGATTTGAAAATATCTTGCTCTCCCACCCAGACTTCTATAACAACATTGCTATCTCGTGGGCAGAGGATTTGGAGATTCAAGGCACAAGAATGTTCCTTATTCAAAAAAGGCTCAAACACATAAAAATCTGACTCAAGGAGTGGAACAAGAAGGAATATGACAACATTTTTGAAGAGAAAGAAATTGTGGAAGGAAAATTGCAGAGACTCAACCAAACCCTGATTACTGAGGGTTTTGATAAGGAATGGAATGAACTGGCAACTAAATATCATCAAGATTGGGACAACTTATGTAAGCAAGAGGAAATTTTTTGGAGGCAGAAATCCAGAGTGCAATGGCTAAAAGAAGGAGATCGCAACACCGGATTCTTCCACAAAGCCACTATGGCGAACAGAGCTCACAACAGGATTTCTACTATTAAGGACAAGAAAGGTAACATGCTCAGCACGCATGAAGAAATAGAAGCAGAACTTGTTCAACACTTTCGGGACATTGCTCAGGAAACCTGCACTAACAGAGATCAATCTATCAGGGAGATCACTAAGCATATACCTAAGCTAGTCTCCAAAGAAGACAATTTCAACCTCAACAGACCAGTGTCAGAAGAGGAGGTCAAGGAGGTCCTTAAAGAGATGCAAAATGGCAAGGCACCAGGTCCGGATGGGTTCAATGTTGACTTCTTCAAAGCCTACTAGAATTTAGTTAAACAGGACATTCTGAGTGTGGTGGAGGACTCAAGGAGGGATAAAACTATCCTAAAGGTGCTTAACACCACCTTTATCGCCCTGATCCCTAAACAGGATGTAGCCCTAACTCCTGACAGGTTCAGACCCATTGCCTTGTGCAATGTTGTCTACAAAATTATCTCCAAAGTGGTGGCCAATAGACTCAAACCCCTTCTTCCTACCCTGGTGGCAGTGGAACAGTCAGGATACGTGGAAGGCAGACAAATCCTTGACAACATCATTCAAGCTCATGAGGTGGTTCACTCTTTGACTAACAATAAGAGAGCTGGTATGATCATGCAACTAGACATAGCCAAAGCCTATGACAAGCTAAACTGGACATATATCAGAAAAGTTCTTGCTACTTTTGGGTTTGATCATAACTGGATTAGATGGGTAATGGCCCTAGTCACTTCACCCAGCTTTTCAATTCTGGTTAATGGTTCACCCTCGGAGACTTTCACTCCTTCAAGAGGCTTAAGGCAGGGAGATCCACTCTCTCCTTTTCTTTTCATAATCATGATGGAAGGGTTGGGAAGGATGATCAGATAGGCCAAGGTAGTGGGTTCAGTCAAAGGTCTCCAACTATCTGAAGAGGGGCGTGCTCTAACACATCAACAATTTGTGGATGATACTATGCTTCAAGGGATCCCCACGGTCAAGGAAGCTCTTTCATACAAACTAATCCTAAAATAATTTTCCATGGCTTCAGGTTTGGAGGTAAATCTCTCTAAATCTAATTTTTTGTTTTTAATACTCACATTTCTATTCAAAGAAACATTGCCAGAATTATGGGCTTCCAAAGGGAGATCCTCCCCTCGAAGTATTTAGGAGTTCCTCTCACTGCCAAACCTTTACACAAGAGCATATGGGAACCAGTCATTAACAAATTGCAAGACAAGGTCAAGAAATGGACCTACAGATCCCTAAATTTGGCTGGCAGGTTAGTGCTAACCAAAGCTATCCTGCAATCCATCCCTGCCTTTATGTTATCTGTTCTACCAGCTCCTCAAAGTGTACTACATCAGCTCAGATCCATCCAAAGAGACTTCCTCTGGGGCAAGGGGGAGGAGCGTAAGAAGTGGGCCCTGGTAGCTTGGGATAAGATATCCAAACCTAAGAGATTTGGGGGGCTAGGCTTGGATGACCCTGACTTACTCAGCAAGGTTCTAGGTGCCAAATTATGGTGGCATTGGGTTAAAGAGCCAGAGACTCAGTGGGCAACCATTTGGAGAGAAAAATATGCTAGCACCTGGCATATCCATGATCTAATAAGAATGTCAGGTCACAGAAAGGGCTCGCACATTTGGAACAAAGCTTGGGATAACCGGGGTTTGGTCCAAGGAAACAGCTTCTGGGAAATCAGAGAAGGAAATCTCAGCCTGTTCTGGGAGGACAGATGGCAACAAGAACCTATACTATTAAATGAAGACCTAAGGGATCTCAAGGAAATCACGGATAGCAAGAGACCTTCTAAGGTGAAAGACTTTTGGGAGCAAACCAATAACAATGATAAATGGAGAATCTAGAGGAATTTTGATTTTAGGGATAACAGTACCCTGAAGGCTAAAGCAGAAACTCTTAAGGAAGAGTTAGATCAGAGGAAGATTTTGAAAGTTGAAGGCCACGATCAACTGAGATGGGGTAACAATAATGAGGGGGTTTTTAACCTCAAGGAAGCAAAGCTCATTCTCCTTGACCTTAATTCTCAACCTCCAGACAAAACCTGGCTTAACCTTTGGAGACACCAGGGCTGGATGAAGATTAAACTTTTCATGTGGCTCGTTCAGCACAGGAAAATTCTAACTTGGGACAATATTAGGAAGAGGGGCATTCTGGGACCTTCTAGATGCCAACTTTGTGAGAGGCATGAGGAAACCATGGAGCACCTTCTCAACAGCTGTATGTTCTCCTCTAGTCTGTGGGACTCTTTTGCCTGTTTTTTCCATCAGACGGATAGGGACAAACATAGCATCTGCAACACCCTGACCAACTGGAGAAAAGATTTTTCAGACAATGAAGTTCTAGCCACAGCTTGGGCCCTCTTTCCGAGCTTCATTGTTTGGAATGTTTGGAAAGAGAGGAACAACTGAATCTTTAAAGAGGTAAAGAGAACTTCCCAAAGCATTTTGGAGCTGATCTTAAAACAGCTCAAGGAAACGGTTAGCACCATTGTGCGAAACCTCCCCAAGAACCAGCCTTCGGCTACCGACCTGAGAATTCTCTGTGATCTGGGCCTACAAGGCATCTCTCCTCAGGGTCTGGACAGAAATCTAACCTCCCTGAGGGACGCACAGGATTTCTGGCATCCTCCTCCAAAGGGTTATCTGAAATACAACATAGATGGAGCTTCAAAAGGCAACCCAGGTATAGCTGGTTATGGAGGGGTTCTTCGCGATGAGAATGGTATTGTCCTCTTCATATTCCACTGTCATCTGGGACAGGCTACTAATAACTTGGCAGAATTGATGGCTATGGAGCAATGTTTAGAGTTCCTGAGTCAGGAAAACAGGCAAAATGTGATAGTGGAAGCTGATTCTGAACTTATTATCAATTCAGTCAAGAAAATCAGCGGAGGTTCTAAGCCAGAAAAAGTCTCAAAAAATTGGAGACTTATTCAGGGATTCCAATGGATTCAACACCACCTTCAAAGCCTCCGTACTGTTGGCTTTAAGCATGTCCGCAGGTCGGCGAACAAATTGGCTGATTTGCTTGCTAACCAGGGTGTTAGTAGCACAGAGATTAGAATGGCATCAAATTGGCATGAGCTGCCGCAGAGCAGGTTAAAGACGGTTGTACAGGAACAGGCAGAAAATGATAAGTTGGAGTATAAAGACAGAGCCTGGAACCAGGGATCAAATTGACTCAACCTTTGCTTTCAACATCGGCTTGTGTCATCAGTTTCGTATAGGCGGTTCTGTGGCGTGGCGGATACCTAATCTGGTCGCTCACATTCCCAGGGTAATCGAGAGGAAGATCTCTGTTTATAGTGGAGAACGATTCGCGTCCCTCATCTATTCAGCGTTCCAGGATCAGGCAAGGGAGATCCTCAAGCATAGACAGAGACCTGCTTCTTCCGGCGACCGGTCCTTTAAAATTTTGGAGTCTCGGCATGGTTTACAACCCCCAGGTGGTTTTACGACTGATCGCACCGCTTTCCGTTGGGAAGTGGTTTTGTTAATTTGGCAGTGATGCCACTCACCCTCCGACACGTGGCAGGGAGAGGGGTCCAAAAACCACTCTTCCCCACTCACTAATGTCGGCCCTTCTTATCCCGTGTGATATCAACATCATTTGTTGGATTTAGTCAACGATGATCTTCGGCTGCATCGGTTCAATCATCTTGGGTAATACTTCGGTCTTTTTGACAGAGCGATATCCCCCTCGACTGTCGATCTTAATTTTTTTTTGGATGGCTCAGATGAACAGAGCTTTTCCTAAAGCGAGGGTGTCAGTTTGTTCACGGGCTCTCCGGAAGCCAGGTGGCATTTTTGTTGATTTTCCGTGGGTTCGGGTTTCTTTGTAAGACTTTTTGGTTCTGACCTGGGGGTCTTGTCCTCCTTTCTTGTAAATTTGTACACTATTTTTTTCGGTTTTTTGAAATAGAAGGATCCATACTTGCCTTAGCAAAAAAAAAAAAAAAACTCATATTTTCAACTTATCTCCCTATAGTTTTACTCAAATTTCAAGTGGGAGCACTCATTAGATGAAAAATTTAATTCCTCTTCTAAGGAGTACCCATGTTTCATACTTTCGATGGACCATGCTACATGAAAAATGAGGAATACATGAAAACACATGATTGAAGCACATTTTTTCATGTATTCCTCATTTTTCATGTAGCAGGGTCCATCGAAAGTATGCAACATAGGTACTCCTTGGATGATGAATTAAATTCTACATCCAACTAGTGTTCCTTCTCAAACTTTGAGTAAAACCATAGGGAGATAAGTTGAAAAATTAGTTTTTTCTTTTTAATATTTTTTACTTTTTACTCCAAAAATAGTGAATCATCCCCCATGGTTGACATCATCATCTTTAATCCTTTTGATTCTTATAATGTTGATTGTGGTTGTACATTTTTATTTCTATGCCTATTTTAGACCTCAAAATCTCTCTAATGCAAGCCCTTGGCAACTGATAATGAGGATTTTGTCCAATTGTCAACTAGGAAAAAACATCCTAGAACCTAAGATCCACAAGGTTTGGGTAAATAATTTACCACTAAGAACAATTTTGAAGACCTAGTAGGTAAAACTAAGATAGTGGAACGTCAAAACTTAGATAAAGTAGAGGAGGATCTGAAGGAAGTGTGCAATAAAATAATAAAGGAAAACCAAGTTAAAGATTCAATAATGAATGAAACCATTAATCCCCTTGCACCATACCATGCTTTATTAAATGGAATCGTAATGCCAAAATTAAATTGGCCTAAAGGAACATATGTTGCTAAAGATATGTAACTTGAATTATTGGATCTATAGGAAATCACAACTAAATGGAAGGGAAGGATCTATCAACCATCCTAAAACATCAAATCCAAATCCTAAAAAGAGTGATGCTTAAGGAAAAAAATTTGATCGACACCCACGGGGACCATTACTCCTACCCACATGCCAACCTCAGAATCAATTTGCAAAACCCTAAAGAACTCCCCAAGCAATATAAGGAAGAAAGGCATAGAGGATTTCATAGTAATAAGAAAATCATCAAGAAATCAAAGAAATGCTCATCAACTCTTGTAGAATCACATAAATGATGGAGGCATTTTCCTCTGTAAATTATCCTTCTCAATGAAGATTGTTTCATGGAATATAAGGGGTGTTAACTGCAAAGGGAAATAAAGGCTCCTTAAAGACATGATTAGGGAGGATCAATTGACCATAATCATAATCCAAGAAACCAAATAAAGTAATGAGCGAATTTTTTTCATCACAACACACTGTTGGGAAAGGGAAAAATGTATGGCTATTGATGCCAATGGATAAGAAAGAGACCTTGCATTCGTATGGAATCTAGAGGAGATGCGGCCAGGGAAAATTTTAAGGATGGAAAATTATCTGGAAGTTTAAAAGCATTGGCGAATCTCACTAGTCCCTAATATGAAAACTATAAAATGTTTGTTGATGTATATGTAAAATTATTCAAATTTATAATGATTTTATATATACTATATATATAATGTTGGAGATTTTTAAGTTAAAATAATTTTATATTGTAAAATTTGGGCGAATCATTTTTATAAAAAATGGAAATTGGCGAATAATGTTTTTGGAAAAATCATGTAAAATTAGCCAACTTGTGAATATTAGCCCCTAAAATTTTCCATGGATGTGACTTCAGGATTTTTGGGTAGATTCTAGAATCCTAACAACCCACTTCCAACCTATGGGCTCATTAGAATAAGGATACATCTCAAACATATATGGCACATGCATTCTGAGATAAAGATAAGTGTTCTTGCGCATCCAATCCATAGATGAGAAGCACAAAGGACTCAAATGACTAGATGCAAATGTGAAGCACTTCATGGATGTAATACAAACTTTAAATTTAGCTGATCTAGAAACAAATACCAGTATTTTCACTTGGAACAATATAAGGGGAGGGATCCATCAAACATAATCTAGGCTAGATCGCTTCTTAGTACTTGAAATCCTATTAGAAAATTAGTTCTTTATATAAGCCTCTATCTCTCCATCCCAGGTATCAGACCACTAGCTTATCAAACTAAGCATTGATGTCAAAGATTGTTCAAAAAATTAACTATTTCATTTTGAGAGTTTCTGGTCATAGGACCTTCACATTCTTGAGAAGGTCGGGAAATGGTGGACCTATGAGAATATGAGGAAAGGCTCAACAATGAAGACATTTCAAAAAAATATTAGCGGACTCAATATGCACATCAAACCCTCAAATAAAACCAAGTTCATATACATACTTCAATCCTCATGAAATTTGGAAATTCATATGGCCAATCTATAATAGAAAATTATAATGGAGGGTGAGACAAAAGCACATGAATCATAAGAGGTGGTTCTCATCTCCTAGTTGGAGGAAAGGAGGAAGTAGGAAAAAATGTTTTGAAGACAAAAAACAAGAATTACATGGTTAAAGGAAGGAGATAAAAATGTGAAGTTCTTTCATAAATAAATGATCCATCATTGAGGAAGAAATAAAATATTCTCAATAAAAAACTCCAATGGTGCCAATCCACTCAATCATAGGGATATTAAGGGAGAACTGATTAAATATCTTAAAACAATTTTATCAAAGCCTCACAAGGAAGAAGTAAGGACATCAACATTATCACTCAAAAAATTCCATCATTGATAAAGCAAGAACAAAAATATGCCTTAATGTAGCACATCGCTCTTGAGGAGGTTGAGTAGGAAGCCCTCAATATGCTAAAAAATAAGGCTCTAGGTTCGAATGGATTTACCATGGATTTTTATCATGCCTCTAACCCTTCATTGACCATGATTTTAAGTAAGTGTAAGATGAATCCTATCAGACTTAATGAATGTTACCAACTCTAAATGCCACATTCCTAGCATTGGCCCCCAAGAAGGGTGAGGTAGAAGAAGTAGAAGTCTTTTGACCAATTTTTCTTTCCAACAAAGTTTACAAATTTATTACCAAGGTCATCACTAATCACCTTAAACCCATCATGTCACTCCTCATTTTGGAATAGTAATAATATAATGTGGAAGGTTGTTACACAGTTTTTTGTTCCATTCATGAAAATTGATGTTGTACCCCTATCCTTCTCCATCTGAAGCATAACTTTCATTAATCCATGAAGAAGATGGAAGAAAATCCTCTCCATAAAAGATCAAAAGCTTGTTAAAATTCCTTCAAAAACCATAATTCACAACGATGTCGCATGTTGAATATTGATAGCCTGTAAAAATTCTAATTGTAATTGGATGCATACTTGATAGACTGTGATACTATCACATGTTGCTCATTCACAGGGTGTGACACATTTTAAAAAAGGTGAAAATAAAAGGGATGATAAGCTTCTAGAATATAAGACTTGTGGATGGAATCTCTCCTGAATGGTTTGGATCCAGATCACATCCCTAATATTTTGGATCTTAACCTCTTCCCCTCATCCTACTCTTATCCTCTTCCAAGGATATAGTTATAACCATCTCTCATTCAGAGGGTTAGTTATTTAATCTCAAAAAGGTTTTGGCTTTGGTGAACTAAAGAATCCAACCTATGGTCTTAAGACTTTTGAAGGCAAGATATTGAGACAAAGGACAACTAGAAGGAAACCTACAACATGAAGATAACATCAAGTTGCAACCTCTTCTTTCTATATTAATACAATTATATGTTCCTTTCCCATAATTATGGTCTATCTATTTGGAATTTTTTGTTACATATTTCCCTAATCATATGTATAAGTTTTATAAAATAATTTTTTGTATTATATGTGCTTTGATGGTTTGTTTATTTGTGTTTTTTGTAGATCTTTTCTCTAGGAGCATTGAGGAAAAATTTGGGAGATACAAAATTTCAAACAATCAGTGAGGACAACCTTCGACAAAAGGTACAAGTTCATCTCACTCTCATTTTCATTAATGGTTTGATTATATTGAACTTATGTTGGGACAGGGTCCCCTGGGTCAAGTTTTGATAAGATGTTGTAAATTCTCTGCATTTTGAGGAGCTGAGCGTGAGTAGTGTAGGTCAATAGGAGTCAAGGGGTTTTAGGAAGGTCAAAACCTCTTACATTTTGGTATTGTTTTTGAGATCCACCCATGGTTTTCGGACCATGGTATTGTAATAGAAAAGAGTACATAAAAGGGTGTCTTAGCAAGTCTAAGGGAATAAATTAATCAGTAGAATGAGATTTGATAGGTTTTGAGTCTATAAAGGTACTATCCTTTTGTATTTTTGGTGAAGGGGAAGGATCTTGCATCTAAGTACACATAGACCTTGGTAAGTTTGCAGCTGAGTGTGCGGACCTCTGCAGATATGTGCGCAGGATTTGGAAAGTTTGTATATTGAAGATCTGAAGTAATAAAGATTATTTGAAGTAATTCTATGTCCAATTTATATACTCAAGTGTTTTTTTATTTATGCGCAGTTGAATGCCATTTATCTATATTTTTGTATTAATATCTCTACGAAGATCTGGATCTATTATTATACGTTATTTTATGCATGACTAGACATTTATTCAAAGTTCATAACTTTGTTTAACTGAAAATCGCTTTAAGTTTGGGGATTTCTAGGATAAGGGTTCACAAAGGTTAGATCAGGCCTAAAACTAAAGAAACACCCTAACCCCACGTCACATACCCTTCTAGATACAAAAATCTAGTTCTAGCATCCCCCAATACTGCCTCGGGTGAGAATGTTGCCTGCGCTAAGTGGGTTGTTGCCAAAAGGGTCGGTAGTGTAGGGTTTTGTTGGTTAGCACAGATAACTCTGAACCTGGCTCCAAGCCCCCTCAATCCAAAAAATGGTTCTGTTGCTAGGACTAAGATCTATTTAAGGGATGTGTGATGCGGCATAAGTGGATAGATCGAAAGTTTCACGAGTTTGCAGCTCAAGAGAACTGGAATTTGCAATTATCAAAAGAAAAGTGGTTACAGAGGTATCTCTACACAGAAGTACATGAAGTTTTCTTTTCGATGTTCCCTTGCAAATTACACGAGTGGTTGTCCAAATTATCAGATAACGAACCTACTTATAAGCATGACGATCCTATTGTGTGGACTCCAGAATTAGTCAAACGTCTTGAAGGATCTGATTATAAGGTTGCAAGGGTTGTTGATTACTTGATTGATAGTATCTTGGTTGGTTTCATCACTAAATTTGAAATCGATAAATTTGTATCTTATAGCGAAGTTGAACACCAATTCTTCAAATGTTTGAGAGGTAAGTTCCTGGAATCGCTAAAAACCTGGATTAAAATGATTTTGTGTGAAAAATGGATTATGCCTTGACCTTAATGTTTAAGAGAGGTCAGACTAGATCTACGCAAATTGGAAAGAAATTTAGAGTTGATCTAGACAAATTCATGGAAAGTGAATATAGTCCTTTATTGGGAGAGTCTGAAGGTGAAGAAGAAAGTAGCCTTAGTACACGCAAAAGTGTGGCGCAGTCAGTAGATCAGGGCACTTCTGAAATTCCACATCCATCCACTCCACCTCCGCCTTCACTTACACCTCATACACCTACACCTCCACCTCCACCTCCACCTCCACCTCCACATCCACCTCCAACTTTTCTATTTAGTATGGCGAATACAGTGAAAATTCCTGTATTCAGGGGTTCAAGATCAGAGGATCCCGAGCAATTTTGGTTTGTCGCAAAAGCTGTGTGGAAAGCGCAAAAGATCAACAATTATGACATGAAGAAAGTGAAACTAGTTACAGTGCTACAAGATAGAGCACTTACCTGGCATATGACATACAGTACAACCCATCTGACTACTTCATTAGCAAACATGAAGGACATGTTGAATGTGGAATTTATGAAGCCAAACTCACAAGTCCAGTGTGTAACCGAAATCAAGGAGTTCAAGTAGAGGGTTAATGATTCTATGTGGGATATAGATCAGTGACTGAGGTGCTTACTAAGCCAGGCAAATCTTCAAATTTTAGATGAACAACAAAGGGACTAGTACATAGCTTCGTTATTACCTCACTTAAGATTGTCGTTATCTCAGCAAAAGATTGGGTCTCAGGCCGAAGAATTGGAAATCGCGATGAAGCTAGAAGCTTCGTCAATCCAAGATACAAATATAGAAGTTTAGCATATCTAGTCACAGCTAGCAAGCCTACATATGGAGCTGCAGGATCTGAAGAATGGAAAGGAGGTTAAGTCGGAAACAAATTTTGAAGTTTCGTGCACCAAGGTTGAAGGTCATCATAAAGACCAGTGCCCTTTATTACAGGATTATATAGATGCGGGAGGTCCTAACCAGCTGAAGGTAGAATCTTCCACTAGATCAATCACTGTTGCAAGTGCCTCGTGTAGAATTTTCTAAGTGTCAAGACAACATTCAACAAATAATTTTTCTCTATTACAAAAGTTTATATAGTCTCCAAAGCAACTATTTTGTAAATTTTGTAAATCGGTTGGTCATGATGAAAGGAATTTTCGAAGCTATGAACTAATGATGGATAGGGCTCTGTTGTATAGAATGTAGGTTGAAAACCGTGCGCAGAATGATCAAGGCTCACCTACATCTCACAAATGATTCTGAGGATGAGGAAGAGGATGAGGAGGAGGAGCTGGAAGAGGCCGGGACCAGATTATTTCTTACAACTATGCAGAACCAAGACACTTTGCACACAACTTTCAGAATCCAACACACCCTTCTTGTAAGCATTGTCGGCAATTTGATCATGTTATAGAAGATTTCATGGTCTTAATAGTGAAGATGCAGGAGAAGAAGAACCAAAAACCAACACATAATATTCAGATGATGAGATCCGAACCATGTGAATATGATCCTAGTATCAATGTTGGAGGTACTACACACCTATGACCTTCATTACTGGCACATGCAAACACTTAGTTAGAGCATTCACTGACATGCAAGGCTTCAACATTGGAATCTTCACCAGATTGGCACCTTTGACTGTCCATGCATGCATGGGACTACATGCAAGATCCTTTCTGCATGATTTACTCCCTGATTTGCTCCTCCTTTCACTCTGCAACTCGCTAGTTCTCTCCGTAATTTTCTGTAGGTGTCGAGTCCTCTCATTGATCACCACTATGGCACATTACCTTGGGATCTTCACCTAGTGATGCGTATTAGTTGACTCTCATGTAGTATATCATGAGCATTGTAACCTACTTTCTATTAATCAATAATTCTTTTTGTTATTTCAATTTTTTTTTAGTGTTTTTGCTCTACAAAGTTGTGTGTTCAACCTTTACTATCTAGATTCATTTGTGTAGGTTTTCTAACACATTTGCAATCAACATAGTCACGCGAAGCGATGTAGCCAATGGTGAAGACAAGGTTGAAAGTAAAAAACCAGAATCAGATCTATGGTTTCGAAAATCCGGTGAGAAAAATGTTAGGTTTGATTTACATAGAGAAAAAGAGACGTTCATGGAGGCAAGAAAGAGATTTAGGGATCCAGGTGCTTCTACGTCTAAGAATCAAATACCGCTGAAGGATAAACCTGAAAAATCTACTGCGACACAAGATTCGAATCCCACGAGGTTAAACTAATTTCTGCAGATCTACATGAAGTTACTACGTGATCAGAAGGAAGTTGAAGGACTGCAAGAGCTAATAGATAACTATACCAGCAAGGATAAGTCATTACCAGAATAACATGTAGTCAATAAGGTGAACTGAAGTAAGAAGAGAACTGGTAGGGAGATGCGGTTTACTGAGCAAATTGGTGAATTCGAAATGGACTGGGTAATCCTATATTTGGGCTCTAATGCTAATATACTGCCAAAGAAAACTTGGGAATGTATGGGGAAGCCTAAGTTACAGTGGTCGCCAATTTAGCTACGCATGGAAAATCAAAAAAATATAATTCCAATGGGGTGCCTGTGTGGAGTAACTATAGATATTGAAGGTGCAATAACAATGCAAATTTCTATTGCTTCCTCTGAAATGTTGCCTCTCAAAGTCCTTCAAATTTTCCCTACACTACAAAAATTTCTATTGCTGGATATTGGTGGAACTGATCCGTATGATTCAAACTTGATAGTTTTTCACTTGGAAAATAATCTACCAAGGCTCCCCCACCAACTTGCATTTCAAATTTAAATTGTCGCGCATAGAAAATATATTTTTTGTACCATCATTGACGAAGGAGCCTCAACTCGCATAATGTCCTTAATGTGCTGGAGAGATATTTTTTATCCCTCAATCAATAAATCACCAACAACTTTAAAAGCCTTTGATGGTAGAGGATTTAAACCCTATGGAGTTATTAATGTATTTCTTATCAAATTAGAAGGTCTGTTACAGGGAAAAGTGTCTATTTAGAACTGCTCTATCCCACTAAGGTGTGACAGCTGCCTTAGAAACAAACAGAGAAAAACTACTTTTGTATTTCCTTTATGAACTATAGATAGAGAGGAATAGAAAGAACCAACCTGTGTCTTGCGCTAATCCTTTGATCCAATCCCTCTCTTCTTTGACAGTCTCCAGCTACCTGCTCCCTTACTTGCCCAGCTTCACAAAGTACCTATAAGATCACAGAAGAAGAACACTATACAAAGACATGGATCTATATTCATAAACAACTTAGGATCAGATTTAAGTTAACCATACAAATGTAACAAGCATCAATGATACAAAAGCATGGAGGAAAAACTCAAATAGTTTTTATTGATAAAAAAGAAAAGATCCAGGAGGAGTTACAACCGGTGGTTCCTGGCCCAGCATCAACCTCCCAGCAAAGAAGCCCCTCTTCACCTCAAACAAAGCATAGATCACCCAATACTCTGATGTTTGTCTCAAAAACCAACAACAATTCCTTACAATATGCAAAATTCCAGCCTCATGATCTCTGAGATGAGGGATCCATATATAGATATGTGTAAGGAGGATGAGTCAGCTTGTGATTTGATTAGTGTCTTCTCTCTGTCAGTTCTTGCTTCCACTTGGAGACTGAAGGCCTCTTACTCATCCTTTGTCGAATTCAGTGAGGCAAGTGTCACAGGAGAAGATTCTGGAAGCTTCCATTGTCTCTCCACCTCGCAGAATGACACTGCCATTTGTCATTTCTCGCCCATCGCACCCCACAGAAGGGACTTTTGAAATGCAACGTATCCTCACAGTGTATTTAGGTGCAATGCAACGCACCTAGCTAGTGGAGCAGCTGAAATGATCCTGCTTTGACTTATTCTGAGCAGTTTCTGGTGGAGAACTTCTGGGAGAAGCTGTAATCTGTTGACCTTGTTCCTTTAGGGGTTAGAACAACACTCTTAGGGACTTAGGAGCCCTTGGTTTATGGACATTTCATGCTTGGAGTTTTAGGGCACAAAAATGTCCATAACAGTTGCCCCCTAAAGTATGAGGCTGTTAACCTTTTGGTGTCGGGTGAAATGCTTTATTATGAGGATCCGAAGTTCTTTCAATGCTGGGAGGAGACCTGTAATAAGATACAATACAATACATTATCTTCATACTGTTTTCATGATCTAGCTGAGGCGAGCATTCCCATGCTCAGCTTTATAAATTCATTTTCATGTACATAGGACAGACAATCGTCTGAGGGTAGACTGATGATTCTGATAGAGCCATCATCCTTTTGGTAGGATGATTATCTGTGCCGCAATGCTGTACATTTGATGTCTTTATTTCCCTGAATATATATCGTAGCCCGGATGGATGAAACTAGATCCGAGGTCTTCAATCTCGTCCGATCTTTACTCGAAGTACAAGTCGATCCATGTGAGAAATGTTTTGAAGTCGAACATGGAAAGACATTGCTTGATTACCAGTCAATGATGTAAATTATTAACAAGCGCGAGAGGAATCACCGATAATGATAATGATCCTCAAGGTACTGTAGTACAATCCACGTGGTGTGAATAAAGGACTTGGCGTCGAACACCACACAAATTCTTTCAGTCGAAGGTCATTGATTTAAACCTGTCGCCGCAAGTGAGAAACTTGCCATTGAGGCATGCAAGCTTCAAAGTACTGAATGGGGTGTTCCTAGATCAAATTCTTGGATAATGAGCTGATGTCGACAAGAAGTGATCCGTCACACAAGGGCCTTAATGAATCCCACATCAATGACATGGAACGGAGCAAATGATTTTGATGGAGGTGAAAACGATCTGATGATATAATGTTCAGGGTGGCGGTCATGAAAGAATGGAGTATAATGTATGGTAGTGGGTGGGACACAGGTGACTTCTCTGGATGACTTCTCTTGAACATATCGGCGACACTGATGTGATGGATTGGTATCATTAACCCCAAATGTGGATGGTATGGCATGACCATGGCGATGTGACCGGTGAATGAAACAACCCAACCCGACTCGGACACAGAGTGGAAGTGTCATGTTCAAGAGCGACTTGCTACCAATAAAGATTCTTTGAGTTTTCTTCCCAATTTTCCCCAGTCATTGCTGACCAGTACCTCTTTATTTTTGTCAAGCTTGAGGAGGATAACATATGCTTGTTCTATAATTTTCCCTTCGGGCAAACCCATCGCTATGTTTTAACGAGCCTAGCGATAGTGAAACTCGTTCTCGTCTAAAGACAAGTTTGTCGCTATTAATCTTTTTAACGAGTTTAACGACAAAGATAACTCGGTCCTTTTCAATTTTAGAGAGTCTGAAAAGGAACGTAAAGGTAACTCCAAAATTCCTTTTTCGTCATCTAATCCTTTAAGTTTGAAAAAGTATAAAACAATACAGAAGGGATGAATTTTCGATAGTTTTAACGAGCCGAACAAAACAAGCGCTCGATCTTTTTGTGCAATAATCCCTCAGGTCCAAAAAGATTAAAATCTAGATGAGGGATAGCACTTCCTGTCCCTTTAACGAGCTGGAAGGCCAAGGACTCGGCAATCTTTTCATATTTTATGAGTCAGTTGAAAAGAGCTTAAAGGAGACTCGTCTTTTGAGGAATGAGTGATAAAATGGGTAGCAGCTGATTCCAGGTAAGGTTTGGAATTTTCCAATCACGACAGTGTCACAAGGATGGCTAGTGAAATCACTCTTCGCAGCTGTTCCTCAAAATGGGTAAACAATCAAATGGAGGTGAATGATCGGCCAATGAAAAAGTGGAGGTGATGGTGCAAACACGACCAAGGCTTTAATGGCTGAAGTACTACATTCACGGTGGTTATTTACCGGGGAATAGTTAATTTTTTAATGAGCTTAAATGCGGGTGGAAACATTTGCTCATGTCTTATGTTTATTTTTTAACGAGCTTGAACTATGTGCTAAAACTGCTCAATGCTTGGGATCCTACCAATTAGGTTTTCCAGATCAGTGGCAAATCCATCCCCTTGACTGTAGTAGACATCTACTTCTTGACTGGCTTGTCGAGGCGGGGTGCCCCCATCTCTTTGTCAGGTTCGGCCCGAGGAGGTGACTCTGTGAGAGATTATGTTCGCCGGTACTGCAGAGAAGGATCTCAGCCGAGTAAAGACGACAAGATCATCATTCGTGATGTCACTGACAGGTCCCTCGGGACTATTCTGTTTACTTTTGGTAGGATGGCCGGTGGTGCGGCTCTTCATGTAGCCAACCGATCTTATATGCAGCATGCCTTGGAATGCCTCCAACCGAAGGTGTTCAACTGGTGCGACGCAATACTTCTTTTGATGAAAGAACAGTTGACCAAGATAAAGAGCGGGAGGTTGAAGAACTTTGGGTATGGTTCTATTTTGACCGCCTTTGCCTTGGAGAAGATACCACTGATGCAGCCGCAGTACATTGCACTCGATTTACCTTCTCCTACTGAACCACGTATGCAGAGATGGGTTGACCATATGTCTAGGCATGTTGGCCAGTCTCAGATTTCATTTTCTGATACCTTCTTTAGGTGGTTTGATTGTCAGGAGATGGTTTATTCTGAGTATCCCTATGCCGGCATGGACTTCTGGGGTGATCCAGATTTAGTACTGCCGGATGGCGAACAGCGGGGCGCCATTGGTAAAATCTTTGACCATATTCCTATTTATCGTTTTTTGTTTATAATGTCCTTGTGCTTTATTCTATCAAGACTTTAATCAAACTCGTGTACATGCAGATGTTGTCCCATTCACCCAGTAGTTCGCCTGAGAGTACCAGCTGCTGCCCCAGCAGGAGAGGCCGTCGGAAGGGCTATTCTTCGTGACCTTGATGTGGCCGAGACTCTCACAGCATTACAGGAACAGGTTGAGGGCCTCACTCTCGGTATTCCAGATGTGAGGACCGACGAGCTACCTTTGCGGTTACAGCGGCATACTACTGGTGTGCCCAGATGATGGACTCGTCTCTTACGCATGATCGCACAGGCTGTGACTTGCTATCACGAGCATCATTAGACTAGGGTGCCCCCTAGCATTTTGAGTTTTTGGGTCGTTTGACCGATTTTGTCTTGGTTACAGAACATTATGTGTAAACCATAAACAGTTATATATATTTTTGGTTTTCGGAGTTTTATTTTGGTTGAGCTACATGATCCACATGCAAAACATTGATGATGTGTTTCTTTTTATAAATGTTGCAAATGTCTATCTAACACATAGTTTTCTAATGAGTTATTTAATGTGTTTAAGTTTATGGAAATATGTTGATATTGAATAAGATCAAATTGTCTTTCCAAAATCTTAACCCTTAGGAACATGCGATAAATAGCTGGGTTTCGGACAGAATATATACCATTGAGTTGTAGTATTACGAGTTGTGAGTCTAGCCTGACAATTAGTCAGCGTATACCATGAGTAATGGAATCAGAGAGAAGTTTTATCAACGCACTATACTCAGTGATGTTATTCGTTGATCGACCAATACATACACCTCTGAAACTTACTAACTCACTGCTTGGATCAAAAATGGCCCAGGTTGCGGAGGACAGGTTCCGCGAACTACGACTCGCTCCGTCGGCATATCCAACACATGACTCCAATAGGTTTGACATCTGCAATAAATGTAAAAAGTGGATTACTTGACCAAAACAAACACTTTAGCGAAAACAAAAACATAACAAAAGCATACTAGTTACCATTACGCATAGTAACGCTTGAGGTACAACCCATTACGAGGTTGCGCCAGTGGAATTCCATCATAATCCATTAACTCGTAGGCTCCTTTTGCTAACACTCATTTAAAAATATAGGGGCCCATCCATAAAGACTTAAATTTACCTGCTCCCAATTTATCGGATTCTTGGTCGTAAAGCAAGACCAAGTCACCTTCTGAGAAGACACAGGTTTTGACATTTTTGTCGAACTGCGCCTTGACTCGTTTCTTATGGGCTTCGTTAGCCAAAGCGGCGTCACGACGGGTTTCATCCAATTGGATTAATTCCAATAAACGAGCCTCTTCTTCTGAAGTTCCGGGGAGGAGATCAATTGCGAGTTTGAGAGACGAGATTTCACACTGGATTGGTAAGACTGCTTCCAGGCCATATACCAGTTGGAAGGCAGTGAACCTGGTTGCATTCCTTACCAATGTTCGGTAAGCCCACAAAGCTGAGTACAGGATTAGGTGCCATCTACTTTTGTGAACTCCGATCATCCTTTGCAGCATGCGTTTCAGGACCTTGTTGATTGCTTCAACTTGTCCGTTGGTTTGCGGATAATATGGAGTAGAGCTGTCGTGAGACAACCCTAGTTTGGCAGCTAATTTGACCATCATGTGATTGCGAAAATGCGATCCATGATCTGTAACTATAGCCTGTGGTACGCCGAATCTGGCGACTACATGATTGAAAAAGAAGAGGGCAGCTGTTTCACCAGTATTATCTAATGTAGGCATTGCCTCAGCCCATTTGGTAAAATAGTCAACTGCGACTATGATATACCCATGCCCCTCGGTCGAGGTGGGGTTACATGTCATGAAATCGATGCCCCATTTTGCGAATGGCCCAACAGAACCTATTGGCTACAGAGGTGTGGGTGGTCTTCTGGTTTTGCTATCAAAAAATTGACAAGCATGGCCAATTCGCCAAAATCCTGCTAGTAAAATTTTTTGTGCTGTAGCATATCCAGATTGATGCCCCCCACACGCGCCTGAATGACAATCATTCAGGACTTTTTCGGCTTCCTCATGAGTGAGGCACCTTCTCAGAACTGTATCGATACCACGACGGTAAAGTGTATCACCGACGATTATGTAGTCTTTTGCTTGGTATCGAATACGTTTTTGTTCAGAGTGGGAGGTGTTTGGCCTAAATTTTTGGGTTTGGAGATAAATGATTATATCCCCATACCACTCATTGCTTGTAGATATCAGAAACAAACTTTCATCCACGATTGATTCTTCGGATGTTTCATCGTTGGATGACGATGGGAGATTGCACAATAATTCTGCGAGAACTAGAGCTTTCTTTGACTTGGATTTTACAAATTCCAGATCAAATTCTTGTAGGATTGCTATCCATTTTGAGTATTTGCCCCCAAAAAACTGTCGCGACAATATATAAGTCATGGGGTTGCAATCTGACAGAATGGTAGTTTTCCGAAAGAGGACATAGTGTCGAAATCTCAGTATCGCTTGAACAGCTGCAAGTGCTAGCTTTTCAACGTAAGAATATTTGCTTTCTGTATCATTTAAGTTTTTACTTAAATAATATATAGGATGCTCAATTCCATCGACTTCTTGAACTAAAACCATTGCGATGGTCGTATCTGCTACAGCCAGATACAGGTTAAAATCCCTTTGATAATCAGGGGCGTACATTAATGATGCTTTCATTAGGGAATCTTTTAAAGCATCAAAGAAAGCTTGCGCAACCTGATCCCAGACAAAGGGTACCTCTTTTTTCAAAAGACGTGTATAACCTTTAGCATGTTCGGCGTAATTTGGAATGAACCTCCTCAGAAAGTTCGCTTTCCCTTGGAGTTTCTGAATCTGAAGCAAATTCGAAGGTGGAGGCAAATTTATGATTGCCTGGACCTTACATGGGTCGAGATGAATCCCATCCTTGGAGACTACAAAGCCAAGTAAATGACCGGAACTGACACAAAATACATATTTGTGCGGATTGAGTCGTATCTTGTAGTGTCGGCAACGTAGAAATATCGCTGTTAAATGCTGCGGATGATCAGTCCGCTTTCGCGAATGAGCCGGAAGTTCATCGAGGTATGGTTGAACGATGTTTTTGATGTCATGGAAGGCATAATTCATTGCCCTCTGAAATGTCGCCCCTGCGTTCTTTAAACCAAAGGGTAATTTTTGATATGTGAATGTGCCCCACGGACACATAAATGCAATCTTTGACTGGTCCTGTGGGCGGATATTTATTTTATTATACCCGGAGAATCCATCCATGAATGAAACGATTTCGCATCCGGCGCATTCATCAATTATCTGGTCAATGAAGGGTGTAGGGTAGTTGTCTTTTGGAAAAGCTTGATTTACATCCCTATAATCGATGCACACTCTAATTGTCCCCTGTTTTTTCATAACAGGGACAATATTCGATACCCAATCGGTTAGAGGAACCGGGTAGATGAAACCAGCATGGAGAAGTTTTTCAACTTCTGCCATAATGGCAGCGGCTTTCTTGGGGTGCACCTGTCTTAGCCGTTGTCGTACTGGTTTGACATCTGGATACATCTTAATTTCGTGTTCAACGATACTCGAGTCAATGCCGAGCATTTCATTGTATGACCAAGCAAAGACATCTCTGAATTCGCGAAAAAGAGCGTCATATATTTCTAGTTCTGAAGGAGAACAACATTTTCCAACATAAATATTCTCTACAACATCTGTTTTGGTCGAGATATTTATGGCTATAGTCTCTTCAATGTTGGACAAGTTTCGCTCGGAATCCACCGTATTTACAGTATTTGACAGAAAATCAAAGACTGAAGGATGATAAAGGTCATTTTGAGTATCTTCTCCACAATCCGGAAGAAGAGAATGATGGTGGGAATCATTCCATGGTGCTCCTTCAATTACCATAGATTGGACAATTCCTTCGTCGGTGACATGCACTCGTGACCAAGGATCTGAAGGAGTACCATATTCTCTAGACCTATCTACCAAAACGCTTGATGAGCGTTGATTTGGGTTTGCCTCCCATGCTAGGAACATTGATTGCTATAATATTTCCGTTGGGCTTGGGGGCAAAACCACTGCATGATCCATGTCAATATCGTTTTCTGAGATCTTTTTAGAAGATATCATGTTGCAGGTTCCTATCATCGCTACTTCCGCCAGATTGATTGGAGATGGAAGAGCGAAAGTTCCCATTAGTATAGGATCCTTTAGTAGGCCTACTCTGATATTTTGAAGCAAATGGGGGTTTCCATGGATCATGGGAATGCTTCCAGTAACTTGAGAACCATTGGGGAGGAAGTTTTGTTGATCGACGATTGTAATTCCTCCTTGAAAGGGAAATGCAATCTTTCTAAATAGGTCGACACAACAGCTGCCATGGCATATATCCATGGTCTTCCAAGTAGGATGTTGTAATCAAGATTCCCATCGATGACTTCAACATCTATTTCTACCGTTTTCCCTCCTAGTTCAACTTTCAAGTTACTTAGGATACCATATGGGGTATATGTCCTTCCGTCGAATGCTTTTAATGTCGTCGAAGATCGCGACAAGGTTGGAGATCCTAAAGTTTTCCAGCAACTCATCGACATAATGCACGTAGATGCCCCCTCATCAATAATCGTTCGATGAACAGTTTTATTGAGGGCTTTCACTTGAACAAGGAAAGCTAGTTGAGCTGGTAATTGAGGATCGTATCCTTTATGATCGAAGGATACAAGATTGGAATCCTTTGGGTCAATCCCACCAATGGCCGATAATAAAGCCTGCCTTTGGGACGGGCAATTTTGTAGTACTTCAAGAGTCGACATAGCAGATGGTTATTGGGCCAAATCTTCCACTATGTTATAATGCTGTGCCGCTCTAGCGCGGGGATTAAATGTCGACTTGTGTACTACTCCCTTTTGCGGTTTTATCGTCAATTCAGGAATGGTGGGTGGCACAACTTCTGTCGAAGTCATTGTCGAACTACTTGGTTGATCTTTATCCTTGTTGTTCAACAGCTGTGGATTCCCATAATCTTTGTTCCCTGTCGATATCAAAGCATCATTTTGCTGTTTTGAAACCGACAACATTAGCACTTGACACCCGGAAGCATCTTCACTTTCAACCAGATTCATTCCTGGAGTTGGAAACGGATCAGTTAACACTACTGAGGTTTTCGAATTCTTAAAGAATTTTTTAACCTCAGCTCTGTGTGGACAATCTGTGGTCCGATGATCCTCATCGCATATCATGCATGGAAATTTTGGTTTCCTATCTCCAGGAGGGTTTGAAGAAGATTTTTCAGGTGATGATTCCTCCCATTTCTTCTTCTTCCCTTTGCCTTTCTTCTTGCTTCCTGGTTGTTTGGTTTCTTTGCCTTTATTTGTCGATACGGCATTTACTTCCGAAGCAAGAAGTTCGTCTTTTACATTTTGACCTGAAATCTTACGGGCCCTTTTGGATGTAGCCTTTGTCGATTTTGTGTCTGTCGTGCCAATCACGCCATCGCTGGCATGAGAGTCATTGTTTGATTTAGGAGGAGGAGGAATTGAGAATTCCGGTCTAGGGGCATCAGGTATTTTGTCGTAGAGCATGCCGGACTGAGTGTAAATCAAGTCCAGATATTGCGCACGAGCGATAACTTGCTCTTCTGTTATGACTCCCCCCTTTGCCACATCTTCCGTGATGGAAGGCAGTAATAACTTGATAAACCATTCAGCTAAGAGCTGATCGGGGACGTACGTTTTTACCATCCTACGACAACAACGCCACTCATGTATATGATCAGATATGTGAGTGGCCGTTGTCTGTTTGAAGTTGGTAAGAAGTTCTGTTCCCATTTCGTACCTTATTGGTAACTGAAAACGGGTTAAAAAGGTTGTGGCTAAGGTACTGAAGTTGTCGAACGAAGCTCTAGGCAATTCGATGTACCATTTTGCCACCGGACCCGTTAATGTCCTCTGAAAGAGGCGAAGTCTTATCGAATCATCATTTAAGGTGTTTCATGAACACCATAGATGAAAGGTCATCACGTGATTCGATGGATCTTCACCCGGATTTCCATTAAATTTAGGAATATCTGATGGAAGTTTATGCAGAATCGTTGGCCACCAAGGGGCGTAAGCAATTGGATCGTTCGTTAATCGATTTAAATCAGGTAACTCTAAAGTTGCCACAAAGGGTAACTGTTGGTTCAGGTTAGGTGCAGCATACCCAGGATAAGATGGGATTGCCTGAGCAGTTGGTCTTTGCATACTGACATAGTGCATCTGCTGCTGGTATGTTTGGTAAGGTTGGTGGACATGACCATTGTAAAATGGTTGATTTTGACCGTTTTGAATGTACGGCTGTCCACCGTTAGCAAAGATTTGTTGCTCAGAACCTTGGTATACTCGTTGGAATTGCGGTTGTTGGTATTGCACCAGCCATGGTTGTGAAGCCATGTGCTGTTGCCCGATACTAACCGTTTGACCAAGGTGAGGGGTAATTGTACCCGTCTGGACCTGTGTCGCTCCACTAGTCAGTGATTGTGGTTGAGTCGCAGGGTCAAGGGGTTGTTGCATTACAACCTGAGAAACCTGAGGTTTGCATACAACATGCAGCATTTGAACTTGTGACACCGTCACAATAGCTAGCGTAGTCGGGATATTCGACATAGGTACACATTGTTGCATTGAATACACAACTCTTGGTTGTTGAGGTAGTATAGGTACCCAACCACTTGAGGTAATTCCAGTATAACCTGAATGTTGTTGTGAACTCTCGTATGGATATCCTCCCGGAGGGGATAATGAAAGGGTATACTGCCCCCCATACGATGGTAATCCGGAACTCAAGGGAATTGTTTTCCCTTGGGGACCGGACTGCCCAAATTGACCTCCAAATGGATCAATTTGTTGAGAATCAACATAAGAGTTTCCAGATGAACAAATAGGAACGGACAATACTGTCGAAATAGCCCCTGAGTGGGCTCCTTCTAGCAGCTGAGAGTTAGTCGGGACAGATGGTATACCGGCGAACATTGTCGGAGTGATAGCAGGGAGTTCTGCCATTGCTGTGTCAGACGACACAGTCCTAGATGTTGACGGTTGTTCAGACATTTGTAGTCTATCCAAAAGATTACCTAGCGATTCTACAGGAGCTTCCGCGGGTGGTAGACTAACTTCTGATGAAGAAGGATATAGAGTGATCCCGACTCCAAAGTGCGTTGGAGTACTTGTTTGAGGATCTTCTACAATTTCTTCTATTGCAATCAGACCAGGTGGAAGGGGAAGACCGTCAGGTCCGTAAAATATTTCTGGTGTCGAAGAAGGTGTGAAATCGGTAGCAACAGATGTTTGAAGAGTAAGACTCTCCGAACCGGTTGTAGATGGAACTCGTTCGGTAACACAAGCGTTTATTCTCAAACTAGGATCAGTATCACTATCCTTCTGTGGTTGTTGAACTTCTTCTGTAGAGGCAGGGATTCCAGAAATGTTTGGAGTAATCGGAGTCTCTGATGTCGTTGGAACACTTGTTCTAACTTTAATAGGAGATTTGGAACCGGTTAAACGAGTTCGCTTTGTCCGTACTAGTTTCGATTCCAGAGACAAAGACGGTTGACTCGTAAGCCTCCGCGAACGACGGGGTTTCAATTGACTTTCTTCCACGATTGCGGATTACTCGATCAACTAAAATAAAGGAAAGGTATGTTTCTGAATTAAATGAATTTTAGACACTTTGACACAACTTGTTTTTTCAGTTTTTAAGAGTCGAGAAAAAACAAAAGATGACTCTAGTCTCCTTCGATTTTTAATGAGCCTGAAGTGACAAGTGCTCAGATTGACCTTTTCCGTTAAGGAGTCTAAAAAGGAACAAAAGGGACTACTCTGGAGATCTAGGTAGAGGGAGTACCAAACCAATCGCAAAACTGCATAATACTTTTTACGGTACAACAGTCAATCTTCCCGAATGCTGTGTTCAGTGCATTGCGATCGATAAGGCGGCAGACACGGCTTCCTATGGATAAAGGATTTAAGCCTATAGGAGTCTCCCAAAATATACTCAATGGTACGTGGGAGTACAAGTCCGTACTGGCACTTATCGTCTCAAAGTGGAGGAATCACCCAACCATCAGTGAGGACAACAGTTACCAGGCTGTACGACGCCGGAATACATCTCTACCCTAGACCTCTAAATGTTGTGCGTTAAGTTCCAAAGCGTTGTTAGATTCATTGAATTTATTTTAAGTTGATCTTGCTTATGAAGTTTGCCTTTTGGGTTCACCACGAGATGTAGATGTAATTCCTAAAATGCAATCTAAAGATGATAAACAAACTTTTATCTCTTTTGTGTAATGAAAATCCTAGCTACTAGAGGAAAAGAAAGACACAATCTTTTCACAAAGAGCAAAGAGCACACTGTAAATGCACTTTCCTAAATCAAGCCAAATAGACTGTCTATATGCAAATGCACATGCATGTATTTGTTTTCGACTTTCTTAGTATTGATGCTAAAAAGAAAGTTGATGTACAAATCTGAATTTCTTTTCAAGCGACAAATATAAACAAGCTCTTTTTCGAAATCAAAAACAGAGATGATTACGACACCTTGCGATTTTGAAATGAACACTTGTTCTTGACACTAGAAAATCACAAATTCAGACCAAAGGCAATAGTAACAGTATAATCGACCATCAACAGCAATCAAACTTTCTCCTATGATAGAAATTGACACTTGCGACAGATTCAAATCAAAGGATGGCAGTACGACTATTCTACTTTTGCAATGGAAAACTGTAAATGACTCAACAAACACACAAAAACATCTACAGTTCTTTTGTATAAAGGAGGCGGAATAACAACAAGGAAAAGGGGTTTTAAACAGACATATACTGATCACAGGCAGCAAAATTCAGAGACAGAACTGGAAAGAATGAAGCACAAGAACCACAGCTACACAGGGCTAGTCTGATCAGCGCACCTGCAACACAGAGAAACTGAAATGCAGCGTAGGTTGCCCTTTCAGGAAGTGCGCTGAAATTCAGGATCTCTTAACAGTACCTGCGCTAGGCTAGAAACGAGAATCTGTCCGGGTTCTGGGTCACAGTTTGCAGTTCAGTCTTTGGTTTTTGGCCGAGTAAAAGCAATCAGTAATGCACAATCAGGGGTGGATCTAAGGAGGATCTAAGAGCTATCACAAGGGCAATCAGATAGTTTGTGAATTAGCTATTCAAATCATAAACAGATCCAGTGAATGGATTGAAGCAGCAGATGTCTACTTTGCATTTGTTATGGCAAATGCAGTTCGAATGCTACTTATAAGTTTATGAAACAAACAACAAAGATATACACAAACAAACTAATTAGACATCCCCAGCGGAGTCGCCATTTTGTTACAGGGAAAAGTGTCTATTTAGAACTGCTCTATCCCACTAAGGTGTGACAGCTGCCTTAGAAACAAACAGAGAAAAACTACTTTTGTATTTCCTTTATGAACTATAGATAGAGAGGAATAGAAAGAACCAACCCGTGTCTTGCGCTAATCCTTTGATCCAATCCCTCTCTTCTTTGACAGTCTCCAGCTACCTGCTCCCTTACTTGCCCAGCTTCACAAAGTACCTATAAGATCACAGAAGAAGAACACTATACAAAGACATGGATCTATATTCATAAACAACTTAGGATCAGATTTAAGTTAACCATACAAATGTAACAAGCATCAATGGTACAAAAGCATGGAGGAAAAACTCAAATAGTTTTTATTGATAAACAAGAAAAGATCCAGGAGGAGTTACAACCGGTGGTTCCTGACCCAGCATCAACCTCCCAGCAAAGAAGCCCCTCTTCACCTCAAACAAAGCATAGATCACCCAATACTCTGATGTTTGTCTCAAAAACCAACAACAATTCCTTACAATATGCAAAATTCCAGCCTCTGGATCTCTGAGATGAGGGATCCATATATAGATATGTGTAAGGAGGATGAGTCAACTTGTGATTTGATTAGTGTCTTCTCTCTGTCAGTTCTTGCTTCCACTTGGAGACTGAAGGCCTCTTACTCATCCTTGGTCGAATTCAGTGAGGCAAGTGTCACAGGAGAAGATTCTGGAAGCTTCCATTGTCTCTCCACCTCGCGGAATGACACTGCCATTTGTCATTTCTCACCCATCGCACCCCACAGAAGGGACTTTAGAAATGCAACACACCCTCATAGTGTATTTAGGTGCAATGCAACGCACCTAGCCAGTGGAGTAGCTGAAATGATCCTGCTTTGACTTATTCTGAGCAGTTTCTGGTGGAGAACTTCTGGGAGAAGCTGTAATCTGTTGACCTTGTTCCTTTAGGGGTTAGAACAACACCCTTAGGGACTTAGGAGCCCTTGGTTTATGGACATTTTATGCTTGGAGTTGTAGGGCACAAAAATGTCTATAACAAGGTCAGACTGTAATGGTCAAAGTAGAAGTCGCTGACGGACCTCTCGATTATAATCATTTACTCAGTTGTAGCAGGACCTATGCTAGTTGTAGTTTCTACACTTTTTCATGCACTTTTCTTCCCCCATCAAAGGAAAATAGTCACAGTATACCAACTCCCTTACTTTATGATTCATGCACAACTCATAATGTACCTTTCATAAGTAAAGCCCTGTTTCCTTATGAGGATGTTGGTGTGGGTATTTTGAAGGATTCATTATTAATGGGAACTTTTCCACTCCCACCACCCAACATTTCTCCTAGTGTCACTCAAATCAACATGATTTCGGCTAGCACTAGTGGACCCCTCAAATCATATGACCCTTGGGTAGTGCCTAATTTATCGCAATATGAAAATTTTAGTGACCAAATAATGCATAGTCCAATTGAATTATCTTATGAATCAATACGGTCTACCTTTGCATCCACTTCTGATGCCAATGACTAAATGAACACAGTCTTAGATAGATAATCTCAATCCTCTTGGCTCATTTCTACTACATCTCCTGATCCTTTTGATGATATTTTTCCTATTAATGAAAGTATCATGGAGATTATGTCTTTAGGAGAAATTCCATGGGATGATAGTCATCATCATTCTTCTTTTCTCCCTATCCTTGAGATTGTTTAGAGTCAAACTAAAACTAATATTTTACTCGAGATAATTGATAGCCCTCAAACTCCTATTTTTATCCATGATGTTTCATCTGAAGGGAATTTAGTGAACATATTTGTAACCATCACGATTGATACCTTGATAAAATCTAGGATCGTGAAAAATGTTCATATAGGTGCCTCATGTTCTCCTCATGAATTTCAAAGCTATATGGACCTATTTAAAGAATTCTACGGTATTTTTTCTTGTTCTTATGAAGAAATGTGTAGTATTGACCCACATATTGTCATTCATGAAATTAAGACATATGTTGATGCTAAGCCTAATTGGAAAAAGATTCGTCATGTTCATCCATGAAAAGTCACTACTATTAAAGTTGAGGTTGAAAAACTTCTTGAAGAAGGTTTTATTTATTTTGTCACTTTGATCGATTGGGTTTCCAAAAAAATTCTGATCAACAAGAAATAGGAAATGATACTTTTATGTATATATTATAGGCACATCAATAAGGCTTGTCCTAAAGATAATTATCCAACTCCTTTTATCAACCATATTATTGATGACTATGTCGGTAGTGAAATTTTCTCCTTCATGGATTGACTTTTCAGCCATAATCGAATTGATATACCACCATTGGATCAACATAAAACGTTTTTTATTTGTCCTTGGGGAAATTCTCTTATCTTAAGATTCATTTTGTCTTAAAAACATTAGCCCTAATTTTCAAAGATCTATGTATTATGCTTTCTATGACATTAAGCATATTGTACAACCTTATTTTGATGATTTACCCACACATTCTATGCACAATCAAGATCATCTGAGACATTTAGGAGGTATTTTCCTCTAATTTCAACATTAATATATTCACATAAACACACATAAATGTGTTTTAATATGTAATCTAGACATCTCTTAGGTTTCATTGTATCTATTGTAATACTAACTTACAACGTGAAAGAAAAGGCTACATCTTGGGAACAACATGAACACACATACACAAATTACAACATAATTTGTTAAGGAATTCCAACCAAGCTTCTATTAGACTTTATTCATATTTATACATGGATGATATGGTTGGAGCAGTCGTACATGCACTCAACCAACCCTTCATTTACCTTAATTTATAGATTTATTGAGTGTTACTCACATTTACTTAGTAAATTATGAATGATGACAAACATAAGCCTAAGCGGTGCCTACAACATCTCCCCCACCCTCAATGCCTTGCTTGTCCTGATGAAGGATGAAAAAAGGTCTTGGATCTCTACTTTTTGTAGAAATATTCGTAATGTACACAACCATGCTTATCAGTTTGCATAGGTACCTCAGCTGCAACAGTCACAAGCTATATAGGAAGATGCACGTGTATAAGGCTTACTCTAACTTCTATTTTTCTAGTGGCCACTTATTGCAGATATCAACTATTCAAATTATTTTCACTACCATATGGACTGCTACTCCAAACAAGAACCATCGGGAAAATTCTCTCCAATCTTGGGGCATCCTTTTTTATCTCTCTATGGATGAGTCTAGCTTGTGACTATCGTTCATGGGAGTTTTTCATTCAAACATAAAATAAATTAACATCTTCCATATCAACCATTTTTATTTTTACTTTTGTCACAACCCAAGAACAATTCTACAATATTCATACTAGGGGCACAATCGATACATTATTTTGTTGTTTTCATCATCTTGATTGTTCAACTCTTTGTGTGTTATGCTCATGTGATTTCTTGTTCTTTATTTTTGCTACAAATTATTTAATTAATCTTGTTTATTCATATTTTTTGTTGTGTGCATTGTATATTATGATGCTACAAAATTATGTATATGATGCACATTCTATTGTCTTTGTGCCTATAATAGATGCTTTGCTAGTGCTATTTGTTTTCTGTTGCTATGAACATGAGTGAGATTTTTCTAGTTTCTTTAGCAAGATATTGGATTCTACAATTTCAATACTACATGAAGGAGGACTCTCTATGACTCACCGATTCAATAAAAGAATTTTTTCTTGTGCAGGGCTTACGCTGTCGATTAAGAATCAACCAATGTTTGATAGAAACCAAATTTCTTTAAATTTTACAATAATAATAACACAATTTTCAAATGAAAATTTTTTGACTCGCACATTCAACTAACTCAAACTTAAAACTCTAGTATGATAAATATTCCAACTATAGGAATCATATTATGAAACAATATAGCATGCTTTTGTTGTTCCATTAATCAAACATAAAATTCACTTACAGGCACTACAAAATAACAATTTTCAAAAAAAATTATTTTAGTTAAGAAATGATAGTAAGCTTTCACCTGAATAATAATCTGATTTTGGTCTCATCTTGAAATATTTTATAAATTTCATTGAATATTTTGACATGCTTGAGAAACTAGCCTCTAGATTTTCAAACTCTCACCTTTTACCATCCTTTTGGGTGACTAGAAGATACTAGCTTTTGTCGGTTCGACAACAACATCAATATTTTAAAAAATAAATTACCTTAATAATCAACTTCATTGATTGGTTGTAGGAACATGGTAAAAACAATAGTCAAGTACGAATCGGCCAAGTAAAATATTGTTGTAAACCAAATTGACTAACCAACCTAGTGTCAACTAGATCGATACTTATTGAGTTGCTCGACTGGTCGACTCTCTTTGACTCAACCCGCTTCCCCCTCAAGTCTGACTTGGAGGAGAAGTTATTTCAGATGCATGCTGATCCCATCAAATAGAAAATTTAACCTTTAACACATGTATTGGGTCTCCCATCAGTCTGTTGTCCCATCGACCAATACTACTTTATCAACAAATTCAACCAACCAAGGATGTTGACTACTTGTAAGTTTACCAACACCTCGACCAAGCAAGCCATGACTTAATTTATTATTCCATTGTTAATTAATTTTTTTCTTGGTTGAAGTAGACATTGTCACCAAAAATGATTTTATATCCATTTTATTGATGCCAATTTGATCTCTTTAGATACCTCGATTGGTGATAGTCCAGACTCTGCTAACCATCATCTACAAAGCTATCAAAAATATAACAGGGAACTCATCCCCAAAGCTAATAAAAGGGTACAAAACAAGGCCACAATAGTGACAAATTAGGTTGAGTCAAATCTCATACTTAGTATGCAGAGAACTTCCCTCGATCCCTCTATACACTCCATTAATGGGATGATTGGAGTGGAAAATTGTAACGTATCCGTATTTTCCAACAATATTTTTCCATGAACATGGAAGGAAGGTAAAAATTTCATTTTTATAATTAATTATAATAGTCAGTCAGTAAAAAATAATTCCACTAAATCCAAAGTTGAAGTGGGCTCTAGTCGACTCCTATTTTGAATCAATGGTCGATCCATTTAATAAATCATATTTTTCCAATTCGAATTTTACCATATCAAGTAGATCCATTGAGATGAATTTGGAGTATTTCTTCCAATATCAATTTCTCCAACATTGGATTACACCATATAATTGTTGGCTAAGGAAAGCAATAGGGATTCAAATATGGGTTGTGGGAGCCATGCAATTTGAGACTCTAAAGTAAAATAAAAATTGAATAATAGTAATTACTAATGAACCATCTATAAATTTCTTCAACAGTGTTCCATATAGCACCAAAAAACTATAAAATCATGTGCGAACAAAAATATTATCTTGGTAGAGAAACACCTGTAGGAAAAAAATATTTATATTTGATTTTACAAATTCTTGATCCCAATATTGTTTAGCAACATCCACAAACTTTTAAGAACATCAATTATTTTCTTGCATCTCTCAAAAAGTTTAGAATTGAATATTTTTTGTTTGATCTCATCCTTTTTCCTATGCAGGTTCGAAGCGCCTCCATTTGTTGTTGTTGTTACCCAACCAAATTAAGGAGGAAATGATGTTAGATGTTATAAGCCTAACTTATAATGTACAAGAATAGGCTACATATAGGGAAAAACATGAACACACATACACAAAGAACAACAAAATTTTGGAAGGAATTCAAATCAAGTTTCTATTAAAGTTTATTCATTTTTTACATGAATGATGTGGTTGGAGTTGTTCTACCGATTCTCAACCAACCATTCATTTACTTTACTTTACATATTTATTGAGTGTTAGTCACATTTACTTAGTACATTATGTATGATGATAAACATAGGCCTAAGAATGCCCTAAAATAGTACCCAAGCAAGGGATATGATTTGATCTCTTGCAGGTTGAGGCCCTATTGAATTTACCTCCGCCTTCCACCTCACGCCTGTTGGATACCTATACCAATAGGTTTCATATTTCATGATTGGCAAGAGAAAATCCAAATATGCTCTGCTTTGAGTTCACAAAGATCCCATATTTCCTAGAGAACAAAAGGTGTGTAAAGTGCTTCAATGTTGATGACCTTATTTCAAATTTTGATGGATGATCCAACAGCTTAACCTGGATCATGCCATGTTTCAATTTTGTGTTATAGAATAGAGAAAGAAGTCTGTCCAAACAGCCTAATCTTGGCAGACAACTAGTTTAGGTAGAGAAGAAAAGGATCCCAACAGTTTAATCTGGGACCTTGGAAGAGATAAGGGTAGAAATAGATAGAGAAAAGAATAAAGAAAAAGCCAAAGAAAAAGAAAAGGCAAGTAAGGGTTTGCAAGTCCAAGTGCAACCTCCAAGGAGAAACAAAAAAATGCTAGGTAAGCAGCTGGGTAGGTAGCAGGGGTTGCAGAAAGGTATCCCTATCATTGCAAGGTTGGTGATGGTGGGCAGCAAGGTAAAAGACTACAGCAGGAGCATGACTAACCTCCTTCTCCCCCTTCATTTCATTACTAACATTCCCTTTCTTTTAGCTGAGATTTATGGAGAAAGATCATGGTTTTTAGGTGGTTCTGGTTCATTCAGAAGCCACATTTCTGGTCTAAAATCTTTTCATTTTGATCTACTCTCAAAACTAAATCAATTTCATATAAACTCAGTGAGATCCCCTTCATTTGCTCCCTTCATTCATATTAACACTAATTCTATTGTATAAATCCTCATATCGCCTCTTCCCCTAATATTACTAACACCAAGGTGTATAAATCCCAAAATCTTATAAATACCCACCCCTTTGGCATTATAGCCAATAAAGTCTCGAGTCAGGGATCAAATGACACCAGGTCATGTTGATGAGCCTAGGCCAGCTACCCCCTCCCCTTCATGAGCTAAATTCCCCTATTTTTACCTCTTTACACATAAAAAACCCATAAAGATCCTAAATCCCCACCTTACCCGCTTCAAAGGGCAAATAAGCATGAAAACCCACTTTCCCGCCCTATAGCCAAGGTTAGCGCATATAATGTTTTTTGAAAATTACATTGGAAAATCATATAAAACCCGATTATATACCCCCGCCAGCTTCCGTATACAACGCACATGTCAGCTCATCCGATGACCGTTAGATCAGACCCTCCAGATCTGACGGCCCTGGTCGTGTCGGAATCTGTCCGACGCCTGACAGTTAAACGTACTATCCCCCTGTCATCTCATTCGTCCGATCACCGTCTGATTATCCGCTACAGATCCAACGGTTGCCCTGACGTCGGAGCTCATCCGCTGTACGAGGCTTATCTCTCGACGTCCGTATTCTGAGGACGTCACTCCGCTGCTACGTGTCCTCACCACCACACGTCGGAGGAACATCTGATGGATACCGCCCCCGTACAGGAGGCGGTGCGATATGAAACCATTAGCGGTTTCTGGATTCCCTCATCCCGCCTACCCACGTCATCACCGCATCAGCAACGTGTCAGCGCCCCGTCACCCATGTACGTCCTGCCATTAGTCCACCTGTCCTGCCATGTCACCGCCACCGTGTACCAACCAGACAGCGCCACGTCACCCGATGACGTCAGCATGACGTCATCCGACCTTGACCCCACCAATGACGTCATGCTGACGTCAGCACGAATTCGCGCCAAAAGCGTAAAAAGGTCTATTTTAGCCAAAAGTTCGCGTTTTTTGGTCATTTTGTGTGTTCGTTGTTATTCCGCTCTGCATGCAATCAACGTCCAAATTGTCTACCAACCTGCTAAACTGACCAGAAGATCTCCAGCGCACCAGTTCAACCTGCGGTCACGACCTCTGCTCGTTGTTTTACCAGGTATTCCTCATCATTCATCCTCTGTGCGCCTGCAATTATCTATTTAATGCTTTAAGAAGCTTAAAGGAAGCCGAAAATCAGAAATTCACCACTGAATTCCTCAACAAAGCCTTGAAGTTCCAATTATCACTTCGGAAAACACCAGCCGAGCCTTTTCCCAGTGGCATTCTGCTAAGAAACCAGGCCCTGTCTGCGCAATCGTGGCAGGCGCATTTGAAACCAATTTTTAACATTGAAAGGTGCCAGAAAAGCTAAGCTTCGCTCTTAATTACCATAAAGCAGTATTTCAACTGCTGCAGACCCTGCATTTACCTCCCACTTGCATTTCCATCCTTCTGCAAAGAAGCTTTGCTGTTGTTACTCTGCATAGTAACACAGTCCCTGAGTAAGAGTAAAACTTGCAAAGAAAAATCATGGACCCCCCTGTAGCTCCCATAGCCCTCAATGTGGCTCCCCTGAATGCTCCTAATAGAACATTTGACACCAGAGCATTGGCAGACTTGGACTACAAGATAGTAGAGGAAATGCTGAGCAGAAGCAGGTTCCATCTGCAAATATTAAACGAGATAAAGATCAAACATGAGAGGGGGACAGACATCCTGGGAATTTGGGATTCATTCCTCCCAATATTCAAACTTCCTCAGGTTAATCAATTCCCTGAGCTTGTGCACATAGTTGCTGAACACTATGATGCATCCCAGAGAGCAGTGCTAGATGCTGAAGGTTCAATCCTGTTCCTCATTACCCCTGAAGCCATCAGGGAGATGTTGCAATTCCAGACAGAGCATAAGTTGGTCCCTCTGTCACTAGCTGATCTAATAGTACAGGTAGCCAGAACCACAGAGGCCCAAATCACTAAGGTTAACCAGCTCTTCATCAAGGCTGACACTTTGCAGATTCCTCCCATCAACTGCGTTTACCTCAATCAATTGGGCCAAGACCTGGTTGACATGATCAGTCCCATCCTGGGATATGATTCAATAGAACATATTGATGAAACAGTTATACAAATGATGCTTATGTTCTCCCCAGGAAGGAAACCAATCCACTATGATTATGCAACATACATATCAGACAAAATGCATGAACAGTTGATGAATTTGCCAAGAGAAAGAGTGTTTAGGTACACCTCCTACCTATATCATCTGCTCATATACTTCCAGCATGATAAATTCTCCTTCCCAAAGAAGAGAGTGGATGCACAGGGCAATCTGAGATCAGTAGTATATTGGACATCTGTTTTCCACGTAGCATGCTACTCTCCATACACCTACTGTGAGTTTATTGATCTTTTCATCCATCCAGCCTTGACTCTACTGATTGGTTCACCTCCTCCTAGACTGACAGATGACATGAAAAGGTGCCTACATTTGTCAAAAGTATACAGTATTGGGGATTGGTATCTTTACCAACACCACACCGTCATCAGAATATATGGGTGTGAGTTACCCCCATTTAGACTACCCAAATTTGTGCCCATGAGGCTATTTGCCTTAGAATACTTCAGGCAGTTTGGCTATGTGGATATGTTCCACTTCTCAGGCAGAGGCAAGAAAGCACAGCTGAAAATCAAGAGCCAACTTGGCCATTTAGTCTACAATGAAAGGGATGAAGGGTGGAAGGAGGCAGATAGAATACTGGTGGGATTTGGTTTGAAGTACAGTTTTATATGGAAACCCTATGACCCCAACAACTTCATCACAATGAGGAGACTCAAATATAAACTGTCTGCTTACGGTCATTATAGCCTCCCCCAAATTGAAAAATATGCCAATCAAAGCAAGTGGAAAAGGGGAACTCTAGAAGAAAACATAACTCAAGAAGAGCTTGATCAAAGAGCTCTGAACAATCAAAAGAAGATGGCTGACCTTGAGTTTTATGCACAGGTCCCCTCACTGCCAAGCACACAAATTGGAGCAGCAGCCTCCTCTTCAACTACTCCACAGCAAACTACAAAAGTTGCTGCAAAACTATCAGAAAAAGGAAAGGAAAAGGAAATGGAGGCAGACCAAGAGCAACAGCAGGAACAGCAGCAAAAACAAAGTCAGCAAGCACAAGAACAAGCAGAAGGGCTACAGCAAGGGCAGCAGGAAGAAATAGGGCAACAAGAAGAAGAGCAGCAAGAAAAACAAGGGCAGGAGCAGCCTGCCCAGCAAAAGGAAACAGTGGATACTCCTCAGACCACTGAACAAGTCATGCCTACAAGGCAAGACTCTACATTTGATGCCTCGGTCCTCCAAACCCCTCAAAAGGAGGACACATTTGTCTTTAGGAAAAGAGAAAGAGAAACTCCCTTGACATCCTCTATCAATCAAGGAGAGAAAAGGCAAAGACTCAACGATTTTCCAGAAGAGGATATAGCCATCAGAGAAGCATTGGGCATGGGCCCACCAAGTCAAGAAATTTCAGCAAGTTCCTCCCAGCAGGAACTAGACAGGACAATGGGAGGGGAGGTCAGCTCCTCCAGCCAGCAGAAAGAGGAAAGAGTGAGCATAAAGCAGCAGTTCATAGACATTAAGAGGAGGAGTGACCCAATCAAAGTTCAATTATATAATCACCTACTTAACATGGCTCCTTCCAATCAGCAGAGACTCATGTCTGCTTTTGATGTAGGTGAGGGCAAACTGACATTGAGTCATTTTATGCCTACGGCACTCAAGCCACAATCTTCTGCTGATTATCTCAGGACCAATTTGGAGGTCCTTGCCAAAGACATACACCCCATGGACAAAATTGAGTTGCATAAACAAACAGGGGAAATGGTGTATGCTTCATTGGCCGATAAGACCTTGGACAACTACAAGTTAACAAGTAGTCTGAATGCTACAGCTTCCCAGCTGGAGCTAGAGAGAGCCTCTTCTCAGGCCAAAGACAACAGGATCAAAACCCTGGAAGAAGTCATCATAGAAATTGGGCACAATCCTAATGATATCAAAGGGATACAAGAGATCTTAAAAATCAGAGATGCTGATATGGCTGCACTAAGGAAGAAGGTCAAACTTCCAGCCACTATCCATCCACAGACCGATGAAGTGGCAAAACAAAGGTATGAGCAGGATTCCACTACTCTATTAATTTCTGTTTACAAAGAACTTATAAAGGCACAAGAAAAATTGGGGCAATATGAGGCCACACAAGCACCTCTGAAAGGATCATCAACACAAGCACAAGAGGGGCAAACATCTCAGCCCCCTCCACAGGTCATTAATCTTGAGGAGATTGCTCCTACTACTGCACCTCCACCTCAGCAGGTTGAACAACCAGCCACATCTACTTCAGCAGCACCCACCAGCACAGATCAGAGCTTAGATATGCAAAAGCTAAAAAGCGAAATACAAGCTTTAGAAGCACAAATGATGCAGCTGAATGAAACTAAGGAGCAGCTGGCCAAGGTAAATGAAAGGCATGACAAAACAAAGAGAGAAGTAGGAGAGAAGGCCAAAGAAATCAAAGCTCTTAAAGACAAAATCAAGGAGCTTGAGAAAGAGCTGAAGCTAGATAAAATCATAGCCGAAATCAGAGCAATGATATGGTCCAATATTGGTAAGTCCATCAATAACCAATGGCCATACATTGAGACAATTCATGAGCAACTGGAGCTCATTCCAAAAGCGCAGAGGGAAATCAGAACATCAAGGGCCTTATTGGGGAACATGCCTGAAATTGCAACAAAAATGATCAATGTGCTCAATCATAAGACAAGTTCTCAGTTGACCATCATGGGAATCGCAAACAGAACTGACACTATCCAAATGATCAAGAGGGTTCTTACTCTTAGAAGCCTGGTGCAAACGTTAGACAGAAGAACCCAGGATATGCAAACTGAGGTAAACAGGTTCTTTGAGAGGTTTCGGGTATTAGAAAGTAAAGGACTCCCTAGCTTGCTGAACAATGGAGGGAGATTATTCACCCATGAAGAATATGCCAAAAGAGTGAATGTTTTTGCCTCATCACAGGTAAATGAGAAGGCCAGCACCTCAGAAGATACAGGGCCTATCACAGGACAGATTTTCTATGGTAAGATAGAAAATCTGCTTTTTATAATGAATGAAATGAATCATCTGTTTGATGTAGCTCCCAATTTTTTCAAGTATACAGAAGCGGAAGAGACAATGCAGGCCATCCTCAAGCATCAGCTCCCTACACAGGAATGGTGGACAGATGCCATCCAGAGAATTTTGTAAACGTTAGGACATGCATCAATTCCTGTTTCTTCTATGAATTTTGACGAAAAGAACAGTCAGCAAAATCAGCAGGGATCATAAATTCAAAGCTGAGCCAACTCAGCAGATGGAGCAGCCAACAAAGCAGGAAAGACAAACGCAGCTGGCATAGCCGAGAAACTCATTGCACTGGCAAAAGTAAATGCGTACCTACAGGATTGATACATAGTAATGTAACCGACTCAGAGACTCTTTAAAGTCAAAACAATCATCTGACAGACATAAAGGGCATTTACTCTGCATTTAACGTTGTAATAACTTCCTGCCTACTTTCTGAACACTACTGAAGATATTTTCTCTCTCTCAGATGACTCAATGCCTGAGATATTTTGTATAATTATTTCTATATAAACCCCTGCACATGATAGAGCAGTGGTTGTTGTAATTTTCCTTTGAAGAGCTCTCGCTTGCTGTAAGATTCTCAGAGAAATAATAAAAAGGGAGAATGGAATTTCCAAAGCTTGGTGTACTTGGATGCGTTGTGGTGAATGGTGAATGTTGCAGGATTCCAGAGTGTTTCATAAAACAATAAGTTTTCTCAAATCCCTGTATTACATGTTTTCGAGTCTTTTGTTCTCTTTTATTGTTCAGATGTTTTACACTTAATAGCAAAGTAGAAGAATGGTTCCAGGACTTAATCCATGATTACCCTGAACTCAAACTGAGCTATTATCCATGTTTTCCTCAGATACAGTAACATAAGTGTAATTCTTAGTTGCTGCACTTTGAAACTATATCTTTCGCTGTGATAGACATTCCCAGGGATTCAAGTTTGCCCCTGTGACATCTGTCTTTTCTCATAACCAGTTGGTGGAAACATTTAAAAATGAGTGAAAATTCTTGAATGCTTTCACTGTTTGTCTTACCTATTTCCTGTTATTAATCAAAATTTGTTCTATGAAGCATCCAAATGGCCCTGTAAGTTTTACCGGTTCACCTCAAAGTTTCTAGACACCTACAGCCACAGACTCCATTGCCCAATGACACTTAACTCTTTGAAAACTACATCACAGAGACCTGAAAGGAATTCTTCAACCAAAACATAAACAAAACCCGTGCTCGATACCTAGCCTAAAACACTATCATTACAGATACAAATCATAAAGAGAGAGCCCTCTCTGATCACAGTTTGGCTAGAAACAGTGATCAAAAGATTGGTTAGTGGTTACCCCGGCCGTATTCCCTTGGGAGTCATAGGGAACAACCTGGGTGTTAACATAATTGGCGACTCCACTGGGGATGTTAAGTTTTTTCAATTACTATCTATCTTCCAAAGCTACCATCAAGCCTGAAACTAGCCAAGAGGCCTTAGGACTGTTTCTCTAATACAGGGACAGCTTTAGGGAAGAGCTAACTAGGGAATCTTCATCCTAGCTTTGAAACCTATATAGTCATTCCAGAATTCTTATTCAGTCCTTATACATATAAAACTTCGGTATAAAGTTCTAAAGGAAAACTTAGAAGCTGGCTCCCAAAAGAAACCCAAGGCACACTAGGGCAAACCCTGACCCTGATCAACCCATCATTGTTGATAACCCAAATATCATTCCAAAGAACATAAGGAGACAGCAAAAGCAGGAGAAGCCTGCTGATTCAGATATAAGTTCAGACCAACCTATCCTTATTCCAACTCCTTGCAAAGTCCTTTTCCGGTCCACACCTAATTCCCCTAGCTCATCATCAACCCCTCAAAGTCCTCCTCTTCCATCGTCACCATCTGCACATACTCTTTTAACCAGCCCCCCGCTTGTTACCCATCCTATTAACCCTGTTACACCTGTAATCCCAGCTGTCCCATTTCTTCCCATTAACCCAATAAACCCCATAAACATGGCTAACAGATATGCACCTCTGCAGATACCAGCCAACGCTCCAGCTTTACCTCAAGACTACCAAACCAAAATCTCATTTTTTGACTCTCATGGCCCTTTAACAGCTATCCAGCATGCTAAGAAGATGCAAGACCACTTTGAGACCTATGAAATAGATGATGACAGTGTCAGGATGAGAATTTTTGTTCAAAGCTTAACTGGGGATGTCAGAACTTGGTTTAGATCCCTGAATGCAAATTCCATTGCAACCCCTGAGTTCCTGTACCAAGAGTTTACCAACAGATGGGAGAAAAAGAAAGATCCACTCCACATACTCGGTGAATATAACACTATTAAAAGAGGTCCCCAAGAAACAGTCCTGGAATATTGTGCTAGGTTTAACAATGTATATAATGCTATCCCCCAGAACTTAAGGCCCCCACCTGATTTGGCCCTGTATAACTTCCCTGACGGTTTTGACTCTGATATGGCCTATCAGCTGAAAGAAAGAGATCCCCCAACCCTTGCAGAAGCTCAAAGAGTTGCAGTCACTGTAGAGGCCAACCTAATTGCCAAGAGAAACAGGGCAAAGCTGGAAAAGAAGGCTGGCTTCAGAGAAGAGCCCTCGGGTTTTGATCAAAAGTTAGATGCAATACTAAACAGCATGAAGAGACTGGGTGAAAGAGTGGAATCAGTTGAAAAAAAGTCATCATGGGAGGCATCACAAAGCAACCCTCCTAGAAACCCAAATTTTAGGAGAACTCAGAACCCAAACATAGGAAAGACAAGTGCAGACCAAGATATCAGACCCCCTTTTCAAGAAAACTATGCAGAAACTTCCTCAGCCAATCAGCTCAATGAAGATCCTGAAATCAACTTAATGGGTCTGGATGGTAAAAGCCATGTCTTTTTAACGCAAGAAGACCATGAGGAGGATGAAAGCAAAACATTCCAAACTCAATCAGGAGAATCCTTTGACTTTAAACAAGGATATGACACTGCTGTCTATGAAGTCCACAAGCAATACAAACTAAGGAGTAGGACTGTGAATGCAAATCAGCCTGAAAAGATAAAGGAGAAACAACAGTCTAAAGAAGCCTCAGTCACTGAACCTAATAACAAAACAAACTTGCCTACAAAAGAAGTAGTGGTTGAGGAGGTTACTGAACTACTGTCCCCACTACAACAGCCCATGGCAACCTCGTCCTCTCACCCTAACCCAAACATTAGCCCTCAAGACATGAGTATAAGGGGCAGGTTCCAAAATCAAGATGAAATCCAACCAGAAGATTTAATGAACAGAGAAAGGACTGCTACCCGTGACTCCAAAACGCAAGTTGACAAACCCTTTGACCTAGGAGCAGAGATTGGCAAGTTAAAGGTAGCAATTCCCCTTTCAGAGCTAGCCAAGCATGACATATACAAGCAACAGATCAAAAAATCCCTTCAGCTCACCAACAGCAAAGATGATGTAAATGTGCTAGATGACACTCCAGAATTACTGTTTGGCCCAGAGGTAGATGGAAAAACAGTATTCACAGGGGTTTTACCTTTTTATGTCAGCCTGCATGTTCATGATAAAATACTGCATAATGCTATGTTTGACTCAGGCGCCTCTCACAACCTTATGCCAAAATCAGTTATGGAAAAATTGAACTTGGATATAACAAGACCATACAAAGACCTGTTTTCCTTTGATTCTAGTCAAGTCAAATGTTTGGGCCTAATAAAAGATTTATGTGTGTCCCTCGTTCAATTTCCCAACAAAACCATACTAATGGATGTTGTAGTTGCTGATATCCCACCCAAATACGGGATGCTGTTATCAAGATCATGGGGAGCCAAGCTCCAAGGCTCCCTGCAATTGGACATGTCATATGCAACTATCTCTGTCTTTGGGCAACCTAAAAGACTTTATAGGGAAACACTCATGAAGTATATGGTCAGCAGTGAAGAAAAACCTCAAAATTTTCCAATATATGCTGTTCATTCGGACATAGACTCCTTCATCCTCTTCAATGACAGCACAGACCTCTCCAACAATGACATTAGGACCGAAACACTCATACAAGAACAAAACATTGATCAAACAAGTAGTACCTGCCAAACTTCAATCAGCCCGACAATACACATTAGCCCTCCTCTAGTTGTCAAAGATTGTCAAACAAATGATGAAATTATCCTAGGAAACAAATGGGAAAAGAAACCCCAACTCATGCTCACATTGCCATCCCATGAACAGAATTTTAAATCTCCTGTTCAGCAAGATATTCTGTGGGTTCTAGAGTTTGATGGCTCAGTAAACAAGTTAGGGGCAGGGGCTGGAGTATGGATACATAATAAAGAGAAAGATTATGCAGAAGGTAGGGCTTACAGATTGAATTTTAGATGCACTAACAACATGGCAGAATATGAAGCTCTGCTGTTGGGCCTAAAGTTAGCAAAATCACTACAGGCTCCTAAACTCTCCATCATGGGAGACTCTGATCTAGTAATTCAACAAGTGAAAGGAAATTTTGTCACCAATGACAAAAGATTGAGGTCCTATAGGTCTGCTGTAATTGAAATATTAGAGACTTTCTCCGAGTTTGTTATCACAAAAATTCCAAGGGGCCACAATCTCCATGCACACAGCTTGGCAACATTTGCCAGCACCTTCAGATTCCCATTGGAACCCAACAATTGTTTCACGGCAGAGGTCAAATATAGGCCTTCTATTCCAAACAATGTCAAAGAGTGGCAAGTATTTGAGAATGACATGCAAATAAACAACTTTTTGACCTTGCAACAAGAGTTCACAGGATTAAATATTGACCTTGAGTCAGCAAGTCAATCACAAATGCTTGAGACAGCAAGTCAATCACAAATATCTGATGGAGCATGTCAATCACAAATACAGTTTCAACAGTCTGCTCACCCAATGTCACCTAGGACAGCAAAACAACTACTCAGTCCAACCATTTTCAACAAAGAAAACATTCAGCAAATTAACCAAATTGACTGTGAAGAGATGAGTAACATTGAAGCTGAAATCATACAACTCAAAGACAATTTCCTTCCAGTAGGCCTTACCCCACTAGAGGATATTTTTGACTCAAATGACATCCCTAGAAAGCCAAAGATGCAGCCACTAGATGCAAGAGTTGAAGAATGCAACATTGGTACTATTGACAAGCCTAAAATAATAAAGCTATCTGCCTCTTTGCCCCCTGATCAAAAACCCAAATACATCGATCTCTTTAAAGAATTTCAAGATGTTTTTGCTTGGGGTTATGAGGACTTAAAGTCTTATGATACTTCTGTCATCCAGCATACCATTCCCCTCAAGCCTAATCAAAAACCATTCAAACAGAAATTGAGAAGGATCAATCCTGTGCTCCTTCCTTCCATTGAAAAAGAATTGCATAAAATGTTCAAAGCTGGCATCATAGCACCAATTAGGTTCTCTGAATGGATTTCAAATTTGGTCCCTACAAGAAAGAAAACTGGTGAGATTAGACTTTGTGTAGACTTAAGGAATTTGAATCAAGTATCACTCAAAGATAACTACCCATTACCCAAAATGGATCACATTCTTCAAAGAGTAGTAGGGGCTTCAAGGATATCATTGCTTGATGGATTCTCAGGTTTCAATCAAATCTTAGTACACCCTGATGATCAAGACAAAACTGCATTTACAACCCCATGGGGAACTTTCAAGTATGTGAAAATGCCCTTTGGATTGAAAAACGCAGGGGCAACGTTTCAAAGAGCAATGGACATTGCTTTTGCAAAAGAGATTCATGACTTCTTGGTTATTTACTTAGATGATCTAACACCCTTTTCAAAATCTGACCAAGAACACTTGAAACATTTAAGACAGATTTTCATAACATGCAGGAAATATGGTATTTCCTTAAACCCCAAGAAGTCATTATTTGGTTTGGAAGAAGGGAAACTTCTAGGACATATTATTTCAAAAGATGGCATAAGAATTGATCCGGATAGGATACAAGCTATCCTACAAATGCCTCACCCAAGGAATGTCAAGGAGCTGCAAGGATTCTTAGGAAAAATCAACTTTTTAAGAAGGTTTATCCCGAATTTAGCAGAATTAATCAGATTACTAAACAATATGCTAAAAAAGGATTCAAAGGTCAAATGGACTGTTGAAGCAAAACAAACTTTTGAAAGTATAAAATTGGCCTTGACTCAAACCCCAGTGTTAACTAATCCTCAGTTTGACAGAGACTTTATCATTTTCTCTTTTGCCTCCCAGCATACTATTGCTGCTGTGTTATTACAGAAAGATGACCAAGGGAATGAAAAGCCCATTGCCTTTTTCAGCAGAGCTCTTAGAGATGCCCCCCTAAAGTACCAAATAATGGAGAAACAAGCCTACGCTTTGATCAAAGCTATTAAAGACTTTAGGATTTACATCCTTTACTCCCATGTGGTGGCTTATGTACCTAGTCCTATTGTCAAAGACATTCTCACCCAAGAAAACTTAGAGGGTAGGAGAGGAAAATGGATTGCCAATATATTAGAATTTGACATTGAAATAAAGCCTACAAAGCTGATAAAAGGGCAAGGTTTGGCCAAATTAATGACAGAAGCAAATTTCCAAGCCTTAGATATCAACCGACTGGACAGTGAAACAGAGCTGGCGACTCCAAAGATCAATGTAGCCTTTGAACAATCTCCTTGGTACTCTGATATCTGTTATGTGTTACAAAACCTGTGTGCTCCCCCAGGACTGTCCAGAACTAAGTGTAGGTTCCTAAAAATGAAAACATCTAGATTTTGTGTGATGGATGGAAATCTACTTTGGAAAAACCATGAAGGTATATTGCTGCACTGTCTAATAGAGAATGAAACTAATCATATCATGCAAGAATTCCATGCTGGAGACTGTGGTGGACATTTGTACTGGAAGTCCACTGTGGACAAAATATTGAGGGCTGGTTATTACTGGCCTACTATGTTCTCTGATGTTAAGAAATTCACAGCCTCATGCCACAAATGCCAATTGTTTGAAGGAAAAAGACAGCTGCTGCCACTTCCTTTGAAGCCCATTGCAACAGAGAGACCTTTTCAACAATGGGGTTTGGATTTCATTGGGGAAATTCATCCCTCATCTTCAGGGCAACACAGATGGATTCTAACAGCAACAGACTACTTCACCAAGTGGATTGAAGCTGCCCCATGCAGACAAGCAAATGATTCAGTAATCATTCAATTTTTGGAAAACAATATACTGGCTAGATTTGGCTGCCCAGACAAGATAATAACAGACAATGCTGCAGCCTTCAGATCCAAGAAGATGGTGAACTTCTGCCATAAATTTCACATTACTTTGGGCCATTCTACAGCTTACTATCCTCAAGGAAATGGCCTTGCTGAATCATCAAACAAAAGTTTGATAAATATCATAAAGAAAGTGCTGGAAGAGAACAAAAAGAACTGGCATAAGAAACTAGTAAATGCTTTATGGGCAGACAGACTAACAACTAAAAGATCAATTGGGATCAGCCCATATGAGTTAGTCTATGGATTAGAGGCCAGATTTCCTTCATCACTAGGAGTGCCGGTTATGAAACTTCTACAAGAAAGCCAAGCAGAGCCAAATGACATGCAAAGAAGGATTAACCAGATAATTTGTTTACAGCAGACCAGAGAACAAGTTTTCAGCAGAGTGCAGATACTACAAGAGAAACTGAAAAAGGCCTTTGATAGAAGAACCAAAGCAGAAGATTTCAATGTAGGGGACAAAGTTCTAAAGTGGGATGCAAGAAGAGAAGAGAAAGGGAAGCATGGAAAGTTTGACTCTTTATGGATAGGACCATTTGCTGTCCAAGCAGTGCAAGGTAATAACACCTACTTCCTCAAAAGTTTGACCGAAACTGACTTGGATGAAGGTCCTGTCAATGGCAGGATGCTGAAGCACTACTTTGACTGTTCACTATGAGTGGAATCCAAGGATTCATTGTATATATACAGATGTACATATTATCTTCTGTTTTAGATTGTAAAAAGCAGTTTTCCCGAGTGATTCACCAAGCAGCAAGAGGCTAATAGAATCAGAGGCCTTCCAAGAAAAAAGCACACCATTTTGACACATTTAAGGCAGCTAGTTTCAAAGATTGGTATGGGCAGCTAAGGAGCAAGGCAATCTGACCTGCTGTTCTTGGTCTTTCAAAAGAAAAACCATCCCCATGTGGAGCCACTGTTGGATACCTATACCAATAGGTTTCATATTTCATGATTGGCAAGAGAAAATCCAAATATGCTCTGCTTTGAGTTCACAAAGATCCCATATTTCCTAGAGAACAAAAGGTGTGTAAAGTGCTTCAATGTTGATGACCTTATTTCAAATTTTGATGGATGATCCAACAGCTTAACCTGGATCATGCCATGTTTCAATTTTGTGTTATAGAATAGAGAAAGAAGTCTGTCCAAACAGCCTAATCTTGGCAGACAACTAGTTTAGGTAGAGAAGAAAAGGATCCCAACAGTTTAATCTGGGACCTTGGAAGAGATAAGGGTAGAAATAGATAGAGAAAAGAATAAAGAAAAAGCCAAAGAAAAAGAAAAGGCAAGTAAGGGTTTGCAAGTCCAAGTGCACCCTCCAAGGAGAAACAAAAAAATGCTAGGTAAGCAGCTGGGTAGGTAGCAGGGGTTGCAGAAAGGTATCCCTATCATTGCAAGGTTGGTGATGGTGGGCAGCAAGGTAAAAGACTACAGCAGGAGCATGACTAACCTCCTTCTCCCCCTTCATTTCATTACTAACATTCCCTTTCTTTTAGCTGAGATTTATGGAGAAAGATCATGGTTTTTAGGTGGTTCTGGTTCATTCAGAAGCCACATTTCTGGTCTAAAATCTTTTCATTTTGATCTACTCTCAAAACTAAATCAATTTCATATAAACTCAGTGAGATCCCCTTCATTTGCTCCCTTCATTCATATTAACACTAATTCTATTGTATAAATCCTCATATCGCCTCTTCCCCTAATATTACTAACACCAAGGTGTATAAATCCCAAAATCTTATAAATACCCACCCCTTTGGCATTATAGCCAATAAAGTCTCGAGTCAGGGATCAAATGACACCAGGTCATGTTGATGAGCCTAGGCCAGCTACCCCCTCCCCTTCATGAGCTAAATTCCCCTATTTTTACCTCTTTGCACATAAAAAACCCATAAAGATCCTAAATCCCCACCTTACCCGCTTCAAAGGGCAAATAAGCATGAAAACCCACTTTCCCGCCCTATAGCCAAGGTTAGCGCATATAATGTTTTTTGAAAATTACATTGGAAAATCATATAAAACCCGATTATATACCCCCGCCAGCTTCCGTATACAGCGCACATGTCAGCTCATCCGATGACCGTTAGATCAGACCCTCCAGATCTGACGGCCCTGGTCGTGTCGGAATCTGTCCGACGCCTGACAGTTAAACGTACTATCCCCCTGTCATCTCATTCGTCCGATCACCGTCCGATTATCCGCTGCAGATCCAACGGTTGCCCTGACGTCGGAGCTCATCCGCTGTACGAGGCTTATCTCCCGACGTCCGTATTCTGAGGACGTCACTCCGCTGCTACGTGTCCTCACCACCACACGTCGGAGGTACATCTGATGGATACCGCCCCCGTACAGGAGGCGGTGCGATATGAAACCATTAGCGGTTTCCGGATTCCCTCATCCCGCCTACCCACGTCATCACCGCATCAGCAACGTGTCAGCGCCCCGTCACCCATGTACGTCCTGCCATTAGTCCACCTGTCCTGCCATGTCACCGCCACCGTGTACCAACCAGACAGCGCCACGTCACCCGATGACGTCAGCATGACGTCATCCGACCTTGACCCCACCAATGACGTCATGCTGACGTCAGCACGAATTCGCGCCAAAAGCGTAAAAAGGTCTATTTTAGCCAAAAGTTCGCGTTTTTTGGTCATTTTGTGTGTTCGTCGTTATTCCGCTCTGCATGCAATCAACGTCCAAATTGTCTACCAACCTGCTAAACTGACCAGAAGATCTCCAGCGCACCAGTTCAACCTGCGGTCACGACCTCTGCTCGTTGTTTTACCAGGTATTCCTCATCATTCATCCTCTGTGCGCCTGCAATTATCTATTTAACGCTTTAAGAAGCTTAAAGGAAGCCGAAAATCAGAAATTCACCACTGAATTCCTCAACAAAGCCTTGAAGTTCCAATTATCACTTCGGAAAACACCAGCCGAGCCTTTTCCCAGTGGCATTCTGCTAAGAAACCAGGCCCTGTCTGCGCAATCGTGGCAGGCGCATTTGAAACCAATTTTTAACATTGAAAGGTGCCAGAAAAGCTAAGCTTCGCTCTTAATTACCATAAAGCAGTATTTCAACTGCTGCAGACCCTGCATTTACCTCCCACTTGCATTTCCATCCTTCTGCAAAGAAGCTTTGCTGTTGTTACTCTGCATAGTAACACAGTCCCTGAGTAAGAGTAAAATTTGCAAAGAAAAATCATGGACCCCCCTGTAGCTCCCATAGCCCTCAATGTGGCTCCCCTGAATGCTCCTAATAGAACATTTGACACCAGAGCATTGGCAGACTTGGACTACAAGATAGCAGAGGAAATGCTGAGCAGAAGCAGGTTCCATCTGCAAATATTAAACGAGATAAAGATCAAACATGAGAGGGGGACAGACATCCTGGGAATTTGGGATTCATTCCTCCCAATATTCAAACTTCCTCAGGTTAATCAATTCCCTGAGCTTGTGCACATAGTTGCTGAACACTATGATGCATCCCAGAGAGCAGTGCTAGATGCTGAAGGTTCAATCCTGTTCCTCATTACCCCTGAAGCCATCAGGGAGATGTTGCAATTCCAGACAGAGCATAAGTTGGTCCCTCTGTCACTAGCTGATCTAATAGTACAGGGAGCCAGAACCACAGAGGCCCAAATCACTAAGGTTAACCAGCTCTTCATCAAGGCTGACACTTTGCAGATTCCTCCCATCAACTGCGTTTACCTCAATCAATTGGGCCAAGACCTGGTTGACATGATCAGTCCCATCCTGGGATATGATTCAATAGAACATATTGATGAAACAGTTATACAAATGATGCTTATGTTCTCCCCAGGAAGGAAACCAATCCACTATGATTATGCAACATACATATCAGACAAAATGCATGAACAGTTGATGAATTTGCCAAGAGAAAGAGTGTTTAGGTACACCTCCTACCTATATCATCTGCTCATATACTTCCAGCATGATAAATTCTCCTTCCCAAAGAAGAGAGTGGATGCACAGGGCAATCTGAGATCAGTAGTATATTGGACATCTGTTTTCCACGTAGCATGCTACTCTCCATACACCTACTGTGAGTTTATTGATCTTTTCATCCATCCAGCCTTGACTCTACTGATTGGTTCACCTCCTCCTAGACTGACAGATGACATGAAAAGGTGCCCACATTTGTCAAAAGTATACAGTATTGGGGATTGGTATCTTTACCAACACCACACCGTCATCAGAATATATGGGTGTGAGTTACCCCCATTTAGACTACCCAAATTTGTGCCCATGAGGCTATTTGCCTTAGAATACTTCAGGCAGTTTGGCTATGTGGATATGTTCCACTTCTCAGGCAGAGGCAAGAAAGCACAGCTGAAAATCAAGAGCCAACTTGGCCATTTAGTCTACAATGAAAGGGATGAAGGGTGGAAGGAGGCAGATAGAATACTGGTGGGATTTGGTTTGAAGTACAGTTTTATATGGAAACCCTATGACCCCAACAACTTCATCACAATGAGGAGACTCAAATATAAACTGTCTGCTTACGGTCATTATAGCCTCCCCCAAATTGAAAAATATGCCAATCAAAGCAAGTGGAAAAGGGGAACTCTAGAAGAAAACATAACTCAAGAAGAGCTTGATCAAAGAGCTCTGAACAATCAAAAGAAGATGGCTGACCTTGAGTTTTATGCACAGGTCCCCTCACTGCCAAGCACACAAATTGGAGCAGCAGCCTCCTCTTCAACTACTCCACAGCAAACTACAAAAGTTGCTGCAAAACTATCAGAAAAAGGAAAGGAAAAGGAAATGGAGGCAGAACAAGAACAAGCAGAAGGGCTACAGCAAGGGCAGCAGGAAGAAATAGGGCAGCAGGAAGAAATAGGGCAACAAGAAGAAGAGCAGCAAGAAAAACAAGGGCAGGAGCAGCCTGCCCAGCAAAAGGAAACAGTGGATACTCCTCAGACCACTGAACAAGTCATGCCTACAAGGCAAGACTCTACATTTGATGCCTCGGTCCTCCAAACCCCTCAAAAGGAGGACGCATTTGTCTTTAGGAAAAGAGAAAGAGAAACTCCCTTGACATCCTCTATCAATCAAGGAGAGAAAAGGCAAAGACTCAACGATTTTCCAGAAGAGGATATAGCCATCAGAGAAGCATTGGGCATGGGCCCACCAAGTCAAGAAATTTCAGCAAGTTCCTCCCAGCAGGAACTAGACAGGACAATGGGAGGGGAGGTCAGCTCCTCCAGCCAGCAGAAAGAGGAAAGAGTGAGCATAAAGCAGCAGTTCATAGACATTAAGAGGAGGAGTGACCCAATCAAAGTTCAATTATATAATCACCTACTTAACATGGCTCCTTCCAATCAGCAGAGACTCATGTCTGCTTTTGATGTAGGTGAGGGCAAACTGACATTGAGTCATTTTATGCCTACGGCACTCAAGCCACAATCTTCTGCTGATTATCTCAGGACCAATTTGGAGGTCCTTGCCAAAGACATACACCCCATGGACAAAATTGAGTTGCATAAACAAACAGGGGAAATGGTGTATGCTTCATTGGCCGATAAGACCTTGGACAACTACAAGTTAACAAGCAGTCTGAATGCTACAGCTTCCCAGCTGGAGCTAGAGAGAGCCTCTTCTCAGGCCAAAGACAACAGGATCAAAACCCTGGAAGAAGTCATCATAGAAATTGGGCACAATCCCAATGATATCAAAGGGATACAAGAGATCTTAAAAATCAGAGATGCTGATATGGCTGCACTAAGGAAGAAGGTCAAACTTCCAGCCACTATCCATCCACAGACCGATGAAGTGGCAAAACAAAGGTATGAGCAGGATTCCACTACTCTATTAATTTCTGTTTACAAAGAACTTATAAAGGCACAAGAAAAATTGGGGCAATATGAGGCCACACAAGCACCTCTGAAAGGATCATCAACACAAGCACAAGAGGGGCAAACATCTCAGCCCCCTCCACAGGTCATTAATCTTGAGGAGATTGCTCCTACTACTGCACCTCCACCTCAGCAGGTTGAACAACCAGCCACATCTACTTCAGCAGCACCCACCAGCACAGATCAGAGCTTAGATATGCAAAAGCTAAAAAGCGAAATACAAGCTTTAGAAGCACAAATGATGCAGCTGAATGAAACTAAGGAGCAGCTGGCCAAGGTAAATGAAAGGCATGACAAAACAAAGAGAGAAGTAGGAGAGAAGGCCAAAGAAATCAAAGCTCTTAAAGACAAAATCAAGGAGCTTGAGAAAGAGCTGAAGCTAGATAAAATCATAGCCGAAATCAGAGCAATGATATGGTCCAATATTGGTAAGTCCATCAATAACCAATGGCCATACATTGAGACAATTCATGAGCAACTGGAGCTCATTCCAAAAGCGCAGAGGGAAATCAGAACATCAAGGGCCTTATTGGGGAACATGCCTGAAATTGCAACAAAAATGATCAATGTGCTCAATCATAAGACAAGTTCTCAGTTGACCATCATGGGAATCGCAAACAGAACTGACACTATCCAAATGATCAAGAGGGTTCTTACTCTTAGAAGCCTGGTGCAAACGTTAGACAGAAGAACCCAGGATATGCAAACTGAGGTAAACAGGTTCTTTGAGAGGTTTCGGGTATTAGAAAGTAAAGGACTCCCTAGCTTGCTGAACAATGGAGGGAGATTATTCACCCATGAAGAATATGCCAAAAGAGTGAATGTTTTTGCCTCATCACAGGTAAATGAGAAGGCCAGCACCTCAGAAGATACAGGGCCTATCACAGGACAGATTTTCTATGGTAAGATAGAAAATTTGCTTTTTATAATGAATGAAATGAATCATCTGTTTGATGTAGCTCCCAATTTTTTCAAGTATACAGAAGCGGAAGAGACAATGCAGGCCATCCTCAAGCATCAGCTCCCTACACAGGAATGGTGGACAGATGCCATCCAGAGAATTTTGTAAACGTTAGGACATGCATCAATTCCTGTTTCTTCTATGAATTTTGACGAAAAGAACAGTCAGCAAAATCAGCAGGGATCATAAATTCAAAGCTGAGCCAACTCAGCAGATGGAGCAGCCAACAAAGCAGGAAAGACAAACGCAGCTGGCATAGCCGAGAAACTCATTGCGCTGGCAAAAGTAAATGCGTACCTACAGGATTGATACATAGTAATGTAACCGACTCAGAGACTCTTTAAAGTCAAAACAATCATCTGACAGACATAAAGGGCATTTACTCTGCATTTAACGTTGTAATAACTTCCTGCCTACTTTCTGAACACTACTGAAGATATTTTCTCTCTCTCAGATGACTCAATGCCTGAGATATTTTGTATAATTATTTCTATATAAACCCCTGCGCATGATAGAGCAGGGGTTGTTGTAATTTTCCTTTGAAGAGCTCTCGCTTGCTGTAAGATTCTCAGAGAAATAATAAAAAGGGAGAATGGAATTTCCAAAGCTTGGTGTACTTGGATGCGTTGTGGTGAATGGTGAATGTTGCAGGATTCCAGAGTGTTTCATAAAACAATAAGTTTTCTCAAATCCCTGTATTACATGTTTTCGAGTCTTTTGTTCTCTTTTATTGTTCAGATGTTTTACACTTAATAGCAAAGTAGAAGAATGGTTCCAGGACTTAATCCATGATTACCCTGAACTCAAACTGAGCTATTATCCATGTTTTCCTCAGATACAGTAACAGAAGTGTAATTCTTAGTTGCTGCACTTTGAAACTATATCTTTCGCTGTGATAGACATTCCCAGGGATTCAAGTTTGCCCCTGTGACATCTGTCTTTTCTCATAACCAGTTGGTGGAAACATTTAAAAATGAGTGAAAATTCTTGAATGCTTTCACTGTTTGTCTTACCTATTTCCTGTTATTAATCAAAATTTGTTCTATGAAGCATCCAAATGGCCCTGTAAGTTTTACCGGTTCACCTCAAAGTTTCTAGACACCTACAGCCACAGACTCCATTGCCCAATGACACTTAACTCTTTGAAAACTACATCATAGAGACCTGAAAGGAATTCTTCAACCAAAACATAAACAAAACCCGTGCTCGATACCTAGCCTAAAACACTATCATTACAGATACAAATCATAAAGAGAGAGCCCTCTCTGATCACAGTTTGGCTAGAAACAGTGATCAAAAGATTGGTTAGTGGTTACCCCGGCCGTATTCCCTTGGGAGTCATAGGGAACAACCTGGGTGTTAACAACGCCAACACCAAAGTTTGCAAGGGAAGGAAAAAAAATTACGTCTTTTTGTTGTGAATTATGTCGAGCTTATGAAAGGTTTTCCTTGAATTTTAAAGAAAAGGGTTCCATTTATTTGGGTTGTTACCACCCAAAGAGCATTAAATGCTTTGAAAATTATGCTAAGTAACACCCTGTTGTTGCAACCCCTAAATTATTATCAATACTACTTTTTATATCTAGCTACTTTAGACCGTACCATTGGCATGGTATTGGTCCAAGAGGATGATTCACATGATTCACATGTGATTTACTATCTTAGTAGGAACATCGTTACCTCCAAAATAAAATATTCACATGTGGAGAAATTGGCAGTGGCACAATTGTACAAGTTGTCCAACCCTTTTTACAACTACATTCTATTATGAAAAACTACCATCAGTTTTGATTGCAACCCTATGCAACACATTCTTACTATAAAAGTGGTAGGGTAAAAATACTCCAAATGGATTGTTATCCTTCAAGAGTTTGATTTGGAATTTGAAAGAGCCAAATCTAAGAAATATTTATTTTTTGTTGAATTGATTTGTGACTTTTCCTGTAATGAAACGAAAACTATGGTAGAAGATTTGATTCCTGATGAATCTCTTTTCCTAATCAATTCTTCCAACCTCTAGTATGGAAATATCATTGTCTATCTCCAAACTTGAAACTCTTCATAAGATTTATCATGTGTTGAACATTGTCGAATTCAATACCAATCTTGACAATACATGGTTATCAGCGATACCCTTTATTGTTATGGTGTTGACTTTTTTTTCGATGTTGTTTAACACATAAAGAAGTCGAAAGAGTTCTTAATGGTTGTCATGTTGGAGTACGTGGTGAAAATATGTCTAGATATGCTACTGCCCATAAAATTTTACGTGCATTATATTTTTGGCCACCTCTCTTTAGAGATTGCATAATAGAAATCCAATATGGTTATTCATGTTAGATTTATAACTGTAATATGTGTGCACCTTCTGCTCCACTTTATCCTATTGTTACCTAAATGGGGCATTGAATCCATGACTTGTAACCCTCACCCAGCTAGGGGGCATGGGTACATCATTGTTCCCATGGATTATTTCACTAAATGGGTTGAGGTGATGCCTAAAATTTCCAATAATGAAACAACTACAACCATTTTTGTATTCAACCATGTTATCGCTAGATTCAATGTGCCTCAAGCCATCATCATTGACCATGGCTGATTTTCAAAATTATATGATGTCTAAATTATCTGCCAGGTTGAGTTGATCATGTGAAAATTTGACATCTTATTACCCACAAGCTAATGGCTAGGTTGAATCTATTAAAACATTTCTCACAATGATGGTTCAATGGATGATAGAAATTCACAAAAACTGGGGATGGACCTTGGGACCAGAAAGCTTGGTGAATACATAAATGAAACTAAGTTTGCCTGGGGGAGGTATTTATAAAAGAAGGGGGTAAGAAATCATGGGAGACACATTGAAAGAATACAACAAAGAAAAAATTTCTAGCATAAGGACCTGAATTATAATGGTAGGCAACTAGACATTTCTTTGAGAAATTAACAGGTAGCGAAGTGGTTTGGGATGTTGAGGTAAAATAACGCAGCATAGCGAGTGGGTGGAAGGTGAATTTATATGACTTAGTATCCCTTCGGTGCACCTGTGGCTTGAGGGGCTCTAGTGTCTATAATTTAGAATTACCTGGATCTAAGAAGGTAGAAATGCCTCTTGGAGAAAAAGAGAATGTTTGAACCTACTGAAAACCCATTTGATGTGATGTCGCGTAAAATAATTTATCTGCCAAGTTAGGTTTATGACATGAAAAATAAACATCTTATTACCCCCTTGCCAATGGCCAGGTTGAAGCGATAAAAGAAATTCTCACAACGACGGTTCAATGGATGATAGGAATTCACAAAAAAAATGGAACTTGATGCTTTTTTCAATATTATGGGAAAGTCAAGCCTTTGTCAAAATAGTCACTAGTTTTACACATTTCCAACTAGTATATGGCATAGATGTTATTTTACCAATTGAATTTGAAATCCCATCTTTGAAACTAGCCTTCGAACTAATCCCTACTACTTCTACTGAGGAAGAAATTCTTTTTTTTTTAGCACATTTAGATGAAACTCATAATGATTTCAATCTGGCTAAAAAAGCTCACAAGAAGCATGTTAAATATTTTTATGATAAAACCGTTAAACCTAAAGTCTTCTATGAAGGTGGCTTGGTCCTTTTGTATGATAAAGAACATGATAAGTTAGGAGTTGATAAGTTCAAGCCCATCTGGCATGACACTTACATCATTAAATGAGTATTAGAAAAAGGCACCTACGAGTTAGTAGATTATAATGGAATTCCCTTAGGAGAGCCTAGAAATGGGATTTACCTCAAAAAGTACTACGAGTATAATCTTTCTACTTGAGTACTTTGTACATTTTGTACCATATCTTTGGTCTGCTACATTTTTTCCTTTTGCAAACAATTTATGTCCTTCATTTCTTATCTTACGTTCTGCTTGGTTTGCAAATGTTGGCACTCCATTTATCTTATGTTGGCTTCAATAATGGTGCTAGTTTTAGTACTCAAAACTTTGTGTCTGCTACATCATGGGAAATTTATATGCCTACTGATAAGTTAGTGAGTTTACATGGTATATTTCTTGGTCGTACAACTAATAATATCATGTAGTATAGTGCACTCATTGAACTATTATCCAATACCAGTTATCTTATTATTCATTGTTTAGTTGTTTGACTTGTTCTCAACTCATAGTGCTACTATTCTGCAATGTTTATTCCATCAGAATTCTTACTCTTTTACTAGTATATTTAAGGGTTCATCTCTTGGAAAAAGAACTTGACTATATAGAATATCAAAACATTCCTAGAAATATCAATACATTAACAAAATGTTTAGAAAATTATGTACTAGATAGACATTTGCAAAATTTGTAAATTATAAGCATAACACATTTCATAAGATAATAGCTGAAATATAAACCATTTTCCATTAATAGTTTTTGTAAATAGGTTTTTAACAAAATGTGTTGAGACAACACAAGGACCCTCGCCTTTATATATCAAATACATGTCAATAAAAAAAATATAGTTGAGCTTTGTCTAATCAATCCATATGCCCATGATGCTCATGGAAGCACACTACTTCTCGAGCCATTTGACAAAGAAAATGGCTCATGCGCTCTGGCACCCAAATCGTATGATGTTGATATCATCGAGGTACATCCACAATCCATGTATCTACTATACCCTAAGTAAGACCCTCAAGGTTATACTTTACCTCTTGGAGCTCCTCTACTACTTTGCAATTGTAATCACCTAATCCAACCTATTAGCCCCACCTATGGATGGGAGACATCCCTTTTGGTTGAATGGGCACAATATCTGCATGTCAAAATGGTATTAGTAATAACACAAGAAAAATAACTAAAAATAAAAAAACACATAAAATTTTAAAATGTTAAAATTCATTTTTACCTGATGCATCCAACGAATCCCCCTTTGGAAGAGCTAAGTCTGGATCTTCTCCAAAATCGATGCTAGCATATGGATAGTCCTTTATCATGATCAATTAGTTGTGCAACCATCTAAAAATGTGGGACCAAATGAAGAATGATGACTACCTCCATGGCATGCCATCAACTCAACCCATATCATCATATGAGGAACTCTTAATGAAAGTATTGGTGGGAAAAGTCCCCTAAGGTAAGGGTTGAAAACATCAAGATAAAAGAAAAAGATAATCAATAAACAGAATTCAAGCAAGCATGCCAAACATATGAATTACTAAACATGTATTTGGAAACATACCCATAGGTCCTATGCTTGATGATGTTCTTGTAGGGTCCAACCCCTCTACTTCCTCTAGAATGAGCAGGCCTGAAAGTCAATTCACAGAAGCATATTCATGATCAATAATTCAATGTGAATACATAATATATATGCTAGATCATCATATATAAGCATATAAATTACTATTCATGAGACAATAACATATCAGGAACAAGACATGATCTTCTTTATTGATTAACAACAACAGGTACAGGAAAGGTACAACCTGAACCAAGCCAAAGCACCGACGAAGCATTCCTATAGATGCATCCATCCCAAGCCACGAAGACAAATTATTTAAAAAGTGCAAGGAGATGTTATAAATATGATGAACATCTCTGCAAAGGAAAGCATGGTTTCCTAGAGATTGGGAGTGCAAGAGGCATGGGAAAATCAGACTTGATCTAAGAGAAAAATGGGTATAATATTGATAACCCTTCTCTTATGTTTTTTAGACCTACCCAAGGGGTGTATATATACCACCTAAAATTAGTTAATTAAGTTGTGCCATGGGATCCTGTAGGTGGGCTCTTGGAAAAGCTCATGAACCCCACCCGAAAATAGCATTTTATTTTATTTTTTCATATCTTAAAAGGTATATGCAGGTGAAGTGTTATAAGACCCGTGAATAGACGTCATTTAGTGTGGCCAAAGTCACATATGGAATTTTAAATATTGTTTTTTAATATAATATCAATTATGCATGGGAAAAGGGCTGCCCAAGGCCATAAAAGAGCATCAAGTCTACAAGAGTGCTAAATGATGCTATAATAGATGCCCCCTAATATATGAGGTCAGAAGGGCTACATGATGGCTGAAATACATTAATTATAGAGAGAGGAGTCATCCGAGAACCTGAGAGGAGATCACCAGATTCCAACTCATCAAATACTTGTGGAAGGAGTCAGAAATAAAACTCATGTTTGAGGCAGGCATACCCATGCTCAGAAGTAATAAAGCATGTTCATTGATCAAGTATAAAGCATATCTAGAATGTATACATAAGTGAACAGAAATATTTGTAGAATACATAATGGATCATCAAATCATAGCCGCAAAGGAACACAACAAAGCTATGTCTCAATATCACATATAGAAGAATATCTGATCAATGATGCTAGAAAATTATCTGATCAATGATGTTGCATAACTGATCCTCATAAAAGTACCAAGTCATATATGTGGAATAGTGGTACTATATAAACTCGGGTGCCAACATATAAGATGTTGTTGTGAAGGACTGCAACATATAAAGGTGGGAGGTGTCATTAGCAGAAAACTAAAGGAGCTGTGAAGTGAACCAAATTGCGAACACAACTTGAAGTCTTCACCAACTACAGATGGTACATTTCTACACTATGGGAATAAATGAGTGGAAGTCAACCATGTGAGAAATTGTTTGATTTACGATCATTGATGTATATCATTAAAAAATGTGAGACAACTCACCAACAATGATAATGAGTGTCAAGGTACCCCATTACCATCTAAAAAGTGTGAATAAATGTGTTGAAGCTAGACATTTGAAAGAGTCTACCAATCAGGAGACATTGATGTATTCTCACTGTCGATAGTGAAGGAATCTGCTGCTAATGACTTCAAACCCTAAGGTACTGAAAAAAGGACTATGGACCTTATTCCTAGAGCAATGAGTTAAATTTGATGGGAAAAAATCCACTGGAAGGAAGTCATTAAGGCATATCACATCAACTAGCGTGAGTGTAACCTGCATACCAATAATTTGGAAGAACTTGAATAAAGAGAGATGAAGTAGCCATTCCGAAGTACATTTCCAGCATAAACAAGATGTGTCTAGTGCACAACAGAAATCATTTGAACCAACCAATAATCAAATCTGACACAAAGGTGAGGAATCCACCAATAGGGTCAAATGGAAACCAAGGTACTGCATGAATCCCAATGTGTGATAATGTAAGATTATGTCAAACAAAAGGGAAACCACTCAGTCAAAGACCCATAATACTGATTGATGCTGAGAACAAGGTCACCTTTCAATGATGTAAATAGTGTCAGGTTACGACTCTAGGTCTAATATTAGAGCAATTTGTCGAAGTCCATAAGAGTAGGCCCGTCAGTAGGAAGTCAATGGGGACCTTCTTAACCAGCACGAGTGAAGGACCATGTAGTTTATGTGATACTGAGAATAACTTGACAGACTGGGTATGGCCGACGAAAATGAGTCAAGGGACACCACAGAATGGTCAAAAATAGGTTTACCTCCCTTGAACAAAAGTACAACTTCATGTGACTTTATGGCAGCATAAGATAACTTTGTATAAGTATGCAATGCAAGAGGCATTAGAAAAATCTCCATATGATTGGAAGAGATAACCAAACTAAGGAGGACTAACTCAAAAAAAAAGTTATGGCTTCCCTAAAGCCAGAATAAATCCCATCTCGATGGAGGAAAGAATCATTTTAAGTGCTTTGTTCAAGGGTGACACAACTGACTTGCTACCATAAAATGATAAAGAAATCATCCTCTTCCCACCTTTTTTTTGGAATATTTGATTTTTTTGTCTTTTTCATATTTAAAGCCTGAAAAGGAATAAAATAATGCCTATAATACATTGGATAGAATGAGTGTCAGGGGCAGGCGTACTAGTTCTTGAGACTGGAACAATCTTATGCTCAATGCAAGCTGGAAAATGTTGGTCATCAACACTCAGGTGATGTTCTCTCCATGGAAAAATAGGTGTCAATTCGCAAATGCTAAGGAATGCATGGTTTGAACTTGTAAAAGGTCATGGTAAAAAGTGGCTTATACACAAGTCCAAATGAAGTTGGCTTAAAGCCAAAAGAGGTACAAGTGGTCAATATGAAATGTAGTAGTACAACTTAACACAAGGGAGCCTTTAGGGTATAAGGCCAAAAAATAGCGAAGAAGAAGAAGAATGAGGCTTTAGTGCAAAGTCATGGTGGGACTAAAGAGGACTCTTGAGCCTACACAATACTTACAAAATGGTCGACATATGTCAATAAGGATCTAACTAGGAATCACATGGAAGGAAAGGCTCTACCACTATGTTACAATTTTACAATATGATGAGTGAAAATGTTTAAAAATCACAACCTAATGGGGTCGACCCTATGGAAAAATATAGCAGTATGAGGTCAAGATGAATAATGAAATGGAAAATTGATATGTATTAACCTATATGCTAGTTGAGAAAATGATACCTTCCATGATAGGTTAGCGATCATGGAGTCAAAGTGATGAAAAAAAATCACTAAGTCTTCATTACCCTGAAAAATAACCTCTCCCAACACTTCAAGCAAAAAGTCAAAAGTTCATAAAATTATAAAAATTAAAATAATGAACTTTAGAAAAGAGGGTTTTTAAATTTTGACTATAAAGAGATATTTTTGGACTCACCCCAATTCATTTTCACCATCCAAGTGTTGAGAAGAGGGCTCTTGGAGAAAATTTTGGGAAATCGATCTGATCAAATTAACCGACGAATTCATCAAACACGATCACCAGGTAATTATTATCCTTAAAATTATCCATTTGATTAAAAATTTCATAATTTAAATCAATTTTATAGAAGGATTTTTTTTGTTTTCAAATAAGTCTTGGTGTGTACGCTGGTTGATAATTTTAAAACCGCGTATAGAAATCTCTATACGTTAGTTTTCTAAGGGAAATTCATGTGTATATGCGACTGTCTCTAACAAAAGTTGCATACGCGCAAAGTATGATTGAAAAATTCAATTTATAATGGATGAAATCCCCTAATTTTGAGGATTTCGATCATTTGGAGAGAGAGAGAGCATACTGATGTTGATAATGAAGTTTTAGATGATCAAGAAGAATTGGATGGATTAAAAAATTGTGGATTGCTCAAATTCTTCATGATGCCCAACATGAGAACACAAACTCGATTGTTGGAAATGTTAATTCATTATTGGGACCCAAAGCAGGAGCTATTCATTATAGATCATATGCCTTTACAAATCAAAGTAGAATATATATACTTCATAACAAGACTTTCCCGAAGGGGAGAAGTGGTTGACCCAAAAGGGAATGACTGTGGAGGCCTTAACATTGTTGATTATATTGTCGTATATTGTGCACCAGAGACTAATAAGGTTGGATCATAGGTTCTGACTAAAGCAATCACAAACCTGCCAATAAAAGTCATCTGTTTCACCGTTTCTAGGATATCAGGTTCAACCTCATTGCATCAAGCCTAACGACCCACTATGTTCTTGGTACTAGAATTCTTAAGATCAATAGTCTATGATTGGTGTACACCACTCTTGAGAAATATGAAGAAACGATTAACATCAGTTAGATAGGGAAAAACAAAGAACTTTGGATATGGTAGCATCATTTTATCATTTTTTTGAGTGGATTTCGGCACTACGACCCAGAGTATCTACTTCCATTAACAGTCCTAGAGATCACAGGATGGCTAGATGGGAAGATATGATGAAGCAACTTGGCGGAGGCAAATTCACTCAAGCAAACTTCGATGATGAGTTCTTCCATTGGTGGGAAAACAAGGTGAGACCTGAGGGTCTACCGAGGCATATGCATCATAGTATAGATGCAGAGAGAGCAACAACTGAGTATGAGAGAGTTATTCATGTTGTTTAGAAGAAATTGGAGAGTTTTACTTGCCAATTTCTCATGGAAGCAGTAGAGGATATCCCTAAGGCTATACAAAGACGAGTGGTTGAAGTACCATGAGATTGGATTCAGCGCTTTTAATGAGTGGCAAATGTGATTGTCTTCTTCCAAGATGCCCATTCAGGGCAGGGCCCACAGCCTTAGATTTTAGATGACTGGTATTTTTTATATGTGGACATGATCAGGATTAAGCCCTAATTTTGTAGGACATTTGTCCACATTTTGTAATATTTATACATACTATATCTATCTATACACACATATTTTGTGATGATTCGATCATATATACAAATGATTTTGTGATATTTTGATTTAATGTGATGAATGATTAATATGCCAATGCAATTAGTATGAGATTCTAGCTTTGATCACCAATCGAGTCACCAATTTTGTTGGCGGGAAAAGTTCTCTAAGGTAACGGTTGAAAACCTCAACAAAGCAGAACAAGATAATCAACAAAGATCAGTGAAGCAAGCATGCCAAACATATGAATTACTAAACATGGATTTAGAAACATACTCGAAGGTCTTACGTTTGATGATGTTCTCGAAGGGTCCAAAGCCTCTACTTCCTCCAGAATGAGCAAGCCTGGAAGTCAATTCACAGAAGCATATATATGATAGATAATTCAATGTGCGTACATAAAATATATGTTAGATCATCATATATAAGCATATAAATTACTATTCATGAGACACTCACATATCAAGAATAATACTTAAGCTTCTTTCTTGAATAACAACAATAGGTACAGGAAAGGTACAACCTGATCCAAGCCAAAGCATCGACGAAGCCTTCATCTAGATCCTTCCAGCCCGAGCCACAAAGACAACCTCTCTAACAAGTGCAAGGAGATGCTATAACTATGATGAACATCTCTGCAAAGGAAGCCAGGGTTTCCTAGAGACTGGGAGTGTAGGAGGCACGGTAAAATCAGACTTGATTGGGAGAAAAATGGGTATAATGTCGATAGTGCTTCTCTTATGTTTTTTTGGCATACCCAAGGGGTGCATATATACCACCTAAAATTAGTTAATTCAGTTGTGCCACAATGTAACAACCCTGCTAAAAATTCCATGTAATAAAAGATAAAAACAATAACCACGGTCAATGGGACACTTATTCTAAGTTGAACGTTGGGTAAGACATCCTAGGGGGTGTTCATTTTGTTGTTTATGGCTAAGGAAATTGGCAAAGTCAATGGCTAAGGCATTAAAAGGAAAAATGGCACTTTTGGCACATTTATTTATGAAAATAATGGAAATTAGGAGAAAAGGAGGTGAAAGGTCATAAGTTGCATGTGAGGAGGAAAATGAAGGAAAATAATGGAAAATGAAGAAAATAAAGGCCTCATCCATAAAAAGGCTTCCAAGGATCAGTTGATAACCTTTTGTCAGTTCAATGCTGGAGCTCTCTCTCATTACTCTCTCTCTCTCTCTCTCTCTCTCTCTCATACTCTTGGATACTTAGAGTTTTCTTGGAGCACTCTTGGAGGGTGTGGCACACTTGGATTCTTGGAGCAAGAAGGTAAAAGAAGAGCAGGAAAGTGCAAGAAGGAATCAACAACTATATCAAATTTTCTTGCAGGTACCGAGTTGCATGTATTATTTCTTCACTAGTTTTGGCATGCATGGAATATGCATGTGGTTTCTTGGTTGTGATCTGTCATTGACATGGAGGATTTCCTAGATCAACAATGGATTTCCTAGCCTTTCCATTTCCTGGATAGCCATGGTGATTGTGGGTTTAATTTAATTGTTTGTTCTTGGTTGGTTCTCATGTTTAGCTTGGGTTTAGTTATTAGTCCTGGAAGCCCTGGTTGAACAAATGCTCTAGAAGCCTTGTAACATCTTGGGTTGAGATACTAGTCCTGGAATCTTTGGTTAGAAAAGTGCTCTGGAAAACCTTGGTGGGTTGAGTTACTAGTCCTAGAAGCCTTGGTTGGAAAAACACTCTGAAATACCTATATACGCTACAGGTTGAGTTACCAGTTCTAGAAGATTTGGTTGGACAAATGCTCTAGAAGCCCTATAAGGCTTGGATGGAGACCAATCTAATGATGGTTTTGTGATGTCTAACCATGAGGTGGAATCACTATTTGATGGTTTGAGGTGGATGGCCTCTGGAAGCCCCAGATGAGTTTTTATTGATGTGTTCTATGAGATCCCAAAGTCATGCTTGGAATATGGCATGGGGATGAATTTTTGAAGAAAGATTTGGCTTAGGCATTCTACGATTGGGTGGAACCTGGTACTCCCATATCTGGTATGTTTATTGCATCATTAATGAGAAATTCATCCCCTTGATTTTCATGTGTAAAGGTACTGATGTATATATGGATTTTGATGGCTGATATGTTTATTGTATTTATGTTCCTATTATGTTGGTTATATGCACATTTTATGATGGCAACTATGTATGGATCTCAACATCTTTTTACTTGTATATGAATGGATAATGTGTCTATGACCTAATATATGAATATGAAGCAAATGGAATGAGGGAACAATTTTTCATATCGATTATTAGATAAGTGTGAGATCCATACAATTAATTCTATTGTTTACAACTGTAGATTACATGTCAATGATATGTTTGATGAAATGCTTGTCATGGCTAGTAAGTGTATGATTGAGTTCTTGATCAACTATTTACTTTTGCATCATTGTTTCCCTATACTTTAATTGATTCTGAGCTTTCATTCCATTATGGGTAGTGGCCTGGGCTTGGGGCCAGAAAAAGTGGCTTAATTCCTGGGGTCGTTGGCATAGAATTGGCAAGTTCTGTCCACAATCATTAGCAGGTAGGCCTATGAGAGCGACTTTGAGTTTCTAGCCACTCCCTTGCCCATAGCATGAGATCAAATGTTATATAGGAAAATGACTTCCTCATCATCTCAGAGGAGAAATACATGATTACTAAAGGACTGACCATGTTCACATGCCCAATTGTCAAGCTACCACTACCTAAACACTAGCACATGCTTTATAAAGCTTCTAGAAAGGCTAAAGGTGCATTAGTGCCCAAAGTAACTCTGTATGTTACCTCGGGAAGAGCGTTAGTGAACCCTAATGAGTTTCTATGGGTCAACGGAATGAGTTGACTGAGAAAATATCCCTATATTCTCTCCTATGTTAGCTCATATAAGTAGGGAAACATAAGAACTCGATATGTTTGGGGAAATTACTAATTCCTAATGGAGTATGCAAATGGGAAAGAACACAAAGGCATGGAAACATCACTGATTTTTCCTAATGGAACTCATGAAGGACCTGGCAACCCTAACCTCACATGCTATATATGAAAGGCTAGGGCTATTATGAAAGAGGTCGAACCATTTGAAAGGATTACCTATTTAACTGTCGAGCAGAGTCTCAGACTAAGGCATCAGAAGAGATTAAGAAGGGAGAGAGAGAGAGGATTTGGAGGGGTAGAGGAAGGCTGATGTAACTGATGGTTGTAATCACTCTTTCTACATCAATATAGAACTCCAGTTGTGTTGTCCACATCGAGATGTTGATAGTATGACTTGTTTATATGTTTATTCAATATTGTTAGAATGATTGGCTTAGTTATATGCAACTAGATATATTTATATGTTCATGCATTGTTTATCAAGGTTTTATGTTGTGATATTACACTTGTCTTTGCTATGTGTAGGTTTTGATCTAGAGCTAGCTCAAGGGTCTTCCACCTAGCTGCATTGCGCTCTCTAGCAACACCACACTAAGGCTCGAGGTAATAACTCCTTCCCAATTTGATATTTGTTTGTTAAACATATGAATGAATGTATCTTTGTGATAGTTGTACTTAATCTGACTGTCTGCCAAGGATCCTGGAAAGACCCTTGAGGGTTTATACATCACCAAACACCCATGCGTTAATCCCTATAGCAAAATTGGTGACTCCGCTAGGGACTACACTTAGTTCCCGGTTTTTCCCAAAAAGTTCCTAGATCTCTCTTTCTTCCAAGACTTACTATACTTCTTCATTCCATTTCTGACCACTCAGGACCATACAACAACCTTCTCTCAGTGCTCATCCCTAGATCTGATCCACACAACCCATTTTTTGAGTATTTTTCCTCACTAGCTGGTTACTAGTGTAAACATTGCTTTATAAAGCACTGTGTCCTCACAAAAAGAGCATTAGTGCTGAAACTAACTCTCTTTAGCCTCTAGTATAGAGTGTTATTCAACCATTTCTTGATAAACAACTTGCTCTGTCACCTCATGGGTTGGGAAATCTCCTTGTAGACTCATCAGGGATCTGCAGCTGCACTTGTTTAACTGATCTGTGTCCTGAACAACTTTTTTTAAGAAAATAGCTTTACTTCTTACAATTTTTGTTTTCATTAAAGAAAAAATACAAAAAGAAATTATTGTTTTCTTCTTAGTTGGGTAGATCTACATTATTTGGTTTCAATAGTTGTTAGTGAGCATTGAATTTCTATCGGTTATGCAAGTATTTTACTGAATAGGATGCATGGTATATATATTGATGTATGAATGGCTCTCCCTTTGTAGAAGCAGCTTATTCATTGAAAGTGAAATTTTACAAGCATTTTTTTTGCATGATTTGAGTCAGAGTCCCATATAATTTCATACGTCAACACCCCTACCGAAGACTCTAATGAAGTACATTTAAAATCTACCTAATAAAATCAATCAACAACTCTTTTTAGAGTAAACACACATTAGTTTAGGCTAGGATCTTGGGATAGGCATTGTGAGTTAACTACCCAAGATCATACACCGAAACTAGTGTCATTAAAGAGAGAAATCCTTCTGCACTCATACTACCTAGGACCACTCTAGTAAAAGAAAAGCTAAATACGAGACAACATCGGACTGTAAGTGAAGGTATTCTGGCTTTGCTTACATCTCCTTTGGGTATTTTGTGTATTAGGGATCCCTTCAAGGATATCAGAGCTGAGTCGGGGACTGAGGTATCCTGCCCACACAATGTATTATCTGCGACTATGTCCCCCCTGGTAGTGTCTGTGATTTGAGGTATCCTTAGTGGCAATACTTTTAGGGATGAACACAAGGTGACTGGGGTGGGCTACCATGGTACCTAACGGAGATGAAGCTACTCTGTCTTCAGTTTTTGGGAGGGTGCTCGTATTCACGAGAGTACTTGACCCCTTAATCTAAGGTTCGAGTGAAGCACAAGAGTAATCATAACTGTACATTTGGCCAACTCTCTCTGTTATTCATTGTGATACTAGGTTTCATCTACAGTGATCAGTACTTATCAGACAAGCTCATTTCCCTCTGCTTGTTGATTGATTTCCTTAGTTTATTTTTTATTTTTTAAGTGCCAGAGTGTTATCACCGAGACTTTAATAAACATCATTGTAAAATTTACTGATAAAAATTATCAGCCACCGTGGCTACATCCGGACCTCGTCATCAATCTAGATGGTTGTTAGGATTTCCCCCACTCACTATGGAGGATTCGCTGAGCCCCAGTGAACCAGATTCCATGTCTTTGGGAAATCAGTCTCTAAGATCTAACACAGAATCAATTTCGACATCCCACGATTCAAGCTTACTGGAGGATTTCTTTACTGAAGGATTTCTTCCTCCATACAATCCTCCGATCATGAATTCATTGGGACCACTCTTGGTTCCCATTGCATTTGTACCTCCTTTGTCTTCTGTTGGAAAATTTCCACCCATCCCATTGATGACTAATGGGTCATGGGCTTTTGTGGACACTTTTGGTCCACCACCACCTCCCCGGTCGATAGTCAGTGCCATACCTCTGATGGAAAACCCTGCTATCCCATCTGTCCCAGGTTCAAACCCTATCGTGACACCCACCATGAGTGGAATCGAGTACATTCCGTGTCTCGCTCCTTTTGTGTCAGCCCCTGGACCTTCGACAAGTGCTACATATAGCGCTCCTTATAACGCTCAATATAGCATGGTTAGCACGGGTCCCTTCAACAAACTCTATGGTTGGCATCCATTGTATAGTTATAACCCCTAGACTCAGGTATCTGGGGGCACAGTTCCCAATATGGATATATCGGTCGGGAGCATAACAGTTCCCCCTCCATTTTCAGGTCTGCATGGTGAGTCATTGATTGACATGAAACCTCCTTATGTCAGTCAAGGACCCATGGTTAGTTACGTGGCGAGCAAGAACCCTCAACAAGGTCCCAATCAATCCATAGGGGCACCCTACTCACAACCTCAAATGAGTCAAGGGGGCACTCCTTATCCTGGGGGCACCTCCATCCCCCAACCTAACAACCCCTATGGAAACCCATCATACAATTCCATACCCCAAGGCACTTACTATACCACACAACCTGTATATAATATTGGAAACAACACGATGGGAGGAACACAAGGATCCTCAAGTCATATGTCATCACCTTAGTCCAATTCGGGGGCATCAAACACCTTGCCTTTCTTGGCAACACATGATACCCCCGACTTGTAAAAACTCACAAATTACCCCATCTATCGCAACTTACTTTGGCTGCCAATCCCACATAAAATACCGATAGACATCCCGAAGTTCGAAGGGAAACAAGGGGAGGATCCGGGTACACACGTCACCACCTATCATCTATGGTGTGTTTCTAACTCTATGGTGGATGATAATATTTGGCTACGTCTCTTCCCCGCACCCTTATTGGCAATGCAACCAAGTGGTACATCAAGTTACCACGCATGTCAGTCAATACCTTTGGCGCTTTAGCGATGGAATTCTTAAAGCACTTCCAGGTACCCATCTGCTATGAAATAGGGATGGAACTCCTGACTTCATTACATTAGGACACCGCCACCCACATCTCTGATCATATAAATGAATGGAGATGTAGGCGAAGGTTAGTCAAAACTCCCCTCCCAGACTATCTATTAGCGGATTGGTTCTGCAAATATCTACTCCTCCAAATCACTAAAGATGTTGCCTTAGGTGGTGCGATCACGGAAGACCCATCAATTCATCGTGCCCAACACTTAGACCTGATATATTCACAGTCTGGCACTTTATACAACATCATTCCCAATGCCCCTCGCAACTCCAATGCTCTCGCTACTCAGCAACCCAAAGCACACGCCGATGGGATTATCGGCGCAACCTCCGAGGCTACTGTAAAACAACTCAAGGGTCACAATACCCAAATGTTAGTTGACCCCTCTAGCAAGTCAACTGCTCTTCCTACCACTGTGATAAACTCTGTGCAGTCTACACAAAAACCTAGTGGCAAGAACAAGAAGAATAAGAAAAAGACCGCTCCTTCTAAAGAGCAGTCAATAAAGCAATACAACCTAAAGAAGAAGACTGTTGCACCCTCTGATTACGGAAAGGATAAACCCACCAGATTCCCTTGCAAAACATGTTCCAAAGACCACATGACCTATCATTGTCTGCGTATTAAGGAATGCACAGATTTGATTACTAAAAAGGACACTGGCAGGACCCCTATTGTCCTGAATAATCCTTTCCCTGCTCAGTAGCAGCAACACCTTATTGCAAACCAACCCAAACCCCACAAGGGGGTAATGGCGGTTCACAACATCCTTCAGTTGGTGAAGGACCTCTACCGTTTACACCTTTGAAATGGTAGATCTACAAACCAGAGCCAAATCTTATGGAGCTCCAGTCGCTCATGGAGAGGAACCCTCCTCAAGTCAAAACCCACCACCACCAACGATCTTCATATCGAAAGGTCGGTTGCTGATCTTGTGATTTGACCCCCCAAAGGGGTACTTCATCACATAATGCACAATACATCTGCACGTGCTGCTGAAAACTACAGTATTGTAGAAGATTTGGTGCAACCGTTGTCAGCTATGGAGGCACTTGAAGTATTACAAACCTATCCAACAAAAAGGAAATCTCTGCTTTCAGCAATTGGTGGTATTGACCCTCAGGATTTCATGCTTGCAATTTTCAACATGGAAAAATGCAAACCTCCCCTTTCACACCATCTTGCATTTCAGGTACAAATATTTTTTAAAGGGAAAGGAATACATAGAACTGTCATTGACGAAGGTGCTTCAACCTACATAATGTCGGCTTCATGTTGGCTCACTTTGGGTTCTCCAACCATATCCCTGCCGTCGAATTCCCTTAAATCTTTTGACAGCCACACTTTCATCCCAAAATTTTATCTAGCTAGCTACCCCATCACCTTGAATGGGAAAATGGTAATGGTGGACATCGAAGTCGTAAATAGAAAGCTCGACTATAATCTATTGTTGGGTCACAATTGGAATTATGTCATTAATGCCATCGCGTCTACTGTCTTTTGCATCATCCTATTTCCATTGGATGGAAAGATAGTCATAGTGGACCAGTTGTCCTTTTGCACCCCTGATTATTCCCCATTACCCAGCAACTCTATACCCTTAGTGGGTGGTGTACCTGACTCTTACGTTAGTATCGGTACCAGTCTATTGAAGGGCTCTTCCCTAATGGGTTGTTTCCCTTTCCTGCTACCCGCAGTTCCACAGATGGTCAATATGGTTTCATCCATTCCTCACGAACCGACCGATCCTTGGATCCTACCGACCCCTTCAGACATTGACACTTACGAAGAACAAATGCCGCTGTCACCAGTTGAATTGGCCTACCAGGGCATTCAATCTGCATCTGAATCTCTAGTAACTTTGGTCACGGTCAATGGTACTGCCACCCCTCGCATAACTACCCCTTTTTTCGATCTCCTCAATCAAGTTGTACCTACGGAAGAAGCTATTATAGAGATCATGTGTTTAGAAGAGTGATCTTGGGAGGACTCTCACCATCGTGTTTCGATATCTGATTCGGACATGATGCCTCTTCAAATCCTATCATTTGACGAACCTGAAATCATTCCCTCGCCTTATACGACTATCCAAACTTTGATTTTGGAAGGGAACATGGGCAATCTTTCAAAGACATTTCTCATCAATATTTTAGTCAAGATAGGCATTGTGGAAAATATTCAGATTGGAGCCAATCGCAATCCTGAGGAAATTCCGAGCTTCACCTACCCCTTTAAGGACTTCCGTGATGTTTTCCCTTGGTCTTATGAGGAAATGAATGGAATAGACCCTTCTATTATGAAGAATGAGATCAAGAAGTCTCGAGCATTCTTTTTATGGTATTTTTCTTAGTCATTAATCCAAAAAAACCTCAACTCTCCTTCTTCAGGCTCATTAAACTACCTCAAAGAAGGTCGAGCATTCTTTTTATGGTATTTTTCTTGCTCGTTAATCCAAAAAATCCTCGATTTTTCTTCTTCGAGCTTTTTAAACTACCACAAAGAAGATCGAGCATTCGTTTTATGTTATTTTTCTTGCTCGTTAATCCGAAAAACCTCGAGTCTCCTTCTTTGGGCTTGTTAAACTACTACAAAGAAGATATCAGCATGTTATTTTTTTAGGACTTTTTCTTGCTCTTGAACTGAAAAATTCCCAAGTATTACATCGTCAAGCTCATTATACACTTACGACGACAGTCCGAGCAACCCTTTTTCCCTCTTTTTCTAGCTCACTAAACTGAAAAAGATCGATTGTGCATTCTTTTTTGGGACTTTTTTCTCGCTCATAAAATTGAAAAAACCCCGAGTTCCTTCTTGAGGCTCATTAATAACTTATGAAGAATCTCCGAGCATTATTTTTAGGAACTTTTCTTGCTCGTTAAATAGAAAAAACCCTGATTTTTCGTAATTGTGCTCGTTGAACATTTATGACAATGATATGAGTGCTTTCTTTTTTGGGACTATTTCTTGCTCTTAAATAAAAAAATCCCTAAGTTTTTCCCTTCTTCTGGCTCGTTAAATCTACGAAGAAGGAATGAGCAGTTCTTTTACCTCTTTTTCCTCACTCACTAAATTGAAAACTATACCTTGAGTTTTCTTCATTTGACTCATTAAAATTCGATGAAGGTATTGAGTTTGTCGTTGCGTGACTCATTAAAATTTCATGACGAATATCGAGTTTACTCCATCTCATTGTACTCGTAACAAAATGAGGCAAAAATCTATTGAGCATAGGTTTCTCTTTATCTGGACTTAGTAGATTAACTTACGGAAAGGGAACCATTCTAGGTATACTATTAAACTTTTTTCGCACCCGGTTAACAACTATGACAAAGGGACCACCCTAGAGTCGTTCTTTACGATATTTTTAGACTCTCGAAATATGAAAAGACCACCGAGTTGTCTCGTCTAGACTCATTAAATTACACAGATGAGGAATAGAGTCACTCTTTTTATGATCCTTTTCAGACTCTTAAAACATGAAAAGATCAACGAGTTTGCCTGTCTGGACTCATTAAACTAATCAGATAGGGCATAGAGTCGCTCTTTTTACGATCCTTTTCAGACTCTTAAAACATGAAAAGATCGATGAGTTTACCTATCTGGACTCATCAAAAAAAGGAGATAGGGCATAGAGTCTCTCTTTTTACGGTCCTTTTCAGACTCTTAAAACATGAAAATATCGATGAATTTATTTTTCTCGACTCACTAAACTAATTAGATGGGGAAAGTGGACAATACAATTGCATTATGTTCTATATTTTGAAAGAGTTTTTTGGTAGAAGTCGCTCCCTTGAACATGGCACTCCCTTTGATAAACCTTCCTTGTGACGGACTCTCAATATGAATCTTACAATCCTATGAGTTTAGCCTATATACCCCGATGTTATTGCATCTCTGTATCCTAACACTCTTTGATGTTCATGAGTCTAGTGCCTTCTTTTGTTCAAGGGAAAACCTTTATCTTTTGATTCCTCCATCAAGCCATCAAGTATATCTTGCCATCATGCCCTTTGTCACTTTGACCCAATGCTCAAAAGATTCCTCAAAAAACAATCATTCTTGTCCCATTTCGTGTCGACTGATGTAGGAAACATTATTTCCTACCTTTCGATAGGTCTCTTCCTATCGACTTCAACACTCTATCTAGGAAGAAGACCCAGAAACACTTCAATGCCTTGGTACTTGCAGACATCAGTGGTAGGTCACCTTGTGTTTGATCAGGGGTTTTCATTATTGGCTCCTGGTTAAACGATTCTACGAGTGTTCGACAACAAAAACATTTTTCACACTCGTTAGATTGTATTGTGCATCTTGGAGACCATCACCATTATTGGTGGCCATCCTCGCATCTGTTAACGGTCTCCATTATTGACTGGTAATTAGACGATTTCGTGCATGTTCGACATCAATTCCTATATTCTTATATATCGATCTATGTTGTTGTGGTGAAGCGGAAATAAAGACCTTGGGTAGAGGCTTGCATCACTCAACCTTGTTTCCTCTCCCAAGTTGTGTTTATTGTTTTTTGGAGACATCTCACTAGAATGATCCTATTATGACATAGGTTCTGCATTGTGCTTATCGGTGGCCAACATCATCATATATCTTTTCTAAGAAAATGAATCTGACATAGCTACTGAGCATTGGAATGCCCGACTCAGGACATGATTTTAGCTATTTTATATATATATATATATATATATATATATATATATATATATATATATATATATATATATAGATGTGTGTTGTATCAGGTTTCTCGTTCCTGCTCGAAGCTCCGATCCTCTCTCTCTTTTTCCCAAAGAAAAGTATAGTTAAATATAAAGTATTTCGGCCATCATCACAGCCTCTGATATCACACTTTAGGTGGCATCTGTTATATAGGAAAATGACCTCCTCATCAACTCAGAGGAGAAAGACATGATGACTAAAGGACTGGCCAAGTTAACAGTCCCAGTTGTCAAGCTAGCGCTGCCTAAACACTAGCAACATGCTTTATAAAGCTTCCTAGCAGGGTTAAGGGTGAGTTAGTGCCCAAAGTAACTATGTCTATTACCTCAGGAAGAGCGTTAGTGAACTCTAATGAGTTTCTATGGGTCAACGGAACGAGTTGGCTGAGACAATATCCATAGATTCTCTCCTATGTTAGCTCATAAAAGCATGGAAACATCAGAACTCAATCTGTTTGGGGGAATTACTAATTCCTAACGGAGTATGCAAATGGGAAAGAGCATAAAGGCATGGAAATATCACTGCTTTTTCCTAATGGAACTCATGAAGGACTTGGCAACCCTAACCTCACATGCTATATATGAAAGGCTAGGGCCATTGTAAAAAAGGTCAAACCATTTGAAAGGATTGCCTATTTGACTGTCATGCAGAGTCTTAGACTAAGGCATCAGAAGAGGTTAAGAAGGGAGAGAGAGAGAGGAGCTAGAGGGGTAAGGGAAGGCTGATGAAACTGATGGTTGTAATCACTCTTTCTACATCAATATCGAACTGCAGTTGTGTTGACCACTCTGAGATGTTGATAGTATGACTTGTTTATATGTTTATTCAATATCATTAGCATGAGTGGCTTAGTTATATGCAACTAGATATCTTTGTATGTTCATACATTGTTTATAAAGGTTTTATGATGTGATATTATGCTTGTCTTTTCTATGTGCAGGTTTTGATCTGGAGCCGGCTCAGGGGTCTTCTGCCTAGCTGCATTGCACTCTCTAGCAACACCACACTAACGCTCGAGGTAATAACTCCTTCCCAATTTGATATTTGTTTGTTAAACATATAAATGCATGTATCTTTGTGATAGTTGCAGCTAATCTGACTATCTGCCAAGGATCCCAGGAAGATCCTTAAGGGTTTCTACATCAACAAACACCCGTGCATTAATCCCTATAGTAGTGAATATGGCCTAAGAGAGCTAAAGCAATATTGGGACCCATGGGCAGGTTGTCTGAGTGGTTGTCTTGTCTCCTAAGGGTTCTGTTGATGTTGTTGGATGATTGTATGTGATGTTTTGTCGATTCCACTTCCTTGAGGTCACGTAGGAGGTTGAATCTAATCATAGTAGCCTCTCGTCTCATGTTTACCTGGTTGGAATGTTTACTTTGGGTAGGCCTGAGAGGAGGGTGTTACAAAGTAGTATCAAAGCATGGTTTAGCTCTCAGACTAGATGGGTTGAATGTGTTAGTCATGCATGCATGTTAGTTTCATGTGTGTCTCTTACACTTATATACTTGTTACATTTGCTTGATGATTGATTAGGGTTGTAATATGGTTATCATGGAGAATTTGATCTTGATTTCATGAAACATATTTGTGATGAGCATGTTACTAGTTGCATATGGTTATATGTCTCTTATATGTTGATTTTGTGTTGCCTACTTATATCCCTGTACGTTATGTTACATTCTTGAATATTTGGATTACATGTATCAGTCTTGTAGGTTGATTGCAAGAACTCATCAATTATGTTCGACTACATGCGTTTATGCATGTTTGTAGTTGGTTAGGAATTGCTTATGCATATTGTTGGTTGCATTTAGAAATGTGTATAATGGAATAATGGTTGTTTTCATGCATGAGGTCATAGCATGCATTGTTGATATGGCCTTGTATTGATGACTAGACCCTAGCTAGAATGATGTTTATGAGTTGATACATTTACTTGCGTATGTCGGGATGTTGTTATGATTATGTTATACATGTATCACGTTGGTTTGGTGATCTTGAAAACAAGGTATCCTCCCTGATCTATACTAAGGTACGTTGATTTATTGTGATTCGGTTTATCTGACATATTATGCCTTGCAGGAAGAAATATCAAATGGCTAGCAAGATGGTTGACTATAGATACTCTCCCTATGAATCCAAAGAGAAGTATGGTGTTGGGAACTCTTCCAATTTGGTAGTGACACTAAGAATATTGAAGGAAGATATAAGGAGTTTTAAGGCAGATATTGACATAATCATAAAGACACATGTAAAGTTAGGAGAAGTAAATGCATTGATACTCTGGATCTTGTCAGATTTGCAGCAGCAAGGACCACTTCGGATTAGTCATGAGAAGGAGGATAAAACTAATGGGGCATACAACAATAGATCGGATTGCGGTCACCGATTAGATAGAGAGGAAACAATCCAAGATGGAAAGTTATTGGACACTTCGGAGAGGAGAAGGGATAGACACAAGTATGATTCTAGTTCTAATTTAGATAGGCATTATGATCATCACCATTATCATCCTTGTAGGATGAGTGATAGAGGATACTTTCTAGATGAGTTTAAGAAAGAAAAGAAACCTAATTTTGATGGAGAGGTAAAGAGATCATAGGATGTAGAGGCTTGGTTACTTAGTATGAAGACGTTCTTCGGGTTGCATGACCAGTTAGAGAACATGAAAGCTATTGTGGCTACTTTTAGTCTTAAAGGTAAAGTAGACATCTGGTGAGAAGATGTGAATAATGTTAGGGACATAAATGAGGAAGTTCTGAGTTGGAGTGAATTTGAGCAGTTATTCAGGAAAAGGTATCTGTCGAAGAGATACTTAGATGACATGGCAAAAGAATTCTATGAACTAAAGATGGGATCCATGAAAGATGATGAGTACACCAGTAAGTTCTTGGAACTGTTGAGGTATGTGCCTTACCTCAAGGAGGAGAAGGCTAAGATTTAGAAATTCATTAATGGTCTACCAGTTGCATTCAAAGATAGGATTGAATTCAATGAGCCTAGATCATTAGAGGACGTCATTCGAAAGCTAAAGAATTTCTATGAACAATTGAGGCGCAACACAAAGACTAAGCCAAGCTGGAGAGGTAATATAAAGAAAAAACAAAAATGGGATAAAAAGCAAGCAAAGGCCATAGGGTACAGATAACAAGGAGAATGTTGTAGCACCTAAGAGGCTCAATGCAACAGATAGTGGATAGGGACATCGATATGAGGAAAAGAATAAGGAAAAAGGCTGGAAGCCTATATAATGTTGGAGTTGTGGCAAAGATCATCGTAGGAGAGATTGTCTGCAAAATCAAGGTAGTAGACATCAGATATACAATACAAAGGAGGCACAAACTGTTGGTTATGTTTGTTAGAGTATTCCATGTATCTATGCAGCCCTGGATACAAACAAGCAGATCATCAAGAATATATCATAGAGATGGACGGTAAGCTTTGTGATCAAGTTATTTCTATTTTGATTGACCCTGGATCTGATTATAGTTATGTTAGTCTTGACTTGGTGGATAAGTGTGGTTTGAATAAGGAGTTTGATGCAAAGTCTTGGTTAGTGCAGTTGGCTACATGTACAAAGAAGCAAGTTCATCATTGGGTAAGAGCTTGCGTATTTTATTTGAATGGTATGCCTACCACAACACATTTGAATGTTTTACCATTGGGTTCATACAATATGTTATTGGGCATGGATTGGTTGTATCTACATAGAACCAAGGTTGACTTCTATGACAAAGCTATTGAGTGTGTTGATGACAATGGAGAACCAAGAGTATTGCAAGGTAATAAGAAATCCACATCAGTTAGGATGATTATGACTATGCAAGAAAAGTGAAGCTGCAGGAAAGGGTGCAAGTTATTTGTAGTACAAATTTTTAGTGATAAGGATAAAGAGGTTGAGGATGTAGATGCGTTGAACAAGTACCCAATTTTGCAGCAGTTTCAAGATGTATTCCCTGGGGAAATTACAAAGTTTCCACCTCACAGTGAGGTATATTTTTCTATTGAGCTAGTGCCATGGGCAGCTCCAACATCTAAAGCACCTTATAGGATGAGCACACCTGAGTTGGTTGAGTTAAAATTGTAGTTGAAGGAAATGTTGGACAAGGGGTACATTAGGCCAAGTGTATCACCTTGGGGCGCACCAGTCTTGTTTGTAAGGAAGAAAGATGGTACTCTCAGATTATGCATTGACTACAGGCAGTTGAACAAAGTGACTATCAAGAATAGAAACCCTTTGTCGAGGATTGATGACTTGCTTGATCAGTTTAAGGGAGCAACAATGTTCTCGAAGATTGACTTGAGATCCAGATATCATCAGGTATGCATCAAAGAGGAGGACATTTACAAGACTGCGTTTAGGACCAAGTATGTGCATTATGAGTTTGTTGTAGTTCCATTTGGCTTAACTAATGCTCCAACTACATTCATGTGTTTGATGAATAGTTTGTTGCGTCCATATTTGGATAATTTTTTTATTGTGTTCATTGATGATATACTGGTATATTCCAAAAATGAGGAAGATCATGTCGAGCATTTAGCAGTAGTGTTGAGTTTGTTGAGAGAGCATCAGTTGTATGCTAAGCTCAGCAAGTGTAGTTTCTTTCAAAGTGAGGTACATTACTTGGGACATGTTGTCTCCAAGGAAGGCATTGCAGTAGATCCAGAGAAGATAAGAGCCATCATGGAGTGGGTAGCTCCTAAGAATGTGGATGAAGTGAGATCTTTCATGGGTTTGGTAGGCTATTACAGGAGGTTCATCAAGAAATTATCACAAATTTCTTATCCTATTACATCCTTGCAGAGGAAAGGTAAGAAGTTCAAATGGACTGAGGAGTGTGAGGCTAGCTTTGAGCAACTTAAGTAGTTGTTGACACATGCACCAGTACTACAGATTGCAGATCCAGATAAGGAATTTGTGGTATGCACAAATGCTTGCAAGAGAGGGCTTGGTGGATTCCTTATGTAGGACAGACAGGTGGTATGTTATGAGTCCCAAAAACTAAACGAGCACAAGAAGAACTACCTGACGCATGATCTTGAGTTAGTAGTGATTATACATGCACTAAAGATGTGGAGGAACTATCTTCTTGGCAGGTGTTTTGTGCTTATGAGTGATCACATTGGGTTGAGGTATTTGTTTGACTAACTAAATCTGAATGCCAAGCAGGCTAGATGGTTGGCCACGATCATCGAGTTTGATTTTGAGATCAGGTACATCAAAGGTAAGGAGAATAGGGTGGCAGATGCCCTCAGTAGACGGATATAGGTGAATCACTTAGAAAATATGAGTTGTTGTGGGACAGATTGATAGGACATGATCTTGCGGGCAGGACAACAGGATGTCAGATATATGGAGATTGTGCAGTGGTTGCAGCAGGGTACAAGTACAGGTATAATTACAGGTGATGGTATAGTTACAGGTACAGGTGCAAGTGCAAAGGACTTAGACTATTGTCTTGCAGAAAATGGATTGGTCAGGTTTCGAGACAAGATATATGTGTCAGATGATAGTGACCTCAAGAAGTTGATCTTGAGGGAGTTTCATGTGAAACCAGATTCAGGTCACCCAAGTTACTAGAAGACATTGACAACAGTAAAAAGATCTTGCTATTGGCTAAATTTGAAGAGGGATGTAGCAGAGTTTGTGGCTAAATGTTTTGATTGTCAACAAGTGAAGGCATAATGTAAATATCTAGGTGGACTATTATAGCTGATTGTGATTCCAGAATGGAAATGGGAGGTCATTTCCATAGATTTCATTACAGGGTTGCTGAAGACAGTGAAGCAACATGAATCCATCATGGTCATTGTGGACAAGTTAAAAAGGTTTGCACACTTCATTCCGGTGAAGTCTACATACTCATATAGCGATGTGGCATAGGTATTCATCAGAGATGTGGTTAGACTACACAGTCTTCCAAAGAAGATTGTGTAAGACAGGGATGTGAAGTTCAATGCCAATTTTTCAAAGGATTTATTTGCAAGTTTGGGCACAGAGTTGGCCTTCAGCACAACTTATCATCCACAAACAAGTGGACAGACAAAAAGGTTCAATAGGATATTGGAGGACATGTTGAGGATGTATGTGATGAATCAACAGCGGAAGTGGGAAGAGCATCTCCCCTTGGTAGAGTTCACATACAACAACAGTTATCAAGAGTCATGTCATTGTATGGATGAAGTTGTAAGACTCCCATTAGTTGGAGTGTTCCAGTTAGTAGGGTATTGATTGGACCAAGTATGTTGGCAGACATGGAACAAGAGATGTAGGTGATCAAGAAAAATATTAAGGTAGCACATGATAGGCAAAAAAATTATGCTGACAGGAATAGGTTGTTCAAAGAGTTCCAAGTTGGGGAATAGGTTTACTTTCGTATCAAACCAAAGAAGAGCTCCTTACGGATCAGATCATTTTCCAAGCTGGCACCACGGTTTTGTGCACCCTTCAATATTACTGAGAGGATTGGGCCAATAGCCTATCGACTTGCACTACCTCCGACAGTGAAAGTCCATGATGTTTTCCATGTCTCATTACTTAAGAAGTATGTTAAAGATGTTGATCATGTAATTGACTGGTCTGTATTGTAGGTGGAACCAGATGGAGAATTCCAGCTGAAGCCTCAGTGTATATTGCAGAAAAAGGTGCTCATGCTCCAAAACTGAGCAATAGAGCAAGTTAAAGTGCAATGGAAGCACTTTGGGTCCGATGAAGCTACATGGGAGATGATAGATCAGACGAGGGCTATGTATCCTTCCTTGTTTTCCAGTTGAGGCAAAGCAACTTGATATTGTGCTTTGGTACTTACTTATGGTGGTTTGGTATATGCTTTATGATGGTTTGGTTTTTGCTTTATGGTGGTTTGGTATATGCTTTACGATGGTTTGGTATTTTCTTTATGGTGGTTGATATATGCTTTATGATGGTTCAATATATACTATATGATGTTTTGATATATGCTTAGATATGGTGCTTAGTATATGTTTTGATATATAATTTGGTATATGATTTGGCATATTTTTTGGTATCCATATTTTGATGATGTTGCTATATGTACACCTGTGTATGGATGTAAATACCGTAACGAGCTATGTTATAAATCTCCACTATGCATTATAGGCATCATGTTATTATGTTATCATGGTGTTATTATGATATATGAGTTGGAACTCAATAGGATGATCATTGTAAATACATTATAGAGTTGTGTTATAAAGCTCCATTATGCGGTATGTTGTCATGATTTTTTTCTCTTAAGCAGATTTTTCATTGTATATACTGCATCGAGTTGTGTTATAAAGCTCCATGAGCAATACATATTATTTTAGTAGGTTGAGGTATATGTGTGATTGAACACCGAGGACGGTGTCCCCCAAGGGGGAGGGTCATGTAACAACCCTGTTGAAAATTCCATGTAATAAAAGTTAAAAACAATAACCACGGTCGATGTGACACTTATTCCAAGTTGAATGTTGTACAAGACATCTTGGGGGGTGTTCATTTGGTTGTTTATGGCTAAGGAAATTGGCAAAGGCAATGGATAAGTCATTAAAAGGAAAAAAGGAATTTTTGGCACATTTATTTATGGAAATAATGGAAATTAGGAGAAAAGGAGGTGAAAGGTCATAGGTTGCATGTGAGGTGGAAAATGAAGGAAAATAATGGAAAATGAAGAAAATAGAGGTCTCATCCACAAAAAGGATTATGAGGATTAGTTGTTAACCTTTTGGCAGTTTAGTGTTTGAACTCTCTCTCTCTCTCTCTCTCTCTCTCTCTCTCTCTCTCATACTCTTGGATACTTAGATTTTTCTTGTAGCACTCTTGGAGAGTGTGGCATACTTAGATTCTCGGAGCAAGAAGGAAAAGGAAGAGTGGGAAAGCACAAGAAGGCATTGGCATCAACAACCACGTCATATTTTCTTGCAAGTACCGAATTGCATGTATGATTTCTTCACTAGTGTTGGCATGCATGGCATATGCATGTGGTTTCTTGGTTGTGATATGTCATTGGCATGGAGGATTGCATGGATCGACAGTGGATTGCCTAGCCTTGTCATTTCCTAGATAGCCACGGTGATTGTGGGTTATGTTCATTGTTTGCTCTTGGTTGGCTCTCATGTTTCTTGAGTTGAGTTATTAGTCCTAGAAGCCCTGGTTGAAAAAATGCTCTGGAATCCCTGTAACAACTTGGGTTGAGTTACTAGTCCTGGAAGACTTGTTTGGAAAAATTATCTAGAATCCCTTAGTGGGTTGAGTTACTAGTCCTGGAAGCCTTGGTTGGACAAATTCTCTGGAAGCCGTGTATAAGATGTGGGCTGAGTTACTAGTTCTCGAATCCTTGGTTGGACAAATGCTCTCAAAGGCTTGGATGAAGACCAATTTGATGATGGTTTTGTGATGCCTGACCCTGAGGTGGAATCAATGTTTGATTGGTTGAGGTGGATGGCCTATGGAAGCCCTGGATGGGTTTTGATTGATGTGTTCTATGAGATCCCACATTCATGCTTGGAATATGGCACGGGGGTGAATGAATGAAAAGAGATTTGGCTCGGCCATTCTATGGTCAGGTGGAACGTGGTAGTCCCATCTCTAGTTGGTTTATTGCATTCATTAATGATAAATTCAATCCCTTGATTTTCATGTGTAAAGGTACTAATGTATATATGGATTTTGATGGCTGATATGTTTATTGTATTTCTATTCCTACTATGTTGGTTATATGCACATTTTATGACAACAACTATGTATGGCTCTCAACATTTTTTTAGTTTTATATGAATGGATAATGTGTCTATAACCTAATAGACGAATATGCGGTAAATGGGATGAGGGAACAATGGTTCATAGTGATTCTCAGATAATTATGATATCCCTACACTTAATTCTGTTGTTTACACCTGTAGGTTACACGTCGATGATGTTTTTGATGAAATTCCTGTCATGGCTAGTAGGGGTCTAGTTAATGTCTTGATCAACTATTCAATTTTTCATCATTGTTTCCCTGTACCTTACTACATTTTGAGCTTTCATTCCATTCTAGGCAATGGATTGGGCTCTTGGCCTGAGAAAGTGGCTTAATTCCCAGGGTTTCCACAGTCGCTGGAAAGCAAGCCTATGAGAGTGACTTTAGGCTTCTGGACACTCCCTTTCCTATAGCATGAGAGAGACTATGGCCTAAGGGACTTGTCTCCTGAGGGTTATGTTGATGATGTCAGATGACTGTATGTGATGTTCCATCGATTCCATTTCCTTGAGGTCACATAGGAGTTTGAACTTGATCATAGTAGCCTCTCATCTCATGTTTACCCAGTTGGCATGGTTACTTTAAGTAGGCCTGAGCGGAGGGTGTTACAAATGGGCTCATGTAGGTGGGATCTAAGTAAAACCCGTGAACCTCGCCTGAAAAATAACATTTTTTTTTTCATATTTTAAAAGGTATACATAGGTGCAGTGTTATACGACCCATGTATGTACATGATTTAGTGTGGGAAGAGTCGCGTATGGAATTTGAAATATTGTTCTTTCATATAAGATCAAGTCTACATGGGAAAATGGTTTCCCAAGGCCATAAAAGAGCATCAATTCTATAGGAGTGCTAAATGATTCTATAATAGCGATGTCATCCACATTCATCTCTTGTGGACGCATCAGACACACCCTTTCTAAGAAAAAAGACACCAAAATGGATGCACAACACAATTTTTTTAGTTGGCCTATCTTACACTTAGTCATCTAAGCTTTCATGTTGATTGCTAGACCTTCACACTAGTCGAAAACAGTGGGCCAAAATGTGGAGTTGCACTTCCTGCGATATGGGTGATAGTGAATAAAACAATTATTAGTGGAAGATGTGGTACATTCTTGATTAGAATAATACCATTGTTTTTTCTTGTTCCTGTAGAACAATATTGGATGATATACTCATCAGTAGTTTCACTACCTCCCATGAAACTAGCTAGTGAAACTTGAGCTCCTCTTCTTGAGAACCCAATCAAAAAATATATGTCTTACACATCATTGGTGATGGTGTGGACACCAACTCAAAATAGTTACTCATTTGCATCTTACATCCTAACTAAGTGTTCCAATAACTATAACTAAGGTCTCATTCCAAGAATCAAGAAAACATGAATTAACCCACACTCACAAAGAGTTAGCAATGTATTTTTACCATTGGTTGTAATTAAATCTTTCGCTTCATGCTATTTTTGTCTCCACTCCAACATATTGCTAATCAAACAACCTGAAAAAACACGGGGACAACGTATTAGCTAAGTAGCATGAATAATTTTCATTTTTCCCACTCAAAAGCTGAAAAACCTTTTTTCCTCGATGATATTGTTCCTATCTAGTTAGAGACAAGTGATAATGTCTCACTTTTCCTAATTAGGACCTATGACAACCCTAGAGTGTGGTAGTTCCTGATACAGGAAAGGTGTGACACATGAAGGGCACATTTTCCCTCCAATTGAAAGGTATAGTTTGATTGAAACCATCAAGAAAGTTTGAAATAAAGACATAAAAATCGAGAGGGACTCGAGACCTCTTACCTTGAAGATATGAGACTGCAAATCATCCATTGGAATGCTCGAAATCGCTCCCTAAAATCAAGCTAAAAATGAGGTTTTTTTGACCTTGAAGATTAGTAAAATCCAAAAGGTAAAATACAATGACTTTTGTCCTTTTTAAAGCAATGAAACCATTTTTTGTTATTTTATTTTACCATTTTGTTTAATTTTCCTTAGTGCAGTTGAATTTTATTTTAATTTTTAATACATTTTTGGGTAGGCTTGATGTTTTTGGTCATTTAAGTATGTTCATATTATAGGTTATACCATAGAGTGAAATTTTTTGGCATGGGCATACTGTTATCCTGTTCTTGACTCAATAAATTTATGAAAAAGTTCCTCACTGGAGTTTTATTTTTTTATTTTTTTATGCAAAACTATTGAAATATGGAAAATCATCAAGCTTTACTTTCTCTAGGCTTGTTAAAATTTTATGATAAAATTATTTGACGAGTTATATTTTATCCTTTTTTTTAACTCTCTAAATCTAAATGAAAAAGGTAACCTTGGATTTTTCTTTTCATTTCCTTTCCAAACTCTAAATGTGAAAAAGATATCAAATGATTCCTTCATTGGACTCGTAAAACTTAAACAAAGAAGGACCCATTTGTAAATTGGGACTGAACCACTCCTTCATAGGGTTCGTTAAAAATACTACTATGGAATTGTCTGAAGGATGAGCTTATATGCTAAAAATATTTTATCCTCTTCAAGCTCACTTAAAAATAAAGAGGTGCTTTCCAGAAATGGTGGGGGAAATTTGGGAAGGGAATATATATCGTCTCTTGTTACATATCCATTTGGGCACATCATGGTCACCAATTTGTTTTGGATAACATGTTATCTACGGATAAATATTAATTCCATAGATAAGTAGCCATATCTAGAACAATAGTTTAAAGCACTTTAGCCTTTTCCTATAAGCAATAGATAAGACAAAGAAGATGATAAGACCTACCTGTAGTTTTGACTTCCCCTTGTCTCCTTTGTGTTGATCCTATCGCTCCTTCCCGTACTTAACACACTTGAGATGTACCTGTAAAAATCAACAAAATACAAAGAACCGATCAAAGCAAAAGATCTATTGAATACAAGTAAATGGAATCAAATACATTCACACATATAAGCATCATATAACAAGATAAGCATATGGGGAAAAGGTTCAAATAATTTATTGAATAGAAGAAGGAATCACTCCCATCATCCAGACCAGTGTTTTAGGGCTCATCAAACCATAATTTCAGTTGCTGCATGCCTTAAAAAAGTCACCCTTTTGAATGCCTCCTTCTCAGACAGTTTCATGACTTGAAGACATCCTGAAATGACCTCTAAAGGGACCAACGTAGGTAGGCCCATGTAAGGGTGTGCTGCAGAGCATTTGAGTCCATGCTAGGGTGCTCTATAAAGAACTTAAGCCCTCTTTCACCTATGCTGGGCAAGATTGAGCGAAATTCACATAGCGTTTAGGGAATATTCTTATCTTTTGGAGTCATCTAGAATTTTCCCTCACTTATCAACTCCTATGAGCTCAAAAATGGATGAGGAATGAGTTAAGATGCATCCTATCCTCTCATCCCTTCCTCCATGGAACTAATTCTAAGTATGGAAGGCCATTCAATACCTCCATTTATGACATAACCTCCTTCATCCTTCTATAAATTGAACACTCATCTAAGTGATCAGCGGCTGGACTTTGATGAATTGTAAGGAGATAATGTTAGTTTGAGAATTGAGACTATTGTAAGTGTTGTTATGCTATCGAAATGTCATGCTTATGATGTGATGTGGATGGAACCAAATCTGGAGGAGTGACTTCGAATCATGCTTTATGGTTGTAATTATTCCTTCTATTCAATAAAGTATTTACACCTTTTTCCATATGCTTATCTTGATATGTGATGCTTATATGTGGGAATGTATCTGTTATGAAACCAGCTCACAAAAAGATAGAAAAGAGAGATCCACGCCTTAGAATTCAGCCTCTTCGAGGGGGCAACCTCCTTTACATTACATAAATGAACAATTCTTGGATGATACAAATGAAAAACCTCCTTTCTATATATAGGAGTCTAAGGGTCCAATATAATCAGAGCCGACCTAACAATAATATATAAGCCACAAAAATAACAATAGAGGGATTCTATGGGGCACAATAATAACAATATGGGGGTATAGGGGCACAACAATATAAATAAGGGGTATAACTACAATAGTAATGGGGTAATCACTAGTATTATAGGGACCCAACATGCCCCTCTCCTTCAAAAAGTGTTGTCCTCAACGCTTGAGTAGTTCTGGATACTTCTGCATAAAATTCTCATCCTCCCATGTGGAATCTTCAGCGGATAAGTTCTTCCACTTGATAAGATACTCTGAAATTGATCGATTTCGTAGCTGTCGAGTTCTTGTTTCTGTGACTGCTTCCGGTTCCAATATAATTTTTCCTTCCTCGTCAAGTTCTGGCAATATTGTTTGAACTGGGAGCTTGTCGCCTATAACCTTCTTTAAACATGAAACATGGAAAACTGGGTGCAATCGAGAAGCTGCAGGAAGCTCCAATTTGTATGCCATAGTACCAATCTTTTGCAACACCTTGTACGGACCATAATACTTTGGTGATAATTTATTATCCTTCTTAGCTTGCTTGAGGGACATTTGCTTATATGGTTGTAGCCGTAGGAATACCCAATCACCTACATCAAAACTTCTTTCACTGCGATGTTGATCTGCCTGTTGTTTCATTCTATTTGTGCCAACACGAGGTTATCCTTTAAGAGTTGGAGGACTTGTTGTTGATGTTCGATGTGATGTTCCACTGCCTGAACCTTAGAATTTTCTCTTAAATATGATGTGATGGATGGTGGTTGATACCCATAAAGTGCCATAAATGGGGTCATTTTTGTTGCTGTATGGAAGGAAGTGTTATACCACCATTCAGCCAGAGGCAACCATTTGACCCATTGTGTCTGTTTATCAGATACAAAGCAACGAAGATATCCTTCCAAACATTTGTTTACTATCTCAGTTTGCCCATCAGATTGAGGATGATAAGATGAGCTATGAGCTAACTGAGTACCAAGACAAGAAAATAATTCTGTCCAAAAATTTCCAGTGAAAATGGGATCTCTGTCACTTACAATAATCTTTGGGTTTCCATGTAGCTTTTGAACTGTTTCCATAAATGCAGTAGAAACTGTACTGGCTTTAAATGGATGTGATAATGCACAAAAGTGTGCATACTTGGTAAGTCTGTCAACTACCACCATGATGACACTCTTTCCCTCAGACTTGGGTAAACCTGTGATAAAATCCATTGAAACCTCCTCCCAACGTTGGCTTGGAATGGATAAAGGTTGTAATAGACCCGGTGTCTTAATTGTTTCAACTTTATTTTGTTGGCAAACCAAACATTCCGCCACAAACTTTTGAATATCTGATTTAAGGCCATCCCAAAAAAATTCCTTCTTAACCCTGTGGTAAGTTTTTAAAAATCCTGAGTGCCCTCCTAAGGGAGAAGTGTGCAATTCCATAAGAATCTTTTGTTTTAGCTGGGAATTCTTACAGAGGTATAAGCGATCTTTGTACCATAACGAATCATTTTTCCAGCTAAATGTATCAGAAGTACTGGAATCTTGTTGTAGCTTTCGAATAAGTGCCCACACTTCTTCGTCATTCTTCCATTCCTCCCTTGCTTCGTTTATCCAATCTGGTTGGATAATAGAAATGGCACACAACAATGCTTCCACATCCTCATCCTTTCTTGAGAGTGCATCTGCCACCACATTTTGCTTCCCTTTTTTGTAGATGATTTCAAAGTCATAACCCAACATCTTTGTGACCCACTTTTGTTGCTCTTCAGAGGATAATCTTTGTTCTAAAAAGTATTTAAGGCTATCATGATCCGTTTTTACCTTGAAGTGTCTTCCCATTAGGTAGGGTCGCCATTTCTTAAGTGCATGGAGTATTGCCAACATTTCCTTCTCATAAATAGCTTTGCTTAAAAACTTTCCCTTGATTGGACGACTTTCAAAAGCAATGGGTCTTTCATCTTGCATTAGAACAGCACCAATTCCATTTCCTGAAGCATCACATTCCACAATAAAGGTTTTTGTGAAGTCCGGTGTAGCTAAGACCGGTGCTTGGCACATTGCCTCTTTAAGATGTTCAAAGGCCTTTGTTGCTTCCGAGTCCATGAAAATGAATCTTTCTTCAATAATGTTGTTAGAGGTGCTGCTATTCTCCCATAATTCTTAACAAACTTGCGATAATACCCTGTCAACCCAAGAAATCCTCGCAGATGCTTTATGGATGTGGGGATTTTCCATTCCTTAATGGCTTTAATTTTGCTAGGGTCTACCTTAACTCCTTCATGAGATACAATATGACCCAAATATTCCACCTCCTGGACTCCAAAGAAACATTTGGATCTTTTTGCATATAATTGTTTCTCCTCCAATAGTTGTAGCACCCTGTCAACATGTTCAACATGATCCTTCCAAGACTTGCTGTAGATTAGTATATCATCAAAAAATACTAACACAAATTTTCTAAGGAATGGTTTGAAAATTGAATTCATCAAACCTTGAAATGTTGAAGGTGCATTGGTAAGGCCAAAAGGCATGACCAAAAATTCATAATGACCCTCATGAGTTCTAAATGCTGTTTTCGGAATGTCTTCAATCTTCATTCTGATTTGATGATATCCCGAACGAAGATCCAACTTGGTGAAGTAAATTGATCCATGCAATTCATCCAGTAATTCATCAATAACAGGAATGGGGAACTTATCTTTAATAGTGAGCTTGTTGAGCTCCCTATAATCTGGACACATGCGCCATGATCCATCCTTCTTGTGCACCAATACTACTGGAGCTGAGAAAGAACTTTGACTCGGTTGAATTATACCAGCCTCTAGCATTTCTGCAACCATACGTTCAATTTCACTTTTTTGGACATAGGGATATCTGTACGGCCTGATGTTTGGAGGAACACTTCCTGGAATCAGATGAATAGCATGATCATGATCACGCATAGGTGGGAGACCTTTGGGAGTCTCAAATACCTTGGAATGATTGTCCAGGACTTTTTGGAGATCTGGAGAAATAGATGATTCCAATGTGGAAACATCTAGCGAACATAATTGTGCAATTACACCTCTTTGCTCCTTTTTTAGAAGCTTTGTCATACCATTAGAGCTGATTATCTTTCCTGGTTTCCCTGCAATACCCCTTAATTCAACTTCCTTTCCTTCCACAGAAAATTTCATGAAAAGTTCTTGAAAATTAAAAGCTATTGTACCCAAGGATTGTAGCCATTGGACTCCTAGTACAACATCAGCACCTCCCATTGGAATGGAAAGCATTGGGCTAGTCAATACATATTCTCCCATGGATAGCTTGATATTATGGCACTTTCCAGAACAATTTATTGTTCCTCCATTTGCAATCATCACTTGACACTCTGGTGCTGGATATAGGAAGCAATTCAATTCTTTTGCTACCCTACAATGAATAAAATTGTGGGTGCTTCCTGAATCAATCAACACTATTACCTTTTTCTTCTTGATTTGTCCTTCTATCTTGATGGTTTGAGGAGTGGTAATTCCCGCCAATGCATTACAAGATATGGTCGGATTTATTTGTTCTTCATCTAGGCTTTGTTCCTGGAATATATCCTCTTCTTTTGACCTTTCTTGCTCCTTTTCTTCTTCCTCTTCACAATCTATGTAGAATAATTTCTTCTCAGCACACTTATGACCTTTTGTGTATTTGCTATCACAATTGTAACAAAGCCCTTTTGCTCTTTTTTCTTCCAATTGTTGTGGTGTCAACCTTGTAGGTTGTGGAAGACTATGGGCAACAACACTTCCGTCTTTATAGTTGTGAATGGTATGCTTCCTAGTTGCCATAATTTTGCTTTCCATTTTTCTTGCTAACCTGAATGCCTTCTCTAATGAATCAGGTTCCCAAAGGCGCACATCATGTTGGATATTATCCTTTAAAGACCCTATGAACACATCAATCCTATGCTCCTCTGGAATATCTTTTACCCTTATGTTCAATTTTTGGAACTCCTCAATGTGCTCCATTATTGAACCCTTTTGTTTGAGACTTATCAATTGGCTAAAAAAAGTGTTGCTTTTTGTATCCTCATAATGTGCTATCAATTCTTCCGTAAAAATTGCCCAAGTGATAAATTGTTTACGAGAACAAAGCCATTGATACCATACAAACTGATTTGGTTCCAAATATAAAGTTGCCATACGTACCTTTTGTGTGTTTTGCACATTATTGAGATCGAAGAATTGCTCCATCTGTAATATCCATGTGGCGGGATCCTTGCCATCAAACTTCCTCATATCGATTTTTGGAACATGGTGAGTCTTCGATCCAACATTAGATCTATGGAATCATGATTAACATTTCTTTTGTTCTCATCATGAGTTTCCTTTACTACCTTTTCACCATTAGTGACCCTTTCTTGTAGCAACTTCTTCAATTCATCCATCTTATCATCCATGCCATCAAATTTAGCATCAATCTTAGCTTCCATGCCATCCATCTTAGCTTCCATGCCATTTATCTTAGATTCCACGCCACTTATCTTAGCTTCTGTTAGCTTTTGTGAGCGTGACATTTGTTGCACTTGTTCTTGTAATTTTGATATATCATGTAGCATTTCTTCCTCTTCTTCATGAGTCATGCTAGAGCTTTCAGGTTCCTTACTAGGTGTTTGCATTTTCTTTCCTCGGGGCATCAGTTACCGATAATAATGCTTTACTATGCCCTTTGAATTCCGTTAAACCAAGCTTACACAAAAATTTAAAAAAAACTACACACCTTTTTTCACTTTATAGAAGCCTGATATTGAATCTGATGTATCTCTGTAATTTCAGATCATCCAATTCTGAAATTGCTACCTGTAGTAGCCTTCTGCGTCCTCTTTCCAATGCCACAAGTCTGAGCCAAATTGGATTCTCCAAGGAAGAGTTATGTGAAATCTCCCACAGTGACTTGCTTTTAGACTGGTTCAGTAGAGCGAACTTGTACGACGTGCCACGAGTCACTGTTTCAACCTTTGAATCTAAAACACACATACAAGAAACTACAGTCCGTCCTCTTTCTGTACCTTTTTACGAAATTTCAATCCGATCCTCAGAGAGAGAGTTATGACGATTTTCCCCAGGTCACCTGTTTTGAATGTAATTCAGGAGTCTGCAAAAAGACCAACTTCCTCAGATCATATCTCCGAAATATCGCGAGAAAAGCTCTGAAATTCGGACCCAAGGTTCAGCGCCAATTCTTCTCAAATGGGTTTTTTTTGCGACTTCTGAAACGTCACAGAAAAAAAGTTATAGCGAAAATGCCACGATGACCTGTTTGGAGCAGCGAAACCCTAGAATCCAAAGCTCTGATACCAAATGTTATGAAACCAGCTCACAAAAAGATAGAAAAGAGAGATCCACGCCTTAGAATTCAGCCTCTTCGAGGGGGCAACCTCCTTTACATTACATAAATGAACAATTCTTGGATGATACAAATGAAAAAACCTCCTTTCTATATATAGGAGTCTAAGGGTCCCAATATAATCAGAGCCTACATAACAATAATATTGTAGGCACAAAAATAACAATAGAGGGATTCTATGTGGCACAATAGTAACAATATGGGCACTACATGGGTACATCAATATAAATAAGGGGTATAACTACAATAGTAATGGGGTAATCACTAGTATTATAGGGACCCAACAGTATCTCATTCCATTTACTTGTAATCAATAGATCTTTTGCTTTGATTGGTTCTTTGTCTTATGTTGATGTTTACAAGTACTTCTCAAGCGTGTTAAGTATGGGAAGGAGCGACAAGACTGATATAAAGGAGATAAGAGGAAAGCGAAAGTACAAGTAGGTCCTCTCATTCTCTTTGTATTATCCATTGTTTATAGAAAAAGGTTAAAGTGATTTAAACTGTTGTTATAGATATGGCTACTTATCTAGGGAATTAGTATTTATCCGTAGATACCAAATTCTCCAAAAGAAATTGGTGACTCCGCTGGGGAAGATCATCTTTCCTAGTAGCTTATCCACCTCCTAGGACACTCTTGCAGACCCTACTTGTGTTCATTGATTGTACTTCAGCTCTTTTGCATTGAATTTTGGTCAAAATTGTGTCAAATTGCCTGTTCAAATGACTTATTGTCACCAGCGCAGGCTTGTGAGGGACATAGTGCATTGCAGAGCACCCTTGGCTTAGGGACAGTACTATGAAGCACATTGTCTCCCATTCAGGGCTGCATTGATCCTCCTAGGGTCATTTTCCAACCTTTGGATTGAGTTTTAGCCAAATTTCCTTTGTTTGATTACTTACTGATTGCTCAATGAATGTCATGTCTTAGAAAACAAGTTTTAATCTCCTCTGCTAGCCCTACTTTGACTTGGTTGATTAATGTTTCTTAAATGTTTTCTTTCTCATTATCGATCCTAGTCAAAGTTAGATTATAGTCAATTAATCTTTGTTCGAAAGAAAGTGTCATAAAAGTATTATTTTCCTTTGAAATAGAATTGTCGTAAAGTCTTCGTTTTTGTTAAAGATTGATTGATTGTATGTGAATTAGTTTCCTTTTGTTAATATTCCCATTAAGGAAATCGAAAAAGAAATACATGCATTTTGCATTGAAAATGTTTGTGTGTGCTCATAAGAATAGTTTAGGGAAATTGTATTAGATGTGCTCTTTGCTCTTTGTCAAAGATCTGATTGCTCTATCCCTACTAGCTAAGGTTTTCATTGTTCAATTGAATGAAAATAATTCTTATCATATTAGTTGTATTTTAGGAATTGCAAACATAAATCATGTGGTGAACCTTGAAAGGAAAATTCTAAAGAAGATCAACTTAAAATTTATCTGAATTTACCTAATGGAGCATTGTCACCTAACAGAAAACATTTAGTGGTTCTAGGCTAGAGACGTGTTCAGGTGTCGTAAAACAAAGCAGTTGTTGCTAAGTTGTTTGCAATACATCCCGAGTGTGATACCTCATTCCACGTACGTGAGTATATCATAGCTCTTCCATGTACCTTCAGGTATATAGGGCGGTGTTATAGTATGTAAAGTATATGGGAATGCTCTCACTGTGCGGTTTTGCATTAGACAACACTTATATGGATTAGGCCTCCACGTACTTTTGGGTATATATGGGAGGACAAAACTAGGTTGCTATCCATCCTTAGGTAACTGATTCAGCCACCTTGTACACTGTGATACACCAAATACAACATTCGAGGAGATTTCTTGCTGGTACTTCTCGATTCGCCGAGAGGTATTCTGCAGTTCACAGTTGCTTGGTAAACCTTTTTCCTAGATTATCCTTCTTTTCTTTTGTTATGTTACTTTTATTAAAATAAAATTAATTGACCATGGATAACATCATCCACGCTCACTCCTTAGTTGATCTTAGGTTGAAACATATCGTGACAAATCCAGAGTCCACCGATCAAGGAATTCCTTTTGATGGGAATCCTAGTCCTTTTCCTCCTTTCGGAAATATTGGTGCTCCTTTTATGGATGCATTATCCCTATAGGGATTTACCATTGGCTTACCATTATGGTTGTTTTCAACCTCCTTGGTTCAAAATATCGTGATTTCTCTGTAATCGAGTACACCTCCAACAGGACAAAATCAACCTCCAATTGATCCTAAAGTTGACCCTTTGCCTTCTTCCTCGGTTGTTTCTTCCTCCCCTTCTTCCTCTTCACCTGGTAAAAGTATTGGTACTAGAAACCAAGTGGCTAAGAAGAAGAAGAAGAAGAAGCAAATTTAGCAGAGGGGTAACCAAGCAACCATTGCTTTAAATGCAATAACTAATGAGAAACCATTCGTCAAGCCTCACAAAGTTCGATATCCATGCAAACTTTGTGTGGGAGACCATATTATTAGAATTGTCCTGATATTCCTCAGGTCTTAGAAGAATGGTCTTCTCGTTCACATCATCCTGTGTCATCAACTTTTGGAGATCATTCTGGTGACACACCATCAACTAGTGGTAGTAAAGTTCATGGAAAGAAGGGTAAATTTAAGTTTCCCTATAGGTTATGTGAAGGGAATCACCCCATTCACCTTTTTCCCTATCTGGATGAAGCCAAAAAAGTGTTGGATAACCGTCCTGCTTCACTACAGTGACTTCCATCTGGTTACAGGAGACTCTCCCTTAATCCTTCACTAGTTGATGAATTGACTGACTCAAATCAACCATCGGTCAAACCCACTCTCTCTGAAAGTGAATCCTATGAGTCTATACCCGACCCAAATCAACAGGTCGAGGAAACAGTTGACCCAATTTCACCTTCAGTTAATCATACCTTTCCCGAAGAGAGTGAATATGATACCACTCAAGTTATTTTCATTTCTTCAGATTCTAATGCGATTGGGGGCAGTCCTCCTATTCCATCAAGACAGGAGGAAAATCCTCCCACTCTCATAACTCAAGGGGTGAATTCTCCCGTTTCTACGGCACCCCCTCCAAGTATTCTGGTCACTTCCTTTGATTGGAATCAACTGATAGGATGCCGTCTTCCTTCTTATGTGCCTTTCCAGATCATAGTATAGGTTTGTAATATGGTCATGCTTGGCACTATTATTGATGAAGGTGCATCAGTGAGTATCCTTTCCTCCACTGCTTGGCAAGCGCTCAGTTCACCGCCACTTGTGCCTATTACCTAGAATCTGTTGGCTTTTAACAGAGGAACCAGTCAACCATTAGGGATCCTTCCACAGTTGCCTATTACTTTGGGAGTAAAAATCATTTATCTGAATGTGATGGTAGTCCCAGGTCCTTTAGATTACAATTTACTTATTGGGCGTGACTATGTTTATGACATGGGAGCTATTGTTTCAACACTCTTTCAAGTGATTTGTTTCCCACATGAAGGAAAAATTTTCACCGTTGACTAGCTTTCATTTCTCAGTCCAAATATGGCTTCCAGTCAACCATCTTCCCTAAATGGTCCTTTTGTACCAATGGTATCATCCCCACCACGGGTTAATTATGTGGCAACCTGTTCCGTGCCTACATCAATGGATGATCAATTCCGTGATGTTGTACATTATGTACTGGGGGCATTGGAACCAAATCTCTCTAATGGATTCCTTGCTATGGATCCCTTCCAGAGAATTGTTCTCCCATATGATGAGAACCTCTTGGAAGTCATGACCTCTTATGAGTCGTGATCAAGGATATGAGGATAGTATTTTCACTATGTCAACCTCATTAAAAAATGAAACAGCTCCCATGAGGATAGTTCCTTGTCTTGTGTCAACCTCTTTAAAAAATGAAACCAAGGATATGAGGATAGTTCCTTGTCTTGTGTCAACCTCGTTAAAAAATGAAACCAAGGATATGAGGATAGTTCCTCATCTTGTGTCAACCTCGTTAAAAAATGAAACAAGGAAAATTAGGATAGTTCTTTTACTGTGTCAATCTCATTAAAAAAATGAAATAGGTCCATGTGGATAGTTCCTTGTCATGTGTCAACCTCGTTAAAAAATGAAACCAAGGATGTGAGGATAGTTCCTGGTATTGTGTCAACCTCGTTAGAAAATGAAACAAGGAGTATGAGCATAGTTCCTTGTTTTGTGTCAGGCTTGTTAAAAAATGAAACAAGGAATCTGAGCAAAGTTCCTTGTATTGTGTCAAGCTCATTAAAAAATGAAACAAGGTCCCCTGGAGCAAAGTTCCAAGTTGAGTCTTTGATTAGATCTTGTAAAATCCCAGTCGAGTCTTTCACTTGATCTCGTAAAAGAATCTTCATTCCATCCACCTGATAGCCACAAGTAGTCTACGTAGGTGAATGTAATGAAGCTTCGGGGGCATGCACCTAGTGGTAAAATTAAGTTTCCCTGTAGGTTATGTGAAGGGAATCACCCTATTCACCTTTGTCCCTATCTAGATGAAGCCAAAAAGGTGTTGGATAAGCATCTCGCCACAACGACTTCCATCTGGTTACAGGAGACTCTCCCTTTCATCATGCTGGGGGCATGTAAACCTATCTCAAGCATAGTTCTTCATTTCAAGCTTGTGTAAAAATGAAACTAAATTCAAGCATAGTTCTTCATTTTAAGCTTGTGTAAAAATGAAAATGAATCCAAGCATAGTTTGTCATTTCAATCTTGTGTAAACATGAAACTAAATCCAAGCATGGTTCCCTATGGTTCAAGCTTGTATAAAAATGAACCCATCTCCATTTTAACCCTCGTGATTGCCATTCTATTAGCCTTTTCCGTCAAATGAGCCTTGATTGTTTTCATCCCATCGCCACCATCCCTTTGGCTGATCAGATGCTTTCACTTGGTTGTTTTACCCTTTTTTAGAAACAGTTGCAATGAGTGGTCTTATTAGCCAGCCTCTTCACATAAATCAACATGTTTTGAGAAGTTCCAACATCACCAAAACCAGTTGCTATCCTAGACACCAATCATTCCTCAAAGTGGAGCCCTCTTTAAGCTCTTTTCAAACTCTCGAAATATGAAAATATTGTCAAGCGCTTGTACTTTTCAGGTCATTAACGGATTGTAAATTACATCTACTCAGTATTAGTTTAACCCTTTTTCGAACTGAGATGTATTATTTACGAAAAAGGAATATGTTTACCGAACATGGTCAATAGGTTCTCTCTCATATTATTTTATGCTTTTTCGGGTTGAGAGACAAATCTACGAAAAGGAACTTGTGGAGTTTTCTTTTTTTCCCTTTTCAAACTCTCTAAATATGAAAAGGACTGAGTTGTATTTGTCGTTAAACTCGTTAAAACATCAAATAGCGACAAACTTGTCCATCTAGACAAGACCTAGTTTCACCTTCGCTAGACTCGTTAAAACATCACATAGCGATGGGTTCACCCGAAGGGTGGAATTATACAACAAGCATATGTTATCCTCCTCAAGCTTGATAAAAAATAAAGAGGTACTGGTCAGAAATGACTGGGGAAAATGGAAAAGGGGGAAAACCACTTTACGGTAGCAGGTTGCTCTTGAACATGACACTTTCACTTCATCTCTGTGGCTATTTGGGTTGGGTTATCTGCTTGATGGTTATCATACCTATGATCTATCACACCATCCATCACTTTTGGTTTTGGTTCAATGCTACCAATTCATTCAGACTATTTGGGTTGGGTTATCTGCTTGATGATTATCATACCTATGGTCTATCACACCATCCATTACTTTGGTTTTGGGTCAATGCTGCCAATTCATTAAGTGTAGCCAATATGTTCAAGAGAAGTCATTCAGTTAAAATTCATCCTTTGCAATACCCATAAACCTTCATTTTCATGACCTCCATTCCTGAACCTTGTGTTGTCAGTAAATTCTGTCTCCAAAATCATTACAATCATTTCGTGTCATTGATGTGGGATACATCAAGGCCCTCCTGCGATGAGTCGTTTCTTGTTGACATCAGCACATTATCCAAGAAGTTGACTTAAAAAAACCCTTCTAGTACCTTGAGGCTTGCATACATCAATTGCAGGATTCTCGCTTCTGGTGATAGGTTGACATCAATGACCTTCGACCGAAAGACTTTGTATGGTGTTCAACATCAAATCATCCATTCACACCATGTAGAATGTACTGCAGTACCTTGAGGATCATTATCATTATCGATAATTTCTCTCGTGTCAGTTAAAAGCTTACATCATTGGCTGGTAATCATACGGTGTCTTCCCATATTCGACTTTAAATCACATATTCACATGGTTAGACTCATACTTGAGCGAACAATTGAATGAGATAGAAGATCCCAGATCTAGTTTCATCCATCTGAGCTGCGATTTCAAGAGTACTAAATCATATGTATAATGACTTTACTTTGATAGTCATTCCGATCATGGGTCTATATCTGTAGATGACTGTCTATATACATGTAATGAAAGTTTATATGCTGAGCATGGGTATGCCTTCCCTCAACAATTCATGTAAAAATCAAAATATCATGATATATGTATTGTAATTGATGCAAGTCACCTTCCACTTCGAAGCCTCCTCATCACATCGTAAAGCATTTCATTCGACATTTGCATTTTTCGACTTCATGCTTTAGGGGGCAGCTGTTACAGATCCACTTGGGCACATCACTCATCCAGATCAGTGTTTTAGGGCTTATCAAACCCTAATTTCAGTTGCTACATGCCCTAAAAAAGTTACCCTTTTGAATGCCTCCTTCCTAGACAGTTTCATGACTTGAAGACATCCTGAAATGACCTCTAAAGGGACCAACGCAAGTAGGCCCATGTAAGGGTGCACTGCAGAGCAGTTGATTCCATGCTAGGGTGCTCTATAGAGCACTTAGGCCCTCTTTCACCTGCGTTGGGCGAGATTGAGCAAAATTCACATAGGGTTTGGGGAATATTCTTATATTTTGGATTCATCTAGAAGTTTACCTCACTTATCAACTCCTATGAGCTCAAAAATGGATGTGGAATGAGTTAAGATGCCTCCTATCCTCTCATCCCTTCCTCCATGGAACTAATTCTAAGTATGGAAGGCCATTCAATACCCCCATTTATGACATAACCTCCTTAATCCTCCTATAAATTGAACACTCATCTAAGTGATTAGGGGCTGGACTTTGATGAATTGTAAGGAGATAATGTTAGTTTGAGAATTGAGGCTATTGTAAGTGTTGTTATGCTACTGGAATGTCATGCTTATGATGTGATGTGGATGGAACCAAAGCTGGAGGAGTGACTTCGAATCAGGCTTCAAGGTTGTAATTCTTCCTTCTATTCAATAAATTATTTACACCTTTTTCCATATGCTTATCTTGATATGTGATGCTTATATGTGTGAATGTATATGATTCCGTTTACTTGTATCAATAGATCTTTTGCTTTGATTGGTTCTTTGTCTTTTGTTGATGTTTACAAGTACTTCTCAAGCGTGTTAAGTACGGGAAGGAGCGACAAGAGTGATACAAAGGAGACAAGAGGAAAGCGAAAGTACAAGTAGGTCCTCTCATTCTCTTTGTCTTATGTATTGTTTATAGAAAAAGGTTAAAGTGCTTTAAACTATTGTTATAGATATGGCTACTTATCTAGGGGATTAGTATTTATCCGTAGATACCAAATTCTCCAAAACATCTCTATATATATTTTATGGCAACCAATCACTCTTAAACATGACACCCTTTCACTCCTCATGCCAAGGTTGAGAAAGATGCTTGTCTCTTTTTTACCATACTCCTTTTAAAAGTCTTACACTTTGGTCCGTGATTCACTTTTTGAGTTAGTGCTACCAAGACAATTGTCGTGTCGTCAATATGTTCAAGAGAAGTTTTAACCTAGTTAGCCAATTTTTATAGTTCCTAAGCCTTCTATAGCATCGATCATCCCTAAGTCAGTCCTAAAACACTCTATTCTTTATTCAAATTCACATTTTTGTACTTGTTTCATGTCATTGGTTTTGGATACATTAAGGTCTTCTTGCGATGAATCACTTACTATTGACTTCAATACATTATTTGGGAAGTTGATTTGGAAACCATTCAGTACCTTAGATCTTGCATGCCTCAATGGAAAGTTTCCTCACCTTCAACGATAAGTTTACATCATTGACCTTTGATCAAATGATTTTATGAGTATTTGACTTCAGAGCATCTATTCGTGCTTAATAGAATTTACTGGAGTACCTTAAGGGCCATTATCATTATTTGTAGTTTATTTTGCATTTTTTAACTATTTTCATCATTGACCCCTAATCAGATTATTTCTACCATTTTTAAATTCAACACATTTATTCACATGGTTAGAATTGTATTATCGAATGATAGAGATGAACACCATGAATATGGTATGTTACATCCAAGTTGCAACGGTGTTAAATTGTAGCAAGAGAAGGCTTCATTTGACTTGTGCATTAGTCAAATGGAGAAATTCAAAATTCCATATCACCAGGATGACTTGATTTGCAATTAGCAGGAGTGACATGGTCAAATCACTCAGTTAAATCATTAAATTCAAATTTGTAGGCTAGAAGTAGAGTTGTGCATGAGTTGATTGCTATAATCTAGTAATCTAGTGGATTTATAGTTAATTAACTTCAGCTATATGAGATCTAGTCATGAATAGAGTCAGTAAGAGTTCAATTGAGCAGTAGTAATTGTTGTTAACTCACTGATACTCAGTTAACTGATCAATTTACTAAAACTTTCCTTAGTCATGCATGGAATTCAAATCTCCTAGTTGAGGTGGAGAAAAAGGCACATTGTAATTGTCAATTGTATACTGGTTGAGTGTATAGGTTTTGCATTGGAGCAAGTGATCAATCCCTTTAGGATTCGCACAAGGAAATAGGGAATTTCCCTATATTTTAGGAGCTAATTTCCTCAATGAGTGCATAAGGAAATATGAGGAAGGCTAAGGCCTATTTTGGCTAAGTGTTGGTTAGAGCAAGTCAGAGAGCAAGAGATCAGTATTGCAACACAGGTGTAGCTTCAAGGACTGAAGCAGTCATTGTAATAGATCCATATTCTCATATGATTTAATACAAAACATAGGAGGGGTTTTTCCTAGTAGGATTCCACAGGAAAAATGTTGTGTTCATTGTGATTGAATGGTTGCATGTTATTGGATATATTTATATTGTATTTTTTCCTTTTCACAGATTGAGTAAAAGAAATTTGTGTCTTATTTTTTCAGTCTGAATTCATTAGCAACTGTGAATTTTGAGCTATTTCTACATGGTGTCATATCTATTGAATACTACATAGAAAACATGTTCCAAATATTCTCTCAGAAAAATTTCAAATAACAAAATTCTTGGAGCAGATTTTCTTTAGTGCGGGAACAATTCCTTTCAATGGATTGAGTCTTGAGTATGCATTGGAGGACACCTCAATTTTTTGTGCTTGGAAATACATCATGGAAGTTGTGGTGGATGACAATGGAGTATGGAAATACACACAAAATGGTATTCCAAAACCAACAACATCAGATGCACAAGAACTTTCACAGTGAAAGAAAGACACAACAAAATATAGGAGGATTATTCTGGACGATCTTAGAGATCATGTGGTTTCGAACTTGCATGGAAAGGAGGCTCCATTTGCAATGTGGAAAAATCTCATAGATCTATTCTAGAGTAGAAATGATGCTAGGAAATTAGCATTCAAATGAAAAAAAATGAAACCATTCCTTAGTACCTATCCATATTCACTCAGGTTAGAGCTAAACTTGGAGGAGTAGGAGAAAATGTGCCATCATATGAACTTGTGAGCTTATCACTCTTTGGTATTCTAAAATATTGGCACAACTATCAGGATCTAGTTAATGGAAGAGACAAGCTACCAGATTGAGAGAGACTTTGGTCGGGTTTGGTGCTGGAGGAGATAAGAAGAAACACTAAAGATGGTCTCACATCCAAAATTGAAGAGGAAGAGATTTTTTATCTAGCAAGAAAAGGAAAGAAATACAAGGGAAATAAGGCCCAAGGAAAGGTATAATCAAGTGAGAACCATGGTAAAAAGAAAGACCTCAGTAAATTTATTGCTTTCACTGCCATAAATATGGACACTATGCAACTAAGTGTACACACAAGAAATCCGAGAAGAAGGATATAGGAGCAGTAGGAGCTGATGCTCTCACATCACAATTTGAGTTGGATTTCACACCCATTGCATGCATGGAAAGTACTGTAAAAGGAATTGTATGGTACTTAGATTCTGGTGCTTCATTTCATATGAAAGGAAGTAAAGATTTATTTAGCAACATGGACGAGAAGGATCTACAATTACACATAGAACCAAAGGGATTGACACTACCACCATTAAGACGGATTTAGGCTCCCATATTAACCTAAAGAATGTAATGTATGTCTATGGTTTGAAGAAAAAAATAGTTTCTATATATGTACTTGAAGATTTTGGACATGTTATCGTGTTCAATAAGGGGAAAGCTTATATGAAGCATGTTGCTACTGGAAAAGTAAAACAAATTGGTGTTTAGGTTAAAAATCTCTACAAGATAGAGGTGGATGCATGCACTACATTGAGTAGAAAATAAGAACATGTCTAGGGCTGAGATGTTGGAGAGATCTGGCATAGGTGTATGGTACACCTACACCATGAAGCTTTGAAAATAATGTATTAGATCACCACTGGACTTCCAAAATTCACCCTTGATCAAAATTATGTTTGCATGGGGTGCACTCTTGGAAATATGTTAAATCCTCCTTCTAGGACCAGGATAACATAGATGGATCCAACTTGGAGTGAGTTCACTCAAATGTGTGTGGCCCATTTTCTATAGTCTTAGTTGCAAAGCACATGTAATATGTGATTTGTGTAGATTATTTTTCGTGCAAATGCTAGATCTATTTCAGGAAGAAGAAAGATGAGGTGTATTCAAAGTTTGTTGAATTCAAATCCTTAGTTGAAAATGAGACTAGACAAAAAATTAAATCCCTGAGATTAGTGATAATAGAGGAGAGTATGCTTTTAATGCCTTCAAAGAATTATGTGCCAAATAATGTATTTAAAGGGAGTTGACTGCACCTCACAACCCACAACAAAATGGGGTGGCAGAGTGGAAAAATGGAAGCATTGTAGCTACTACAAGAGGAATGTTGCATGATCAAGGACTACCACTATACCTATGGGTAGAATCATGAAATACAATTGTTTATTTCCAGAATAGAAGCCCTCAAAAAATTCTTGGAATGATCGCACCTGAAGAGGCTTTCTCTAGCAGGAAGCCAGATGTCTCCCACCTTCACATTTTTGGATCCATGGTCCATTGTCATGTCTCCAAGGATAGTAGAAAAAATTTGGATCATATTATAGAGAGGGGGATATTTGTAGGATACATAGGGACACCTAAAATCTATCGGGTGTACATGACTTCACTCAAGATGAATATGATGAGGAGATATGTCATATTTGATGAGGAGAAATACATGAGAAGATATCTAGAGTGAGAGCTAAGAATTCGACCAAAGGAGGAGCCCAAATCAGATCCATGAGATGTTGTTGAGCGGCTACATGTGGAGGAGTAGAGTGGAGGTGTCCACTCACACAGATCCTCCTAGATAATGGAGGAAGAGAACTAGGGAGGTAGACATATTGGTGCAGGATGCTTAGGAGCATGTGGGAGCTCCTAGCTCCTTGCACAAACAGAGGATATCACTAGAAATATAGGATATGGCTCTCATGAAAAAAATGATTGATTTTGAGCCTTCTTCATATGAGGAAGTTATTTCCTATTAGGTGTGGGTAGAAGCCATGGTGGAGGAGTATGACTCCATCATGATGTATTATGCTTGGGAGGTTGTTCCTAGACCTAAGGGAAAATCTGTTATTGGCTCCAGGTGGGTGTATAAGGTGAAACATGCAGCTGATGGTAGTGTTGAGAAGTACAAGGCTAGATTTGTGGCTAAAGGCTTCTCATAGGTAGAGGGAGTTGACAATTAGGAAACATTTTTCCCTGTGGAAAGATATTCTTCAATCAAAACCATACTAGCATTGGCAACACTATTTGGGAGGAGTATCCACCAAATGGATGTTACGACTTCTTTTCTCAATGGAGCATTTGAGAAAGAGATCTACATTGAGTAGCCTCATGGATTTGAGACATTTGACAGAGAGACACGTGTGTGTATACTTAGGATAGCCCTTTATGGTCTTAAGCTCAATAGAGATCTTGGTACAAAAGGAAACAAAGATCTATACAAAAGGAAATAGAGATCTGTAGCACTCAGCTCAACAAAGGTCGATTATTTGGTTGTTAGTAAAGTAAAACGTAGGGCTATTTAGATGACGAAGGTCCTATTTAGCCTCTTCAGTCAAAAAATGGAGCCTAGATTTCATAGTTTTATCAAACTCTATGAGAATCTAGTGTTTCATAATAGGTCCAAGCATATAGACATCAGGTACCATCACCTGAGTGATTGTGTACAAAGTAGTATCATCATGTTACAATATATTCCTATAGAGGAGTAGGATGTAGACATTTTGACAAAGGATTTGTCAAGAGGAAAGTTCAAGTTCCATAGGCGAAAGATTAGGGTGGTTATGAACCCTTTTCTTGCTAAGAGGGAGTGTTAAATTGTAGCAAGAAAATGCTTCATTTGACTTGTTCCTTAGTCAAATGGATAAATTCAAAATTCCATCAGCATGATGAGTTGAGTTGTAATTAAAATGAGTGACATGGAAAAATCACTTAGTTAAATTAGTCAATTCAAGTTTGTGGGCTAGAAGTAGAGTTGTGCATGAGTTGATTGTTAAAATCTAACAATCTAGTGGAGTTATTGTTAGTTAAAATTTGTTATTTGATCTCTATTCATGAATAGTGTCAATAGAAGTTTAATTGAGTAGTAGTAACTATTGTTAACTCACTGATATCTCAATTAACTGATCAATTTAATGAAAATATTCATAGTCATGCAAGGAATCCGAATTTATTAGTTGAGGTGGAGAAAAATGTGCAATTATCAATTGTATAATAGTTGAGTGTAAAAGTTTTTCATTGGAGTAGGTGATCAATTCCTTCAGGATTTGTGCAAGGAAATGGGGAATTTCCCTATATTTTAGGAGATAATTTCCTCAAGGATTGCACTAGGAAATAGAAGGAATGTTGAGGCCTATTTTGGCTAAGTGTTGGTCAGAGCAGGTTAGAGAGTAGGAGATTAGTATAGTAGTGTAGGTGTAGGTTCAAGGATTGAAGCAATCATTGTAATAGATCCATATTCTCATATGACTTAATACAAAACAAAGGAGGGGTTTCCCAGTTGGGTTCTCGAGGAAAAATACTCTGTTCATTATGATTGAATGGTTCCATGTTATTGCATGTGTTTCTATTTTATGTTTTCCCTTCCACAGATTGAGTAGAAGAAATTTTTGTATATTGTTATCAATTTGAATTCATTAGAAGCTGAACATTTTGAGCTATTTTTATAGATGGATTCTTTTGAGTATTTATGATTTTTGTATAGATCCACATTGTATGTGTTGTTTCTATGTTCGTATTGATTCATGCAGGAATGGATCCATGAGGTATATTTGGTGGCCATGAAAATTTCTCATTTCACATGGATATTTGCATGTCCATAGATATAATTTGAGTCGCTTGTATTTTTAGTATAGGAATTCCTACCTCAAAGATGATAATATTATACTAGAACTCCTTGATTGTTGTTGAGAAGGTTTTGGTCAGTCTATTCCTTGTCTCAATTTTATTTCGTGATAAAGTATTTTAGTTATCACTGCATTTATAACTTCATACTCTAGGGGGCATCTATCGCACATTATTTTGTCGCATTCATGGAAATTGATGTTGTACTCCTATCCTTCACCATCCGAAACATAATTTCCATTAATGCCTAAAGAAGCTGGAAGAAAATCCCCTCTATGAAAGATCAAAAACTTTTTCAAATTCCTTCAAAAAACCTAATTCAAAAGGATGTCGCATGTTGAAAATTGATATCTTGTGACACTGGTGATTGTCGCAGGGTTCATACCAAACAAACTATGATACTATTGCATGTTTCTCATTCACGGGGTGCAACATTGTTTTAACAAAGGTAAAAATAAAAAGGATGAGAATCTTGTAGAAGATAAGTGTCATGGATGACATCTCCCTTGATCGGTTTAGATCTGTCTCACATCCCTAATATGTTGCATCTTAACCTCATTGCTTCATCCTCCTCTTATCCTCTTCCAAGCCTACAAGTATAACAATTTCTTGTTGAGAGGGATAGTTAGTTAATCTAAGAAAGGATTTGGCTTTGGTGAAATTCTATTGAAGTATCCAACCTATGGTCTTAAGAATTTTGAAGGCAAGGTATTGAGATGAGGGAAACCTAGAAGGAGAACTACAACATCAAGGAAACATCAAGTTGAAACCTCTTCTTTCTATATTAATACAGTTATATGTTCCTTTCCCATCATTATCGTCTATTATTTTGGAAATTTTGTTACATATTTCCTTGGTCATATGTATATGTTTTATTAAATCATTTTTGGATTATATGTCCTTTGGTGGTTTGTTTTTTTGTACTGTTTGCATTTCTTTGCTCTACGAGAATTTAGGAAAAATCTGGGAGCTAAAACATTTGAAACAGTTAGTAAGGACAACTTTAGATAAAGGTACAATTTCATGTCACTTTCATTTTCATTAATGATTTTATTGTATTGAACTTAGGGAAAACTACATGTTCCTATTTGTTTTGTTCTAGATCTAGTTACCAAATCTAGGGAGATTTCTCTTATCTGAAAGAGGGATTTTTCCTTAAATAAAGGTATGCAAATCCTATATGCAGTGTGGTAGCACATGTATTTATTCACTCCCTATAAAAATCTAAGAAGCTAGGTATTTTAATGAAACTGCATCTTTCCAAATATTTTGATAAACTTAGATGGTCTTACAAACAACATATTCTATCATCCTTTGGATTCTCTCCTTTAGGGATAGCCTATATACTCTCTCTTCTATCCTCCTATTTTTTCTCCATACTCATCAATGGCTCACCCTCCAACACCTTCAACCCATGTTGGAGGCCTTAGACAAGGGGATCTTCTTTCCCTTTTTTCTTTGCCATGGAAATAGAGGGTCAAAGATGATCAGTGAAATTAGTCGTAGTTGAGCAAAAAATCAAGGGTGTGAACTTATTTACGGACACTGAACATACCTCACACCAATAGTTTTTTTATTATACTTTATTAATGGGAATCCCTATTGTCAATGGAACTATTCAACATTTATTAGAAAACTTCATGGAAACCTCTAGAACAAAGTTTGATTTACAAAAATCTAGGATATATTTTCGGAATACTCATCCAACTATACAAGGCCATACCACTCATCCTTTTGGTTTCAAAATATGTCCACTATTTTCAAAATATTTTTGGCAACCTCTCACATCCAATTCCATCAAGCTTAAAGTATGGTTAGAACTAATTTATAATCTCTCCAAAAAAATCCATAAATATACCACTATATCCCTCAACATTATTGGTAGTTTGGTGTTCCTTAAGTCATCCTTTCAAGTGCTCCCAATATACCCTTCTCTGCTTTGGTGACCCTCAAAACTATTCTCACTCAAATTTGCACCATTCAAAGATCTTTCTTATGGGAAGGGGATTCCAAGAAAATAAAATGGGATCTGGTATCCTGGGATAATATCTACTCCCAAAAATATAAAGGAGGCTTGGGACTTAGAGGTCTTAAAATGCCGAATAATTTTTTAGGAGCCAAACTTTGGTGGATGTGGGAGAAAAATGAAGAGGGCTTCTAGCGATGCATTTGGAACAAAAATACTCAAAGTACATTTCATGATAGAAGTGAATTTGAAGCTCCAACTTCCCAAAGGATCATTAATTTGGAACTTATCCCACCATAATAAACATTTAGTGTAAGAACACTACTTTTGGGATGTAGGGAATGGTAAATCATAACAGTTCTGGGAGGATTCCTGGAATCAATATCCTAAGGTCACCTCATAGCTTGATATAGAGAATCTCCACACATTATTGAAGTCATCCAACCTTAATTTAGTTGTTGATTACTTGAATGACATCTACACATAAACTAATAGCCACATTTGGAAATCACATGATAGGTGGCACAAATTACCTACTAACTCTAATTGGTAGCATCTTAAAAACATCCTCAAGAAACACCACATATTATCATCTAAGGAAGTAGAGCAGTTAAGGTGGGGTAACTCACAAATGGGGATATTCTTAATTAAATAAGCACATGGCATTGAACTTGGGAACACCTGCTCATTGAATGAATATATTTTGGCACGTATTTGGAATAAAAATTTATGGCCAAAAGTGGCCCATTTTTCATGGTTATTTTATAAAAGACTATTGACATTGGATATATTATTGGGAAAAGGATATGTGGACCCTTCCATTTGTTTCATCTATAAAGTTAATTAGGAAATGAATTAGGATCTCTTTAATTCATGCTACAAAGTAAAGGAGCTTTTGCATAAAGTTACATGTCTATTCAAGCTAATAGAAAGAGATTCAAAAGGCATCACCAACACAATTGAATCCTAGGACATTTCCCAATTCTTGAATCCATTTCTAAACAAATCCTAGTCTCAACTACCTTGCTTCTTTCTCTGGACCATTTTGAGAAAGTGTAGCAAAATAATTTTCCAAAACTCCTCTAATATGGCTCTGTTGATGGTGTTGGATAATATTCCAAAACTAGGGGGGGTCCTTGGTATGAAGTCCCAATTAGGCCTCACACCATTTGGGATAAGAGCCCTGTTATCCATGATAACTCACTAAAATAAATTTTAGTTTTATTAGTCAAGGTTTTCCACCACTGATCTTTTCATCTATCTATTGTTTTTTTGAAAGAGGTTGTTGTGCTTTATATTTGGAGATTAAGGAGGAAGAACAGGTCCATTCTATTTGTTTTGGAAAAATTCCCATATTCCCATATTCTCATCCCATTACACCCATTCCTACTCTAGCCATGTTTCCCATTCCTACTCTAGCCGTGTTCCCCTTTGTATATTTTAATATCATAAACCATGTCGAAAGTCCCTTTTTAATATATAACTATTGCATATATTAAAAAGTCCCAAACATAAAACCTGCACTACCCCCGATGCAATAAACCGAAACCCACTCTCGGACACGAAATGGCATAAAACACAATCTAATAAGATGTTGGGTCCACCCATGGTTAAACCTCACACAAGTTCACACCCACAATTGCAATCAACCTTCCTTCTGACGACTCTGAAGCCCTTTTGTGCACCCCCCCCCCCACTACGTTTATATTTATCAACGAGGTGGGGGGGTTCGAAAAGTGGTTTCCCCACTGTTACATGTCCTCCCCTTGTCATTTTGCGCCTTCACCCCCCCCCCCCCCCCCCCCCCCCCCTTTCTCAATACCATAAACCACTTCGACCCCCCTCTGAAAACGGTTTTCCCCACTCCTGCCATAACCCACAATCCTAGTTATGTCACCCTCCACTTCCACTTCACCACCACTCCCCTACTTCCACGTAGCTCCTTCTTCCTATCACTTCCCACCAACGATCACGACCCCACCTTCACGTCATCTTCTGACCTCCATCCACAAAGTGCCAACCCAACCATGGACATCCACTAACATCCCGATAGTATGTTCATTCCCTCCAATCCCCAACTGCCATGCATCCCGTCCTGCATGAACGATTCTTAGAGAAGCAGCCCTCTTGCCTTCCTTCATAAAGGAAAACCACAATAGGATTTCTAGATTAATAAACCATCCATATCAACAAATGCTTCCTCTCCATGAGACAACAAGGGTGTTTTTCGAAGTTTCTTCAGCATCATGGTCATCAAAGAGGACAACGAAGGTATTTTTCGAAAAATATCTAGCGGCATGGTCATTAAAGAAATAAAAAGAAAATAGGGGAAAGATACAATGGAACATTAATGGCACTTTCAAACACGTTTCAAATAGAAAACAATATGCCTATCAATAGGACAAACAACATTTCTCATTTAAAAGCCCAGAAATGGTGCAACAGAATTTGAAAGGTCGGATGCTCTGAATTTCCACAAATACAATGTCAACGCTACAACAATTTTATTTCCCTAAAAATTGTAACTGTTAGATAGGCTCTGTTCATATGACTTCCATTTGTATTCGAATTCTATTGTAACAAAAATCCTGATGAAATCTCAAAGTTTTATTAATCAAATAGGAAAATGTCTCTAGAATAATGGATTGAATCAGGCCTAGGTGGCAAGATATGTAAAGAGATATTTCCCTATAAATATGTAGATTTTCGACTCTGCACAGGGGGATCAATGATGTGATAACCACTGTTATATTGTTTTCAATTAATATAAAATACAGTTTGTAGCAATTCTGTTTTAACCTGAGATTCGTTCTAGTTTCAATCCCATCCTGCTATGTTCCTTTATTGTTATTAGTTTTCACAGTTTGTTGATTACTTGGAAAATTTTCAAACAACTCCAACTTCCTTCAATTTGTTGTGATTACTGTAAATGTTCTTATCCACCTTAGTAAACCAAAGATGCCCCAGTTTCCATAAAACAATGTTGTTTATTGTTGTTTTTCTTTGACTGACTCCATGCCCAATGGTGGCTGCCCTCACACTCTTTCACCTAGAAAATCAAATATAAAACTAGAGTTAGCCATCGACATTCTTAAAAAATATTGAGAGATCCCTCTCAGATTGGAAGGGCTAAATTCCAATTAAAAACTAATTTGAAATAGTTACATTAGCTTGAAAGCTTGACACAGCCCAACATGCTCCAACCCAATGATAATATTTTGGTGCGTCTCCCAGGCGCCGAAAAGCTCCTTTTTCCGAGATTCTCTTCGAGTCTCTTCTTTTTGATTCCTGAGGGTAACAAGAAATCAAAAGTTCCAAAGGTTGTGATATTACCCTGGCGACTCCACTTTTAAAGAATACTGAAGATCGAAGTTTCATGGTGACTCCACTGCTTGCAAATCAGTAGCTTGAAGATTTTCAAGATGAGTTCTACCGCAAGTCTATTCCAGTCATCAATGAAGGTGAAGTTTCTTTCATTTGTAAGCTCAAGTGATGGATTCAATTTTCATTATGAGTTTCTCATATATGATCCACTACTAATTTTTTTCAAGCACAGTCAAGAAGCCCAGGTGTTGGATCAGCTCTTTGTCTGGTTATACTGGAGATTTTATATTGCTTGAATTAAGCAGGTGGATTTTTAGATGTTAGAATAGGACATAAATAAGCTTGCTAGCCAAGCATTTCCTTCAGGTTTAGATTACATGTTGTAGTTTTCTTTTCAGTTTGGTGAAGTGGGTTTGATGTAGTCTTCAGATTGGGATCACCCAAATGATTAGGAAACTAGTCTACTAGTTCTTTGCTACACCACAGGGGCACAACATCCCCATTGGATCCAATGTTATCGATGATAACTCACTAAAATAAATTTTAGTTTTATTAGTCAAAGTTTTCCACCATTGATCTTTTCATCTATTTGTTGTTTTTCTGAAAGAGGTTTCTGTGCTTTATATTTGGAGATTAAGGATGAAGAACAAGTTCATTCTGTTTGTTTTAGAAAAATTCCCATATTCCCATATTCTCATCCCATTATACCCATTCCTACTCTAGTTGTGTTTCCCATTCCTACTCTAGTTGTTCTCCCCTTTGTATATTTTAATATCATAAACCACGTCGAAAGTCCCTTTTTAATATATAACTATCGCATATATTAAAAAGTCCCGAACATAAAACTTGCACTACCCCCGATGCAATAAACCAGAACCCAATCCTAGATGTGAAATGTGAGGCTAGGCAGTAACTCCATAATGCAAAAATGATTCTTGTGTTCTATTCCATCATGTAGGTTTTCATTATATACATGAGGGAGATACTGTTCAGTTCATCTCCCGATGACTGTTCATATTTCTTATTTATCTATTTACATATATTCACCCAATCACAAGGATTAGGTGTCAAAATTCCTCCCTTTAATCTGAAGGGATGTTGGTGAGTCCAAGCATCATTCTGAATCGTTCAAGCTTTTCTCTTCCAAGTGCTTTGGTGAAGATGTTTGCAATTTTCTCATTTGTGGAACAATGACGGAGATGGATTGTTTTGGCCTCAACATGATGTCGAATAAGATGATATTTAGTATTGATGTGCTTCATTCGATCATGGAACTTTGGGTTCTTGCCCAACTTTATTGCAGAGGTATTGTCAATCATGAGTGGAGTTGATTGTACTTGTTTTACCTGCAAATCTTCAAGAATTTTCCTGATTCACACAATTTCTTTTGTTGCTTCGGCTGCTGCCACGTATTCTTCTTCTATTGTGGAATATGTTGGAACTGATTGTTTGCGTGATCTCCAGGAGACAACTCCTAATCTAAGACTCATAGCATATCCTGAAGTAGATACCCCAGTTTATTTGTCTCCATCGAAGTCTGAATCAGAGTATCCAATCAAGCTGAAGTCGTCCGCCTGTGTATACTTGATTCCAAAGTCTTGAGTTCCCTTCAAGTACCTTAGAACTCTTTTTGCAGCAGACCAATGTCCCTCATAAGGATTTTTCATAAACCTAGAGAGGATTCCAAAAAAAAACGAAATTTTTGGTCAGGTAGTAGTTAGGTAGTTGAGACTTCCTACAAGCTGTCTATACTTTGTTGCATCCTCAAATTCTTTTCCTTTAATAGATGTGAGCTTTAAGTTTTGTTCCATTGGAGTAGTAAGAGGATTGCACTCTATCATGCCAAACCTGTTCAACAGATCTCCAATGTATTTCTTTTGAGAAATAAATATGGACTTCGGATGTTGGGTTACTTCAATGCCAAGATAGTAATGAACATAGCCCAAATCAGAGATTTCAAAACTTTTCCCCAATTCCTTCTTTATGGATGCAATGTAGCTTTCATTGTTCCCTGTCATCAAGAGATCATCTACATATACCACAAGATATACAAATTTTTTGCCAACTTTCTTGACAAATAAAGTTGCATCATCAAGATCATAATGTTTGAAATTGAGTTTCAGAAGATGCTCAGTTAGTTTTTCATACCAGGCTCGCGGTGTTTGTTTGAGGCCATACAAGGACTTCACCATTTTGCATACTTTATGTTCATGTCCTTTCACAACAAATCCTTCAGGCTGGGACATAAAAACATTCTCTTTTAGATCTCCATTTAAGAAAGCAGTTTTTACATCCATTTGGTGGACTTTCCAACCATTCTGAGCTGCTAGTGCAAAGAGTGTCTGGATGGTAGCCCATTTTGCTATGGGGGCAAAAGTCTCCTCATAATCGACCCCTTCCTTCTGTGCAAAACCTTTTGCCACAAGCCTAGCTTTGTGCTTGTCAAGTGAGCCATCAGCTTTATACTTGTTCTTGTAGACCCACTTGCAGCCAATTGGTTTGGTTCCTAATGGAGGATCAACCAGCTTCCAAGTGTCGTTCTTTATGAGGGCATCATACTCCTTTTGCATTGCTTCTTTCCATTCATCATGAGAAGCAGCTTCTTTGAAAGAAGTTGGTTCAAAATCTATAGACAAGTTCAATTCACAATCATAAGAGACATCCATATCAACAGGGGAATTAGAGTCATCCACATCACCTCCATTTTGCCAGTTTGAATTTCTAGTTCCTGTGTTTCCAACCTCATCAAGATGAACACTTTCAAGTGTCTTTGTTAGCCACTTTGGGGGACCTTTTTCAGATGGTCCAAGCTGCTCCGTTGATTGAGTTCGGACTGAATCAAGATTGAGTCTCCCAATTCTATCAATCACATCACTTAAAGCATCATCTGTTGTTGGAGTTTCATGCGGGGGAGAGTGTTCTTCAAAAGAAGATTCCACATGTTGATCTAGTATAGGAATCCCCCCTTCAAGATGTGGAATCTAATTATCAAATTCTTGAAATGATTTTGCTTTTGTGAATCTATCCAATTGATCAAGTTGCCGCTCAACAACATTGCCAGTTTTGGATGATTCAAGAAAAATTACACCTCTAGATAAAACAAAATTCTTATTTACTTCATCATAGAGGCGGTATGCTTTGGAGGTGTTTGAATACCCCAAGAAGATACACTTACGACTTCTAGCACCAAGTTTGTTTCTATGTACCTTTGGTATCAAGGCATAACAGGTGGAACCAAAGACCCTAAGATGCTTTACCGAAGGAACATGTCCATACCACATTTCATATGGAGTCTTGTTTCTTATAGCATTAGATGGACATCTATTCTTTATATGTGCAGCACATAGAACAACATTAGCCCAAAACATTATCTTTACATTTTTTAAGAAGAGCCAACATTAGCCCAAAACATTATCTTTACATTTTTTAAGAAGAGCCAAAATTAGCCCAAAACATTATCTTTACATTTTTTAAGAAGAGCCAACATTAGCCCAAAACATTATCTTTACATTTTTTAAGAAGAGCATGGATCGTACCATATTTATGATTGTCCTATTCATTCTTTCAGCTACACCATTTTGTTGGGGATTATAAGGCACAGTTGTTTGATGTTTGATCGCATGTTGGCGAAAATAGTTTTCAAATTCATTTGATGTGTATTCTTTTCCATTATCAGTGTGAATAGACCCAATATGAGATAGTGCATCATTTTCAATCCATTTATGAAAATTCTTGAATGTTTGAAAAACATCAGATTTGTTCTTCAATAAATAAACCCAACACATTCTGGTGTAGTCATCAATAAATGTCATGATATATTTATTTCCATTTGCAGAAGGAACAGGCATTGGACCACATAAATCTGAATGAATGAGTTCAAGTTTTCTATGTGCTCTTGAATGTGAATCATGAAAATATTGTTTGCTATGCTTTCCTAGAATGCAAGCATCACATTGCTTAAGTTTCCTAGAAATTGTAGGCAAACCAGCAACACCATTTTTCTTCAATAAGCGGAGACTGTCATAGTTCAAATGTCCAAATCTAGCATGCCATAATAAAATTGATGGAAGTGTACCTTCTTCATGATGAGAATTGTATGAGAAATGTTGTGTACGAGCAGAGGTTCCTTGCAGCTTGAGAAGCCTTTCTTCTTCTATTCCCCTGATGACAAGTGAGTGGTTAGATGCATTTCTTACCTCAAGCTTGCCATCAAACATATGAATGGAGTGACCTTGCTGGCAGATGTGGACCAAGGACAGCAAGTTTCTATTGAGCTGTGGGAGATATGGAACATGATGTAGAAGAAAGTCTAGAAGACCAGGCAGTTTAAGCCTGATTGTGCCAAGCCCTGATGGCTTGATTTTTTATTGATCTGCAAAGTATACTGCTCCATCAACATTGTCAGTGAAATCTTAAAAAAAATCTTTTCTATGAGTCATGTGGCAGGTTGCTCCTGAATCAAGCAACCAATCATTTTTCCAACAAGCAAGTGAAGCATTAAATAAATCTTCGTTTACTCCAATGTTACATTGTGCCACAACATAGTGAGCGGATTCAGGTGCTTTACCTTTGTTTGTATCATCAGTTTTACCTTTCTGTTGGTTTCTTTTCTTCTCAATTTTGTCCCATGATAGCTTGAATGTAGAGGCATCATGTGATCCATTTCTTTTGCAGCGTATGCAGTGAAAATCTGCCTTTTCTCCTTGAGAATGTCTACCCCCCTGCCTCTGAAATATCTTCCTCTTCCTCTTCGACCACCTCTTCCTCTTGTAGAATCTTGAGCAGGATGCTTTTCTTTATGAGAAAGGCACACAGCCTCTTCAGAGGATTCAAGGGCTGTCTTCTTTCCAAAAGCTTTCTCTCTTTCAACAAAATTTTTCAGAAGAGAGTCAAAGGTTATATCTTTGAGATTTCCATTTGCTTGTAATGGATCAAGATAATTGAAGTATGATAAAGTGCCTTGAGAAAAGCAATAAGAGGAATATCCAATTCAACCTTAGTGGATTTGATATCATGCATTATAGACTTTACTTCAGATGCAAAAGCAAGAGGATCATTATTTTGCAGTTCAAGAGTGAAGAGTTTAATCATGAGTTGAACAACTTCAAGTGCAGAATGTGAGTCATAGAGTTCTTTCAGCTTTTGTAAGGCTTCAAAGGCAGTTGAATATGACAAAATATGGCGACTCACCTCTTCATTTACAGATGCTACGATTAATGCATAAGCTTTGCTGTTCTTGTTTTCCCAAATGACGAGCTCTTTGTCTGAGGTAGGTTGTACTGGTTCATTGTCTCCGTCTCCGACACACACTCCTTTCCACAACTCATTGAAAATGAGGGTGTGTTTTATCATCCGGGACCATTCAGGATAGTTCTCCTTGCCAGTGAGAACTATTCCCACCATGGATATGATTGAATGCATTCTGTAAAAAAAAACTTCTTCTGATAGAAAAATACTTCTGCCAATATACAGTAAAATTGTACTTCTGGTGGTAATTTCAAAAGGGCATTTTCTCCATGTACAGTCTTTGTCTTTAATGAAAATATAAAACATAGATCAGCTATGCATTCTCAAAAAAAATTCAAATTTCATCCTCATCATTTTTCTGCAATGTTCTTGAATTGTTTTACATGAAAAGGCAACAAAGCTATCTGAATTTGGTCTTCACCAATCTAATCTCAACGTATATACTATAAAACTTCAATATAATACATGACATATCCACACTAGAATTAGCACTCAGCTCCACCTATCACTCAAGATTCATGTCGGATTCATCTCCTTTGATGTCGGCCCCCTTATATGCCAACCATCATATATATATATGACAAAATGAAATCTGATATCAATATCATATGCAGTTCTGAAAAATATACCATACGTTGATGCAGAGAAGAAAAAGAACAACGAGGAGCACTTGAAAATAGTTCAAATCTCGTGAACTCACAAGGAACACGTTTATTTGAATCGGTGATAATATGGAACATCAAACCAACTTTATGTGAAAAACTTCAAAGCATCATTCACGCAGTAGCGTTCTTCAGGCCAATGGGCGAAGACCTCGTAACAAACAATGAACCCTTCGAGATTGGGAGACCAACAGTCGACGTCCCTCTGAGCACATGTCGAATTCCTAAAAACAATGTCATTTCTGATGTGGGGATTACGGTTCGAATGGGATTCGAACCAGATTCTGACCACAGAAATGCTCGATGTGAATCAGATTTTGAGCTTGGTCAGTCGGCCAACGTTAAAAAATATCGGAGCATATACGCTTATGACTGGAAGCTAATGACTCGTATCAGTAAGAATCACCTCAGGGAAAGAGCTCTTTAATTTGCATATTAGTGTCTCAAAGACCAAAGACTGAACTGATCAAAAGAATAGAGAGACAGACATACAGATTGGAATGATTCCTCAAATGGACTGTATGGGCTTACGATAATGGCGGAGGCGATAGCTTTCAGTGGAATAAGTATGGCAGAAAACGTTTATGGACTTAATGTGCTTTGATTCCTTTGAACAGTATGGCAGAAAACGTTTATGGATAGTCCAGAGAGCCAGAGAGCGCAGGCAGTGTCAGGCCCTGAATTATATGGACAACTAATTGTATGGAGGAGCAGCGCTTCTATATGGAGAGCAGACTAGGGAGTTACAAGGGACATAAGAGATAAAAAAAGAAGGAGTTGGCTCTGATACCATGTCAGGCTAGGAAGTAACTCCATAAGGAAAAAATGATTCTTGTGTTCTATTCCATCAGGTAGGTTTTCATTATATAAATGAGGGAGAGACTGTTCAGTTCATATCCCGATGACTATTCATATTTCTTATTTATCTATTTACATATATTCACCCAATCACAAAGACTGGGTGTCAACACAAAATGCCATAAAATGAAATCTAATAAGATGTAGGGTCCACCCATGGTTAAACCTCGCACAAGTTCACACCCTCATTCACAATCAACCTTCCATCCGACTGCTCTAAGGCCTCCCCCCTTGCTATGTTTATCTTTACTGGCGAGGGGGGGGGGGTCTGAAAAGTGGTTTCCCCGCTGCTACGTGTCCTCCCCTTGTCATTTCACACGCCCCCCCCCCCCCCCCCCCCCCTCCACTCAATACCATAAACCACTTTGACCCCCCTCCAAAAATAGTTTTCCCCGCTCCCACCATAACCCACAATCTCGGTTATGTCACCCTCCACTTCCGCTTCACCACCACTCCCCTACTACCACGTAGCTCCTTCTACCTATCACTTCCCACCAACGATCCCGACCCCACCTTCACGTCATCTCTCGGCCTCCATCCACAAAGCGCCAACCCAGCCATGGACATCCACTCCCGTCCCGATAGTATGTTCATTCCCTCCAATCCCCAGCTGCCATGTGGCCCATCCTACATGAACGGTTCTGAGAGAAGTGGCCCTCCTGCTTTCCTTCGTAAATGCAGACCACAATGGGATTTCCAGATTGATCAACGAACACTTCTGCTCCGTGAGACAATAAGAGTGTTTTTCGGCATTTCTTCAGAAGCATGGTCATCAAAGAGGACAACGAAGGTATTTTTTAGCAAATATCCAACGACATGGTCATTAAAGAGACAACAAGAAAACAGGGCAGAGACACAGTGGAACAATAATGGCACTTTCAAACACATTTCAAACAAAAAACAGCATGCCTATCAGCAGGATAAACAATATTGCTCATTTAAAAGCCCAGAAACAACGCAACAGAATTCGAAAGGTCGGATGCTCTGAATTTCCACAAATACAACGCCAACGCTACAATAGTTTTATTTCCCTGAAAAATTGTAACTATTAGATAGGCTCTGTTCATACGACTTCCATTTGTATTTGAATTCTGTTGTAACAGAAATCCCGATGAAGTCTCAAAGTTTTATTAATCAGATAGGAACAGGTCTCTAGAACAATGGATTGAATCAGGCCCAGGTGGCAAGATATGTAAAGAGATCTTTCTCTATAAATATGTAGATTTTTTACTCTGCACATGAGGACCGATGATGTGAGAACCACTATTATATTGTTTTCAATTAATAGAAAATATAGTTTGCAGCAATTATGTTTTAACCTGAGATTCATTCCGGTTTCAGTCCCATCCTGGCGTGTTCCTTTGTTGTTATTAGTTTTCACATTTTGTTGATTACTTGGAAGTCTGTCAAACAAATCCAACTTCCTTCAATTTGCAGTGATTACTGTAAATGTCCTTATCCACCTTAGTAAACCAAAGATGTCTCAGTTTCCATAAAACAATGTTGTTTTTCTTTGACCGACTCCATGCCCAATGGTGGTTGCCATCACACTCTTTCACCTAAAAAATTAAATAGAAAACTAGAGTTAGCCATCTGCATTCTTAAAAGATATTGAGAGATCCCTCTGATATTGGAAGGCCTAACTTCCAATTAAAAGTTGGTTTGAAATAGTTACATAGGGTTAAAAGGTTGACACAACCCAACCTACTCTAGCCCAGTAATAATAAACCCCATCTGGGATTCCGGCCTGACCGCCATTGGGTGTGTGTTTTTCCTCTTGGATATCAAATGCAAAGATGAATGCGAGACCAAGTGTACTATGTCAGAAGAATGAGGACGAAATCAAATCTCCATTGATAACTTGTCGAACATGAAACGTGAACATAATAACAACATAATGAGTGAGAGTGTGCCTTAAGGAAGAATGAAATAGTTGAGAATAACTAAGATATACCCCAGTAAGAGAGTGCTAGGGACCAAAAGTGAATTAGTTGACAATTAATCACTAACATTAACATTGAATGAGGAACAAAGATTCAAAGCCAACACACTAGTTGCATGAAATGAAACAATTCATAAACATGAAACCAATGTGTAAACCCACATAGATAAAAAACAAGAGCATAAATCATCATTGCAAGTGCTATTAACATGTATGAGAATCAATGCATGAATTGAAAGCTTCTCAATAATATTGTCACCCATTCAAGTACATGTACACAAGTTCATGAAAACCCAATTGTGGAATGAGAGCAATTCAAATCATCTTCATGACATAACACTAGCCTCACAATCCCCCCACTTATAAGCTACCAAGCGAGAGTGTCTTCATCTCCTTAAGAACAAAGTAGCAATCATATTACTAGCCTAGCTTAAGTGCTAAAAGTCCTCTTGCTTGAGGCATAAGATTACATTTATAGAAATGAGGACGGTGACCTTTCACCTTTTGCTATCACTTTTGGACTCCGTCATCACCTTTCAACTTCCAATAGAATCTCTATCTTCCATAAGACTTTTAAAATTGCATCATGGAAGTGACCTTTGATATTCCTCTTTTGCCTTTTTCCATGATTTATCTTTTGCCTTTTTCCATGATTTAATATTTGTAATGACAAAATAATATCATTACAATATGATCATTAGAAAGTCAACCAGCTTTCTTGTAGAAAAATAACGGTCTTCAAGAATCTTAATGATGTCTTCATTATGTCTTTGAGTCACCTTGTTCACCAATTTGTTTCGAGCATCCACCGAGAATTCAAACGAAAATGATGGACAATCATTTCGTAATTCCAATCGTGCAAACACAAAAACATTAATTAGGGCTCAAAATTTTCATAGAATAATGCATAATTATCACAAAAATCAAATAAGAATTTATAGCCTTGAGATTGTAATATTCAAACAATTGACTCCGTCTCCCTCGTCAATTGTGATGTCCGATGCAAGTTATCGCACTAATATATCGATCCTTAACAGAACTTCGGCGCTTGTAATATCTTTTGCATGGTTTTACGTTTATGTTATAATATTTAATACGTTGTTGCGTTATAGTATAGCGTCACAATGCTTTTGACATCCTTTCCACTGCACTGAAGGCTTTTGTTTTTTTCTTTAATTCCATTTTCCTTCATATTATTACGCATTACGCGGACATTAGTTATTGTGTGGCAAAGCGCTGTTATGCTTGGCGTATATTTTACCATACTTGACCCGTGATACACAATCTTTCTATTTTGTCGGCCATTATCCTTCAATTCGTTTGGGCTTCACTTCTCACACTTCACTCCGTTGGAAGATGAAGCAACATTGCGTTAGTCGCAATTTTAAAGTACGACGGTATGATGTAAGAGATCAACGTTGTAGTGTTTTATAGGTGTTATTGCCATTGCGTGACCTTTTCACGCACTAATATAACCATAGTGACCAATATTCACCTTAACACTGTTTGTGCATTCATATCCGTACGTTGTAACACGTGAGATGCACTGTTCAAATTGATCAATTAGTATGTTTTTGCGGAGATTCCATGTATGTATATATATAATACTGCGCCTTTTCGTGCCGTGAATTATTCAATTCTTCTTTCAAGATGTCTTTTGCCTTCAAATTATCCTTTATATCTTTTAACATGGCATTTACATGGAATTCTGTTAGTTTCCCATCATGAGCTTTTTGGAAAACCAATTTTAGGTTGGAATCACTATTGCCATTATATTTAAATTGACACATTGTTAGAGTTAATGGAGCGGTTAAGTACATGTCAGGAAATACACTAGGAGAGATGGATTATCCAATGCCCGACAATCTCTCCCAATGCGAATTAGGTGTTATTCAAACTCGAGACCTTTGGCTGTGATACCACTTGTTGGAATTAAGATTGTCATTACACCAAAACTTACAGGTGTTAGTAAATGGACACATCGCCAAAGTTAATAGAGCCTCGAAAGGCGGTTAAGCACATGTCACGTGAGTGTTGGATTATCCAATACCCAACATCCTCGCATATATTGATATCCATTATTAAGATAGAAATTTCAACACGACATGTTTTTTAATAATCCTTGCTTAGTCAATGCAATGAAATTATTTCTTTTATTCTTTCACATAAATTTCAATGCTCCCTTCAATGCTGATGTAGCCTCCACAGTGCGGTGACATCGATGCACTAGTCAAAGACATGAGTTAGCATGCCTCAAGACTATATGGGTGAGGGAAGATGTGATGGACATAGATGCACTCAGAAGACGTAGTGGGTGGATAGACTTGGGTCTGGAAATGTGAAGTGCATTGATAAGATTGAGAGGCCAAGGTGTGGTGCGATGCACCTCATAGGGCCAAGGATATAGCATTGGGTCTGTGTCCTATGCTAGTGCTCTTAGTGGAAAGGTGGGTTTCCCTAAGGCATAGGCTCATTTTGTAGGAGCTATATTTAAGGCTAGCGCTCAAGATTGCGCATATCACTGGTGTTAAGGAAATCAAGATTTTAACTAAGTGTATTGGGTTTTAACCTTTATACTAGCTCGCTTTTGTGTTTTTTTTTAGCACACGAGTGGGACTCTTGAAAATCGATTCCAAACACCAAAACTCCACAGGTTGGAGTTGGTGATGGGACTTGCTTTTATATTGTTTATATCTTCCTACACTACGAGCGTATGGGTGATGCCTCAAGAGATTTGGACACTAGCGGGACTCTTCCAATTGATTCTAAACACCAAAACTCTAGAGGCTAGAGTTGGTGATGGGACTTGCTTTCATATTGCTTGTATCTTCTTACACTACGAGTGTATCCGTGACGCATCTAGAGATTTGAACATAGGTGGGACTCTTGCAAACTGATTCCAAACACCAAAACTCTAGAGACCGGAGTTGGGTGTGGGACATGCTTTCATATTGATTGTATATTCCTACACTATGAGCATATGGGTTCCGCCTCTAGAGATTTGATCATGGGTGGAACTCTTGCAAATCGATTCCAAACATCAAAACTCTAGAGGTCGGAGTTGGTGATGGGACTTGCTTTCATATTGCTTGTATCTTCCTACACTACAAGCATATGGGTGACACCTCCAAATATTTGAACACGGGTGGGACTCTTGCAAATCGATTCCAAACACCAAAACTCTCGAGTTCAGAGTTGGTGATGGGACTTTCTTTCATATTACTTGTATCTCCCTACACTACGAGCATATGGGTGACACCTCTAGAGATTTGAACATGGGTGAGACTCTTGCAAATCAACTCCAAACACCAAAACTCCAGAGGCCAGAGTTGGTGATGGGACTTACTTTCATATTGCTTGCATCTTCCTACACTACAAGCATATGGATGATGCCTCCAGATATTTGAACAAGGGTGAGACTCTTGCAAATTGATTCGAAACACCAAAACTCGAGAGGTCAGAGTTGGTGATGAGACTATATTTTTTATATCTTCCTACACTACGAGCGTATGGATGACGCCTCCAAATATTTGAACATGGGTGGGACTCTTACAAATCGATTCCAAACACCAAAACTCGAGAGGCCGGAGTTGGTAATGAGACTTGCTTTCATATTGGTTGTATCTTCCTACACTACGAGCCTATTGGTGACACTTCTAGAAATTTGAATAAGGGTGAGACTCTTGCAAATCAATTCCAAACATCAAAACTGCAGCTGCTAAAATTGGTGATGAGACTTGTTTTTATATTACCTATATCTTCCTACACCTTCCTACACTACAAGCTTATAGGTGAAACCTCTAAAAAATTTGAACACAAATGACATATTCATATGCACTATAACAATTCAACATATGGTTCCATTAATCCATCATTAATGCAGTGATGTATTCTTTAATACTTCGATCTATTAGGATGGTGCGCATCTTTTCACGCATTTATCACACCATCCTCATCGCAATTTGTTTCGCTGGAACCACCTATCATGAGTAGTACAGACCCTTAATGTAGCACATTGTTGTTTCAATGTTCTTTGAAAGGCCATAGCGCATTGACAATGCTGCTCTGGAATAGTTTCCATGCTGGTGTTTGATGATAACATACGTATGATTTATATTATATCTATGCATGCTTTAACAAATGCCTTATCACTGCATGTTTATCATAGTTCTGTGGGCACTTGATCAAGCGTTCTTACATGCATTGGTGTAGCGTTATCACGATAACAAACTTATACTCCCAACCTTTGCGCTTTAATACTATACTTTTATAATATTTTGGAGATTGATCCTCTCTTGCATTCTTTACTTGGCCATATCATGCCTTGAAAACATACGTTGGGTGTATATAATATGTTCATATTTTTTTTTTTTTTTTTTATAGCGGGGTTTCAAACTCTTGCAACTCTACATTTTAATGCTTGATGTTTATAATCTTACAATGCAAGCATTGTTACAACCAACGCTTGTAATTCGTAATGTATCCGTTCATGAAATTTCCACCATGACCTTCGCATGGTAATATTCTACTCTTCCATAGGCAATAGCATGGTCTTGATCGTGGCATTAGCGCAATATCTATTGTATCTTTCCAGTGTTACCATTGCAGCGTGTTGGATTCACATTTTATTGAAGCCCCTTATGGTATTATTAATTATTTTCTCAACGCGGTTTCCAACCGTCATTTAAACAGACCATCATTAACATGGAGGAACTAATGCGAAGCTTGGGCCACTTTCTTGTATGTTGACACATAAGGTTCTTGTAAGACTAACCTTTGAAATCATTGCAAGCTTAATATTATACTTCTTGTGCACATTTCATTCACAATTTGGGTCTTGTCAAAGAGTTCATTGCATGTATTTACCGTCACCGTTCATCGCATTGTCTTTAACAACGCTCTTATTGTCATAACCTCAATGCATTACATTTATATCCTTGGCAGTGTGTCTTTGATATCCTACTTAGCCTTGAGCATAAGCATCGGTGAGCATACCACAGGCACATTGTAATTTGTTTGAAATAATTATCACATGTGTGCAGTTTTAATGCAATAAGATGATTTTTTCTCGACCTTGCGACACCCTCTGTTGTGCCTTGCCACATCATTTGACTCTGATAACCTCTAGCAACAACGTTATACCCTTGTATTTCTTGGATGCGCCAATCAATTGCAACTTTGAAACAAACCTGTCATCACCTCTTTTATGCGCTTACTGTAGTGATATGCATCCTTTAAATATACTTGGGAAACGTTTTGCCACTAATCACAACATACCTATGTCATTTTCTTAATTCCCTTAGCCTTCAAAAGTCCTGGACATATCTTTTGGATGATCAATAACCTTACATTGTGAAATTATAACCTAGACCTCCGCCTTTAATATACAACTTCTTACATGATGATGGCATATGATCACTTTATTTTGATTTTAACCACCTTTGTACGATATTATTGCGCCATTATATACCATTGTCTCTTATCTCCAAAGCATGAGCCTGCACTCCTTTTAATTCCATGACGAACCTGCGATTATAGCCAAGCCAATTCTAAGCTTGGATTTAAATCAATTTGAAAACTTATATTTCCAAATGTCAACCTACCACTTTCATAAACAGATATCTTATGCTAATCTCAAGGTGACATGGGCCGACATGTCCATAAAGGTGAAATATCTAGATGAGAGAGGAATTAAATGCAAAATGCATGTTTTAAAAATTCAAATTTGAATTCATAAAAGACTTTTGCCTCAAATTAATTCACATTTAATCATAAAATTAGCTTAATGATGAGACATGGAATTGATGTGCAAATGCAATTCTTATAACAAAAATGTCATTGAAAGTGTCAAGAACGTTTATGATCATCAAAACTGAAAAAAGAACATTGAAGGGTGATGATCAAGTTAAAAGATGGCTGGGTTTTATCCATTTAGGGTTTCATAGATGCATAAGCAAAAAAGCAGCTTCCAAAATCCTATTGAGTTTAAAAAAGTGAGGATGAAGATGGAGAATGACTATTTAACAACCACAAAAAAATCTTATCATTATAAGTGCATATCAATGGGAACATAATACTAGAAAGTGCATTATAAAAACAACAATTCGATGAACCTTGATGTATATGATAGGATGAGAATCGAATCACCATCAAAGAAGATAATCATGTGTAATATGTATCATGAAATCATGAGCATTAATAGGGTTTAAAAGCATAAGCATAATTCTTAGGACATTGGACAAATCAAGGGGACCCAAGGGGACCCAAAATTAGCGGTAGGCGAAATTTTAAAGTGGCGTTGTAGCAACTAAAATACATAATAGAATAAGGCATAAGGCATAATTATCACAAAAATCAAATTAGATGTGGTCATTGGTGCCCCGTAGCCTTGAATGGATCTTTATGCTTATGGTGCTCTCACTCTATTTGGAGCTTATGGTTTCAGATGGTTTATTTTTGGTTTTATTTTGCTTCCTTCTGGCTCGAGACTAATCTCTCCATCTATCTGTACATCTATAAATTCTGTACATTTCTCTCTTTCATGGTTTATTCTGTTCTGCCGTGGATCTCCAGGCAATACGGAATTTTTGATTTGCTGTATACAATGTCCATTATATTTCCTTAATATAATCTATATGATTTTTTTCTTCTGAAAAAAAATCAAATTAAAGTTTATAACATTGAGATATTAATATTCAAACAATTGAACCGATTTCCCTTCGTCATTTGTCCGTGAGCTTATCTCGTCCTCATATATGTCTGATTACCGAATATTTAGTGAATCAGCCATCTAGATAAAGATGCCCATCATTTGTGATGTACAATGCAAGCTACCATATCAATTTCCTTTATCGTTGTTCACATTGCACTATATACGTGTACTAATATATCCATCCTTAATAGAGCTTTACTTCCGCACTTGTAATATATTTTGCATGGTTTTATGTTTATGTTATAATCTTTAATACGTTGTTTCCTTATAGTATAGCGTCACAATGCTTTTGACATCCTTTCAAATGCACTGAACACTTTTATATTTTTTTCTTGAAGTTCTTTACCATCATATTATAACGCAAACTTTAGACATTGTGTGGCATCGGAGTGTTATGCTTGGTGTATATTTTACCATACTTGACTATGGATGTATTAATGTTCCAACGTTTCTAGTTCGTCGGTTATATCCCTTCAATTCATTTGGGTTTCACTTGTCACACTTCTCCTGCTGGAAGACGAAGCGAGATTGTGTTAGTCATAATTTTAATGTGCGAGGGTATTGATATAAAAGATCAACGTTGTAGTGTTTAAAATGTGTTATTTCCATTGCATGACCTTTTCACGCACCAATATAACCATAGCGACCTATTCACCTTCAACCATCTTTGCACATTCACATCCACACTTTGTAACTTGTGAGATGCACTGTTCAAATTGATCAAGTCTGTACTTACGTGGACTCCATTTACTATTATATATATAATAGTGTTCCTGTTCATATCGTAAAGTATTCAACGTTGCTTGCAAGATCTCTTTTGCCTTCAAATTATCCTGTAAATAGGGCTTCAATGTAATCATTATATCTTTTAACATGGCATTTACATGACGTTCTTGTAGCCTCTCTTGTAGCCTCTTATCATCAGCCTCTTGGACAACCAATCCTCGTATGTATTGATATGAATTATTAGTCCCTGCTATCTGCTATTGGTATGGGATTATAGTAATACATTTGATGGCATTTGATATTAGTTGGTCTTCAGTTAAATGGGTGCAAGTAGTTGCATGGATTGGCTATGTTTATTTGGTTTATTGGCTATGTCGTAGGTAGTTTCATGGAAATCCTAAAGGATTACAGGTGTATTTATACATGCAAATCCAAGTGGATGGATACTTTGCAACTCTTCCTGAAAATGACTCAACATTCTGGGCAGTCTGAGCACTTCCTTCTACGCATACGCATGAGAGGCCTTCCTCCCTTCTACGCATATGCATGAAAGGCCTTCTTTCTACCTTTGGCTAACTATCGGATTGAGATTATTGGATTTAGAATAATTGGATTAGTGGAGGAAGGCGAAGTAAACCCTCATTACCCAACAGACTAGGAGGTTTACACAAGGAGGGGCCTAATCACAGGGAGGGCACACCCCTACTGCAGGAGAACCCTGAGGCACGTTAAGGTCGGGTCACTGAATTGACATGGCAAATCGACACAGTTAGGGCATTGTTGTTGGTGAGCTGCGAGTTTCCCTATCTCTGGCCTTCGTCGTAACTGGATCTGTTACAATTGCTCCTTATTTGGTACCTTGGTCCTCTATCGCTGTTAGAATTGCTCGTTATTTGGTACCTTGGTCGTCTGTCTGTTACCTGTGCTAATCCTGACTGAAGCGGCGTTCGTTCTCTTCTTCCTGGGGCGTGAAGCGAGGCAGGTAGTAGCGTAGGCACAACTTTCAGCTCAAGCGGATTGGGATGCACACCTTCTGTGATATTTCTTACCCTCGATGGAAGCAGAGACCTCGAACTCACTAAGCGCTATGAGGAGGGGTCACCCTAATCAAGTGGGGTGAGGAAGGAACTACTTGTCTGTCAGGAAATGAGAAGAAGACCCTTCTCTGCTCATATTCTTTCGAAGCTTTTGGAGGTTTTTTTTCTTTATCGAGGGAAAGAGTCGTTGGCGGTAGCAGAGGAAGGCATGGCCATTGAGGGAGCAAGTGTATCTCATATGCTCAAGTTAGGCAAGATGCAGGTGTATCTCATATCTTCAAGTTAAGAAGGATGCGAAGGAAGTTGCAGAAACTTATTAGAGAGAAATCCCAATTCACATTCAAGGAGAAATCTCGTAGACAGAGGAAGAGGTCAAATTGCCTGAGGTGCCACTGGCGAGGGAATTTCTGCATTATGTATTTTTGCATTATATATGGATGCATTTTTAACTATTATTGTGCTCAAGATTCTCCTTGCCATGAAGTCTAAGACAATTCTCATACATTCTCATACATTAGTACATGTGACAAAATTTGTTTATTGAATGTATAGATCAAATTAAAAAATATCAGAAAAAACTTGAGTGAAAGATCTAAGTTTAAATTCTACAATCTGCACCAATGTGCCATCACTATTCGCAGGAGACTAGACAAATCCATATGTCCAAAAGGTAAGACTGATCGACCTATCTAAGTGCTTGTACAGGCCAAAGATCCACAACCTCTTGTGCTTGGTATGTCTCCTTTTTGTGGGGATTAATGGGAAATTCTTAGCTGTAGCGTTGTTTGCTAAAACCATATGTTCTAGAGGGGATGGTAGAACCCTAAAGCTTTCGAAGAAGAGATTTTCCGTTTTTATTTTAAATATCTTCCTTTGCAATTTCATGCTTCTTGTTTGGTATTTTGCGAATTTGAAATGCACATGCGTTCAGAGTAACTTTTTGAGTTTCCATGTCTGCAGGTTTCGGTTTTTAGTTAAAACAATATTCGTATAGGGCTTGATTTTCATTTGTTATTGATCATATTAAGGCTTGTTTTTATGGGTATGATCTGTGATTATTACTATGTTAAATGTATTTTCAAGAAAAATAATTGTTTCCAATGGACCTAAATTAGTAATAATGCCTTTGTCTATCTAATGTGAAACCATGCCATCGATGGTTTTGTTTGTCAGAATATCTCAGTTTAGTTTTATCATTTGATGTAAACAATTTGAAGGGGGTTACTAAGAACTTTACGTATCCGAATTTACTAGTTTGAATTACCGAGGGCTTTCTCAATTCTGTTTTTGGTCGTCTGGAGATCATTTTTCATTGTTTTCCCTTGGCAGCTTTGAGAAGAGTTTTGCATTGGTAAGGTTTTTCAACAACGCTAAGGGTCTTCTGTTATCACTCATTCCTAGGTTGTTTTATTCAATATGCATTCATATTTAATTATATGATTTCAAATTTCACTCTTACATTGGAAATCAAACTTTAAGACTCATACTAGTGGTCGCAGAGACTTATACTAGTCGTTGCAGAGACTTATGGGTAATGAATGGGGCCTTTTTTCATTGCTGTACTTTGATATATGCCGAGTCATTGGCAAGTCTATTGGAAATTCTTTATTGAGGTGTATTGACAAATTTTGACTAGCAGGTTGAAGTGTTTTGAGATCACAAGACTATTAGTTGGTTCTTTGTCGCTTCCATACAACCAACAGATTTTCAGATTTCATCTAAAGAACTAGGGTTAATAGAAAGGTGTCCTCTTTATTTGACTTTTGTTGGGATCACATTGGTGTGCTAGACTCTTTTCTCTTGGGTCATATTTGAGACGGTGATGGTTGTCTTTTACACCATGTGTTGATACTTTTCAGACAGAGTCTAGATCCTCCTTGATCATACTTTCTTTTCATAGTGAATTTAAGCACATGATTTTGCACTTGATATGATTTGGTATTGAGTTCTTATATAGTGTAATTAACCACAATATTTTGCACACCCAATAAACAATAGTTCAAAGCTTTCAGATTCTAGTTGTGTTCCGTCATTTTATTTTCACATGGCCAATTTTCAAGCTAGTTTGTTCCAGAATTTCCCAAATTTCACTTTCTTTTTTAATCTACATTTGGATGTCATCCTTATTTAACATGGTCTAGTTGATATGATTTGTTGAGTTCTTATCGTACTTCAATATAATGGTCGATTTGAATTTATGAATAGGTAATGTATGAACTGAAGGCAAGCTTAAGATTAGAGGCTTTCCCAAAAATAATAAGAGAACAGTCTAGCTATTAGAATTACTTTCTTCACTCTCACAGGGAAATGAGATGGTATTTTTTTTTAAAGTAAGCTCAGGAAATATTTTTCCCTAATGATTGTTGGATTCTCACTGCCCTAAGGCACTCTCATGTTTTAAATCAGAAGTTCCTATTTCTAAGCCTTATAAATATTAAAAACTTATCTAAAAATTACTGAGTATCAAAACTATTGCTTCAGTATTCCACCCAAAATTTAGAAACAGTAATTAAAACTGACCTCTCAGAAAATCTTGATTGGTGGAGCTCTTCACAATTGTTGTTTTAAGAAAAGTTGTTGCATACATTTTCATAAAATTGCTAATGCCAAATAAGGCAATGCATTGTATGATATAGATGTCTTGCCTTCTTCACAAGGGAAGTATTTAGATATAGATCTCAGTCTCTATATGCCCTGTTCCAGCTAAAAGTCTTCAACAGGAACTCCTTGTACTTCCTTATTGTCTCGTTTGATTGAAGCAAAACGTAGCCTGATTGTATCGTTTGACTGAAGCAACTAGGGGCACGAAAAGGTTCACAAGTCTTCAGGTTCCATGATTATGTGACCTTGCATTACCTCAGTTTTTTATTACGTATTACTCTTGGATCCTTGGCATATTGCTATGAACTTTTAGCCTACCGGATTACTTAAGTGTTTACCTACAACAAATAATAAATAACCTTTCGTAAACCCTTGATAGACCCGGCTCACAAACCTTAACTACCTCTGGATGTACCTCTACCTAAGTGTATGTCAGGTGGATTGGGTAACTAGCTAGTCTCAGTAGCTAGCTGGGTCTCATAGCTATTGGTAGTATGATAGCTAGTTTGTCTTATTGATGGGTATGGTTCTCGGTCCGGTGGTAACTAGCTTGGCTGTATGGCTAAGTAAAGCTAGCTAGGTTGGCTGGTTGGTTGAGTGGAATCAGTTCAGGTAGGTAGGTTCGTTTGCTTGCACTAGCTCTGGTTTCTGGGACTAGCTATTGGTGGTACGAGTGGTAGGAGACGATACAATAGCTAAGCATGATTGGCTGGTGCTCCTGCTTGCTTGGTTGGTTGGTTCGTTCAATCAATCTCTTGCTTGGATGGTTGGTTCAATCAATCAATCTCTTTCATGGATGGTTGGTTCAATCAATCTCTGTATGCCGGTAAGGTTGCTTGAGCCTTGTCTTGGGTAGAGTTATGGGAGTGGTAGCTAGTGAGGTAAAGGTAAATGGATAGTAAGAGTCTTGATTCTAAGAGCTTGGTAAAACAAATTAGGTTACTAGATAATCATCTCAATGATGGATAATGATAGCTACACTTGCCCTCATGAGGAAGGATTGCTACCACCGCTAGCTCTGTTAGGGTCCCACCCTAACCCCCTTATTTATGTCTTGGGATCACGTCATAGTCAAGAGTCTGTTAGCTACCTATACCAATAGGTTTCATATTTCATGATTGGCATTGAAAAGGTCCAAATATGCTCTGCTTTGATGATGCAAAGATCACATATTTCCAAGAGAATATAATCTGTGCTTATAGCTTGATGTGGACTCAAATTTTGATGGATGGTCCAACAGCCTAATCTGGATCATGCCATGTTTTGAATTTTCAGTTGTAGAATAGAGAAAGAAGTCTGTCCAAACTGTTTAATCTTGGCAGACAAGTAGTTTAGGTAGAGAAGAAAAGGCTCCCAACAGCTTAATCTGGGACCTTGGAAGAAATAAGGGTAGAAGTAGATAGAAAAACAAAAGAAAAAGCCAAAGAAAAGAAAAGGCAAGTAAGGGTCTGCAAGCCTAAGTGCACCCTCCAAGAAGAAACAAAAAATGCTAGGCAAGTAGATGGGTAGGCAGTTGGGGTTGCAGAAGTATCATTCCTTACAATTGAAGGTATGCTAACCTATTTCACAAAGCAAAGTCAATGGATGGAGAAGTCTTCTTCTCTATCAGGTTGCAGCAAGCAAAGAAGCATGTCTAACTTCCCACTTATTCCCTTTCCCATTCATTACTAATATCCCCTCATCAGTTGTGATTCATGAAACAATTCATGGTTCTATGGTGGTTCTTAGTCCTATTAGAAGCCACATTTCTTGTCTAAAACTCTTTTCATTTTGATCTACTCCTTAAGCTAAGTTATTTTAAAAAAAGCTTAGTGTTATCTCCCCTCATCCACTCCTTTTCATCCATATTAACCCTAACTCTATTATATAACTCCCCTATATTACCCTTTCCCTAGTATTATAACACCATGGTGTGTAAACCCCAAACATTGTATAAATATCCCTCCCCTTGGCATTATAGCCACATGCCTTCTGTCAGGGATCAAAATGACATCTGGTCACTTTGATAAACCTAAGCCTAACCCCCCCCTCTTCTGAATTCATTTTGCCCTTTAAGACCTTCATTTACCAAGAAAACCCTATAAAAAGACCCATTTTACCCATACCCGCTCTAAATTGCAAAATAATATCAATACCCACTTTTGCCAATTATCCAAAGTGTCGGGGCCGCATTATTTTTCATTGGAAAACATTACAAACACTATATTCCAAAAGTTTCCGCTGAGCGCGCACCCCAAAAATTATATTATTTTAATCCTCATCCCCGTCCGTATCATCTGATCAACTCAGCGACCCGTCAACCGTCCGATCGAGTGCTTTTGATCGGACGGCCTCAATCCATATCGGACCGGCCCCGACGTCCGACAGATACCTTCCGATATCTATCAGAAGGTGACGTCAGGCCTCCGCCACGCGTCATCCCCACAGTTTATCGGAGGTACGCCTGACAAATCCCTCTTCCGTATCATAAGCGGTGCGATGAGAAACCGCTAACCACTCCCGGTTTTCGGTCGATCCGCCAGCCAACATCACCACCACGTCATACCCACGTCAGTGCCACCCCGCCGTCGCATCAGCCCCTGCGTCCGCCCCCATGCTGATCTGTCTTGCCACTTCATCATCCCCGTGGACCAATCAGAGCCTGCCACCTCACCCGATGACGTCATGCTGACGTCATCTGACCTTGACCCCACCTGATGACGTCATGCTGACATCATCCGAAAAACGCGCCAATATGCCAAAAATCCATATTTAGGCCAATTTTCGCGTTTTTTCATACTTTTTGCCGCAAGAGCTGTTTCTTTCTCTGCATGATTTTACGTCCAAATTATACCACCTTTGCTGAAATCGACTCGGAGGCGTCCAGCACGCTATTTCCACAGTCATCCTTGACCATTTCTCGCTCTTTACCAGGTATTCTCCATTATAAATTCTTCATATGCCTACTTTGTCTGTGAATTCCCTCAAAAGAGCTTAAACGACAAAAAACTCGCAAAATTCACCGGTGAAATCTTGGTGCCTAGCCTCCATTTACAACTGTGAGCTCGAAAAACACTAGCTAAGCCTTGTTTTCCCATATTTTCACAAAAAACTGCACTTTGTTCGCGCAATCGCGAAACAACTTACTGAAACTGCACCTACCTGTTAAAAAAGACAGATTGAGACCACACATTGGTCTTATTCGCACCTTAAACAGTATTTCAATTGCTGCAGCTGTTTCACTTACCCTCTGTGCCATATAATTCACATTTTTTGTTGAAGAAAACTCTTTGTGTTGCTCTGCATAGCAACTCCATCCATAATCTTAGGTGAAATCATGGATCCACTGGTAGCTCCAATAGCATTGAACGTTGCTCCATTAAATGCCCCTCAGAGACAATTGGAATGGCAGTCTTTGGCAGACATGGACTATCAGATTTCAGAGGAAATGCTGATGGGTACTAAGTTCCACCTCCACCTGCTCAATGAATTGAAGGCCAAGCATGAGGTTGGAACAGATGTGCTGGGCATATGGGACTCATTCCTCCCTATTTTTAAGCTCCCTCAAGTTAACCAATTCCTTGATTTGATCCATCTGTGTGCTGAAAACTATGACCCCACTCAGAGGGCAGTTCTTGACCCTTCAGGATCAGCTGTGTTTTATGTCACCCCAGAAGCTATCAAGGATATGCTCTACTTCAGGACTGAGAAGAAACGGGTCCCTCTATCACTTGTAGACCTGATAAATCAAGGAGCCAGAATGACAGATGGTCAGGTCACCAAACTAAACCAGCTATACATTGGCTCTGACTCTGTGAAGTATCCTCCTATCAATCATGTATACCTTAACCAACTGGGCAGAGATCTGGTAGACATGATTAGTCCCATTTTGGGCTACAACTCCATTGAGTTTGTTGATCAAACTGTGTTGGTAATCATGCTCATGTTTGCTCCTGGCAAGTCTCTTATCTGCTATGACTATGCCACCTATATAGCAGACAAAATACATGAGCAACTAATGAACCTGGCAAGAGAAAGAGTGTTCAGGTATACCTCCTACATTTACCACTTGATCTTATATCATCAACATCAGAAATTCTCTTTCCCAATCAAAAGAGAGGATGCCCAGGCAATCCAAGATCAGTGGTCTATTGGTCATCTGTTTTCCACTGTAGATTTGAAACTCCTTATACTTATTGTGAGTTCATAGATCAGTTCATCCACCCAGCTATGTCAATGATGATGGGCTCACCTCCTCCGAGGCTCACAGATGAAATGCAAAGGATCCTGCAGTTATCCAAATCATACAACATTGGGGACTGGTACTTTTACCAGCACCACACCGTCATCAGGATGTATGGGTGTGAACTGCCTCCCTACAGACTACCCAGATATGTGCCTAAGAGGCTATTTGCCCTAGAATACTTCAGGCAGTTTGGCAATGTTGATGTGCTTCACTTTTTAGGCAAAGGCAAGAAAGCACAGTTGAAAGTTAGGAACCAACTTGGCCACTTTGTCTATAACCAAAGGGAGGAAGGTTGGAGAGAAGCAGACAGGATGCTTGAGTCCCTTGGCCTTCAAACCAGTTTCCTCTGGAAACCTTATGACCCCAACCACTTCATCACTTTGAGAAGGCTCAGATATAGGCTCTCTGATTATTATCATGTAAAGATCCCTCACATTGAAAAACATGCAAACCAAGCAAAATGGAGGAGAGGAACTCTAGAAGAGCCGGTTACACAAGAAGAGCTGAATCAAAGAGCGGTGAGGAATCTTAAAAAGATGGCTGACCTTGAACTTTGTTCACAGGTGTTTTCACTGCCAAGCACACAAGTGGGAGAAGTTGCATCCTCCTCGACTGTAAATCAGCAAGCACCCAAAGCCACTGAAGATATATCTAGCAAGGGCAAGGAAAAAGAGATGGATACTGAACAGCCACCGCATGAGAAGGTGCAGCAACAGCAACAACAGGTACAACAACAACAACAACATGAATTGCAGCAAGAAGAAGGGCAGCATAATAAAGAGCAGCCCCCATAGCAAGAAGGGGCAGTTGAGGCCCCAATTTCCACAGAACAGCAGGCACAAAATACGGTGCCTCCTAGGCAAGAAACATCAGTTGATGCATCAATCCTCCAAACTCCACAAAAGGAGGATACTAACAGAAAAAGGGACAGAGAGACTCCCTTGACTACATCAGAAAGTCATGGTGAGAAAAGACAGAGAATGAACCCTTTCTCTGATGAGGAAATGCCAACAGGGCAGTCTCTGGGCATGGGCCCACCTAGCAGGGAAGCATCTGCAAGTTCCTTCCAAGAGGAACAGAACATAACTGTGGGAGGAGAAGTCAGCTCCTCTAGCCAGCAGAGGGAGAGCGAACTGAGCATCAAACAGCAGTTCATAGACATAAAGAAAAGAAATGAGCCCATAAAAATACAGCTCTATAATCATTTGCTGAAGATGGCTCCCACTAACCAGCAAAGACTGATGTCTTCTTTTGATGTTAGTGAAGGCAAAATGATCATGAGTCATTTTTTGCCAGCTGTAGCACAGCCCCAGTCTCATGCAGATTATATAAGGACCAATCTTGAGGTCCTTGCCAAAGACATCCACCCAATGGATAAAATTGAGTTGCATAAGCAAACAGGTGAGATGGTCTATGCCTCCTTGGCTGACAAAACATTGGACAATTATAGGTTGGAAAATAGCCTTAATAATACAACTGCCCAACTTGAGTTGGAAAGGGCATCATCACAGGCTAAGGACAACAGAATTAGGTCCTTAGAAGATATAATTATTGAGATTGGGCATGATCCCAAAGATATCAAGGGCATCGAGGAGATATTGAAGTTAAGGGATGCAGACATGGCTGCTTTGAAGAAAAAGATCAAAATGCCAGCCACAATCCACCCTCAAATAGATGAGGTTGCCCAACAGAGGCATGATCAAGAGGCCTCAAACTTGCTGGTGTCTCTATATAAGCAGTTAATCCAGACACAAGAAAAGCTGGGAGAATCAGAGGCTGCACAGGCAGCATTACAGGCAGCTTTGAAGCAAAGAGAAGAAGGTCAGACCTCCCAGCCTCCTCCTGAAGTGATAAATCTTGAGGAAACTGCTCCACCTACTGTTCCTCCTCCTCAACAGACAGAACAAGCAGCAACATCCACCTCAGCAGCACCACTAACAACAGAGCAGGCCCCAAGCCTGGACATGCAAAAGCTGAGGAATGAGATCCAGGCCTTGGAAGCACAAATGACAGAATTGAATGAGGCCAAGGAGAAACTAGCCAAGGTCAATGAAAGATATGATAAATCCAAGCAGTCTGTGGCAGAAAAGGGCAGGGAGATAAAAGCCCTTAAAGACAGGATCAAAGAGCTAGAAAATGAGCTCAAATTAGATAAAGTTGTGGCTGAGCTTAAAATAGTGCTGTGGGCTAACATTGGCCAATCTATAAATGAGCAATGGCAATATATTGAAACAATCCATGAGCAGTTGGACCTCATTCCAAAAGCACAGACTGAAATTCAGAGATCAAGAGCTGCTCTAAGCAACATGCCTGAGATAGCCACCAGGATGATCAATGTGCTTAACAATAGGACAAGTACTCAGTTGGCTGCCATGGGGATCTCAAACAGAACTGAGCACATTCAGTTAATCAAAAGGGTTCTTACACTGAGAAACTTAGTACAGACATTAGAGAGAAGAACCCAGGATATGCAGACTGAGGTAAACAAGTTTTTGGAGAAGTTTCAGGTGTTAGAAAACAGAGGGCTCCCTAGCTTACTGAACAGCGCAGGGAGATTGTTCACACATGACCAGTATGCCAAAAGGGTTAACACATTTGCCACAAGTCAGATCAATGAGAAACCCAAAACCTCAGAGGAAACAGGGCCAGCCACAGGACAGACTCTCTACAACAGAGTAGAAAATTTATTTTTTATAATGAATGAAATCAAACACCTGTTTGAGGGGCCTCCCAATTTTTATAAGTATACAGAGGCAGAGGAGACTATGGATGCAATTCTCAAGCATCAACTACCTACACTAGAATGGTGGACCAAGGCCATACAGACAATCTTATAAACAGGATGCCATTCAACAAATTTTGATCATCAAAAATGCAAAATTGTCATACACAGGACAGTTTAAAAAGAATCAGAATGCATTAAAGATTAAAGCTGAGCCAACTCAGCAGAAATTTCAGGAAACGAAGCAAAGTAGGAAGCTACAGGTGTCCAGGCCGAGAAGCTACAGCAGAGCAGCTCCAAAAGCGCATTTCTCAGTATTAATGCAGATCACTCCAACCGACTCAGTGGCTTCCAAAGGCCAAAATATCTTCTGACAAACATAAAGATGCATTTACTTTGTATTCAATGATGTAATAACTTTCTTATCTAAATATCTTGAAAAGTTGGTGAAGATATTTCATTTCTCAGATGACTCAACGCCTGAGATATTTTGTAATACTGTTTGTATATATTTGCCCCTCGCACAAGCTTGGAGGGTTGTTGTTGATTTCTCCTGAAGAAGTTCTTATGCTGTAATCCTTTCAGAGTTTAATAAAGAAAGTGATGGAATTTCTCGGATTTCTGAAGTGTTGAATGCGTTCTGGTGTCTGTTGAAAACTGCTGGATTCCTGTGTATTTCACAATACAATAAGTTTTTGTAACTCTCTTTGTTATGTATTTTCGATCTATTAAAATCCATATATGTTTTTAATTTCTAAGTGTTTGACAACAAAGAAAAAGAATAACCTTCAGGACTTATTCATGCAATACCCTGAGTTCAATCTGTGTTGTTAATGAATGTTTTTCTTCAGCTATAATCTTGATAAGTGTAATTCTTAATTGCTGCACTTTCAGAATATATCTTTCACAGTGACCTTTGTTTCAGGAATTCAAGTTTGCTCCTGTGCAACATGTTTCACTTTCACACCACCAGCTCAATAAAGAATTCTTAATTGCTTTCTGTTGGTTGACCATGCATCACCACTTAAGTTTAAAGTTGTTTGTTTGAAATACACAATAGGCCCTGCAGTTTAAACATCATTGCTCCAACATTTTAAAGCATTTCACACCTCTAGACTCCATTGCCCAATGTTATACTACTCTCTGAACACTACATCTTAAGCCCTGAAAGAAGTCCTTCAACCAAAACATAAACCAAAACCTGAGCATAATAGCTAGCCTAAAACACCATCAAAACAGAGACAAATGATAAAGAGAGAGCCCTCTCTGATTACAGTTTGGCTAGGAACTGTGATCCAAAGATTGGTTAGTTGTTAGCCCGGCCGTATTCCCTTGGGAGTCAAAGGGAACAACCTGGGTGTTAACATAATTGGCGACTCCACTGGGGACTTCTTAGGATTTTCCAATTTCTATACATCTCTCAAAGCTACAAATCAAGCCTGAAATCAGTCAGGAGGCCTTCAAAATTGTTTCTGTGTCACATTGACAGCTTTAGGGAAGAGCTTTTTCAGTGAGTCTTCATCTCAGCTTTGAAATATATATAGCCATTCAAAAATCTTTATCCAGTCCTTGCAGATATAAAAGCTTCCTACAAAATCCTAAAAAATAGTTAGAAGCTGGCTCCTAAGAAAAATCCATGGCATACTAGGGCAAATCCTGACCCTAATCCACCCATCATTGTTGATAACCCAAATACTATCCCTAGAAACATTAGGAGGCAGCAAAGGCAGGAGCAGCCTGCTGATTTAACCTCAGATTCAGATCATCCCATCCTTATCTCTACTCCATGCAAAGTCCTTTTCCGGTCTACCCCTAGTTCCCCTAGTTCACCATCCACATCTCAAAGTCCTCCTCTCACATCTTCATCCACTGCACATATCCCCTTGACCAACACTCTAGGTTCACCCTTACCTATTACCCCTGTGGTACCCACTGTTCCTATTATCCCAGCTGCCCCTGTTAATCCTCTAAACCCTGTAAATATGGCTAACAGATATGCACCCTTGCAGATACCACCTAATGCTGCAGCTCTACCCCAAGATTACCAAACCAAAATCTCATATTTTGACTCCAATGGCCCTCTGACAGCTGTCCAGCATGCCAAAAGGATGCAAGACCATTTTGAGACCTATGAAATAGATGATGACAGTGTGAGAATGAGGATGTTTGTTCAAAGCCTAACTGGGGATGTAAGAACTTGGTTTAGATCCCTGAATGCAAATTCCATCACTACTCCTAATGAGCATTATCAAGCCTTTACTAGCAGATGGGAGAAGAAGAAGGATCCTCTGCACATACTTGGTGAATATGACACTATCAAAAGAGGTCCCCAAGAGACTGTTTTGGAGTACTGTGCAAGATTTAACAATGTATATAACGCAATCCCACAAAATTTAAGACCCCCTCCTGATTTAGCTTTGTACAAATTCCCTGATGGTTTTGACCCTGACATGGCCTATCAGTTAAAAGAAAGATATCCTCAATCCCTTGCAGAGGCCCAAAGGGTTGTTGTTACAGTGGAAGCCAACCTAATTGCCAAAAGAAACAGAGCAAGGTTGGAAAAGAGGACTATTTTCAAAGAGGAACCCTCTGCCTTTGATCAAAAGCTGGATGCAATACTCATTGGAATGAAAAGATTGGGTGATAGAGTGGAATCGGTTGAGAGAAAGTCATCATGGGAAGCACCACAAAACAACCCTCCCAGGAATCCAAATTTTAGGAGAACTCAAAACCCAAACGTTGGCAAGGCCAGTGCTGACCAAGACATAAGACCTCCTTTCCAAGAAAATTATGCAGAAACTTCCACATCAACAGAGCCCAATGAAGATCCTGAGATTAATTTAATGGGTCTAGATGGTGAAAGTCAAGTTTTCTTAACACAAGAAGATCATGAGGATGATGAAATCAAACTGTTCCAAACTAAATCAGGTGAATCCTTTGATTTTAAACAAGGCTATGACACTGCTGTCTATGAAGTCCATAAACAATACAAGCTAAGGAGCAGAACTGTGAACGTAAATCAGCCTGAAAAGATAAAGGATAATCAGCAGCCTAAAAGAGTCATAGTCACAGAGCCTAATGACAAAACAAATTCACCTGCAGAAGAAGTGGTTATTGAAGAGATCACTGAACCACTGTCCTTAAAACAGCAGCCTATGGCCACTTCACCCTCTCAACCTAATTTAAATGTTACTCCCCAAGAGATGAGTAAAAGAGACAAGTCCCAAAGTCAAGATAAAAATCAAGAAGAAGATTTAATGAACAAGGAAAGGACTATTATCCATAACCCTAAGACCCAATCTGAAAAACCCTTTGACCTAGAAACTGAAATTGGTAAACTAAAGATAGCAATTCCTCTCTCAGAACTAGCCAAGCATGACATCTATAAACTACAGATCAAGAAATCCCTTCAACTCACTAGCAACAAAGATGATGTCAATGTGCTGGATGACACCCTAGAATTACTGTTCGGCCCAGAAGTGGATGGAAAAACGGTAGTCACAGGGGTGTTACCTTTCTATGTCAGCTTACATATTCATGATAAAATATTACATAATGCAATGTTTGACTCAGGTGCCTCTCACATTCTCATGCCAAAAGCAGTCATGGAGAGATTGAATCTAGATATAACAAGACCATACAAGGACCTGTTTTCCTTTGACTCCAGCCAAGTCAAGTGTCTAGGTCTCATAAAAGATTTATGTGTATCTCTGGTTCAATACCCAAACAAAACAATCCTAATGGATGTGGTAGTTGCTGATATCCCACCTAAGTATGGGATGCTGTTATCAAGATCATGGGGAGCTAAACTCCAAGGTTCCCTACAATTAGACATGTCATACGCCACCATCTCTGTTTTTGGGCAACCAAAAAGACTACACAGAGAAACACTCATGAAATACATGGTCAACAGTGAAGAAAAGCCTCAAAACTTTCCCATATATGCTGTCCATTCAGACATAGACTCATACATTCTCTTCAATAACAGCACAATTCTCTCAAAAAATGATGTTGAAACCAAAATACTCATACAGGAGGAAGACTCTAATGAAAGAATTACCACCCATGAAACAACAGTCAATCAAATGCTAGACACTGCTGCTGTTCTAAATATCAAGCATACCCAATCAAATGATGAAACTGTCCTAGAAGACAAGCCAGATGAAAAACCAAAACTTCTACTTACATTGCCAGCCCATGAACAGATCATTAAATCTCCTTCCCAACAGGATATTCTATGGTTCCTTGAATTTGATGGCTCAGTCAACAAGTTAGGGGTAGGAGCTGGAGTTTGGGTACACAATAAAGAAAATAGTCATGCAGAAGGCAGAGCCTATAGATTAAACTTCAGATGTACTAATAATATGGCAGAATATGAAGCTCTTTTACTAGGCCTCAAGTTAGTAAAGTTCTTACAAGCTGCCAGGGTTTCAATCATGGGTGATTCAGATTTAGTTATCCAACAAGTGAAGGGAAATTTTGTCACCAATGACAAAAGACTAAGGACTTATAGGTCTGCTGTTGCTGAGGTACTAAACTTTTTCTCTGAATTCCAAATCACTAAAATTCCTAGAACCCACAATCTGCATGCTCATAGTTTAGCCACATTTGCAAGTACCTACAAGCTGCCTTTTGAGCCCCATCATTGTTTTACAGCTGAGGTAAAACATAGACCCTCCATTCCAAACAATGTTAATGATTGGCAAGTATTTGAAGATGACAAGCAAATAAACCATTTTTTAACTCTGCAACAAGAATTTGCAGGAATAAATATTGACACTGATACAACAAGTCAATCACAAATACTTGATACAGCAAGTCAATCACAAATACTTAAAAGAGCAAGTCCATCACAAATATAGTTTCAAAAGATTACTCACCCAATATCACCTAGAACAGCTAAACAAATGCTAAATCCAACTATTTTCAACAAGGACAGCATTCAGCAAATTCAATCAATCAATTGTGAGGAAGTGGCCAATGCTGAAACTGAAATCATAGAGCTGAAAGACAATTTTCTACCAACAGGCCTAACTCCACTAGAGGACATCTTTGATTCAAATGATATTCCCAGAAAACCAAAAATGCAGCCCTTAAATGCAGCCATTGAAGAATGCAACATTGGTACAATTGACAAACCGAAGACAATTAAATTGTCTGCATCTTTACCTCCTGATCAAAAGCCTAAATACATTGACCTCTTCAAAGAGTTCCAGGATGTCTTTGCATGGAGTTATGAGGACCTAAAATCCTATGATACCTCTGTTATCCAACATACTATCCCTCTCAAGCCTGATCAAAAACCCTTTAAACAAAAACTGAGGAGAATCAATCCAATGCTCCTCCCAGCAAAGGAACAAGAGGTACAGAAAATGTTCAAGGCAGGCATCATAGCACCAATCAGATTCTCTGAGTGGATCTCAAACTTAGTCCCTACAAGAAAGAAAACTGGTGAAATAAGGCTGTGTGTGGACCTAAGAAATCTGAACCAAGTATCCCTCAAAGACAACTATCCCTTACCCAAGATGGATCACATTCTCCAAAGAGTGGTAGGGGCCTCAAGGATCTCATTACTGGATGGATTTTCAGGCTTCAATCAAATCCTGGTGCACCCTGATGATCAAGATAAAACAGCATTCACAACCCCATGGGGAACTTTCAAATATGTAAAAATGCCTTTTGGATTGAAAAATGCAGGGGAAACCTTTCAAAGAGCAATGGATATTGCTTTTGCCAAACAGATTCATGACTTCCTTGTCATTTACTTAGATGACCTTACACCTTTCTCAAAATCAGACCAAGAACATATAAAACATTTGAGGCAGATCTTCCTAAAATGCAGGAAATATGGGATTTCCTTGAATCCCAAGAAATCCCTGTTTGGTTTAGAGGAAGGTAAACTCTTGGGCCACATTGTTTCTAAAGATGGCATTAGAATTGATCCAGACAGGATACAAGCTATCCTACAAATGCCCCACCCAAGAAATGTCAAAGAACTGCAAGGATTCTTGGGAAAAATCAATTTCTTGAGAAGATTTATCCCAAACTTAGCAGAACTAATCAGATTATTAAATAACATGCTAAAGAAAGATTCAAAAGTCAAATGGACTGTTGAAGCCAATCAAGCCTTTGAAGGTATAAAACTGGCCCTTACCCAAACCCCGGTCTTGACCAATCCTCAGTTTGACAGAGAATTTATCATTTTCTCTTTTGCCTCCCAGCATACTATTGCTGCTGTTTGGTTACAGAAAGATGACCAAGGAAATGAAAAGCCAATTGCTTTCTTTAGCAGAGCTCTTAGAGAGGCACCTTTAAAGTATCAAATCATGGAAAAGCAAGCTTATGCTTTGGTCAAAGCCATTAAAGACTTTAGGATTTACATCAGGACTGAGAAGAAACGGGTCCCTCTATCACTTGTAGACCTGATAAATCAAGGAGCCAGAATGACAGATGGTCAGGTCACCAAACTAAACCAGCTATACATTGGCTCTGACTCTGTGAAGTATCCTCCTATCAATCAAGTATACCTTAACCAACTGGGCAGAGATCTGGCAGACATGATTAGTCCCATTTTGGGCTACAACTCCATTGAGTTTGTTGATCAAACTGTGCTGGTAATCATGCTCATGTTTGCTCCTGGCAAGTCTCTTATCTGCTATGACTATGCCACCTATATAGCAGACAAAATACATGAGCAACTAATGAACCTGGCAAGAGAAAGAGTGTTCAGGTATACCTCCTACATTTACCACTTGATCTTATATCATCAACATCAGAAATTCTCTTTCCCAATCAAAAGAGAGGATGCCCAAGGCAATCCAAGATCAGTGGTCTATTGGTCATCTGTTTTCCACTGTAGATTTGAAACTCCTTATACTTATTGTGAGTTCATAGATCAGTTCATCCACCCAGCTATGTCAATGATGATGGGCTCACCTCCTCCGAGGCTCACAGATGAAATGCAAAGGATCCTGCAGTTATCCAAATCTTACAACATTGGGGACTGGTACTTTTACCAGCACCACACCGTCATCAGGATGTATGGGTGTGAACTGCCTTCCTACAGACTACCCAGATATGTGCCTATGAGGCTATTTGCCCTAGAATACTTCAGGCAGTTTGGCAATGTTGATGTGCTTCACTTTTTAGGCAAAGGCAAGAAAGCACAGTTGAAAGTTAGGAACCAACTTGGCCACTTTGTCTATAACCAAAGGGAGGAAGGTTGGAGAGAAGCAGACAGGATGCTTGAGTCCCTTGGCCTTCAAACCAGTTTCCTCTGGAAACCTTATGACCCCAACCACTTCATCACTTTGAGAAGGCTCAGATATAGGCTCTCTGATTATTATCATGTAAAGATCCCTCACATTGAAAAACATGCAAACCAAGCAAAATGGAGGAGAGGAACTCTAGAAGAGCCGGTTACACAAGAAGAGCTGAATCAAAGAGCGGTGAGGAATCTTAAAAAGATGGCTGACCTTGAACTTTGTTCACAGGTGTTTTCACTGCCAAGCACACAAGTGGGAGAAGTTGCATCCTCCGCGACTGTAAATCAGCAAGCACCCAAAGCCACTGAAGATATATCTAGCAAGGGCAAGGAAAAAGAGATGGATACTGAACAGCCACCGCATGAGAAGGTGCAGCAACAGCAGCAACAGGTACAACAACAACAACAACATGAATTGCAGCAAGAAGAAGGGCAGCATAATAAAGAGCAGCCCCCATAGCAAGAAGGGGCAGTTGAGGCCCCAATTTCCACAGAACAGCAGGCACAAAATACGGTGCCTCCTAGGCAAGAAACATCAGTTGATGCATCAATCCTCCAAACTCCACAAAAGGAGGATACTAGCAGAAAAAGGGACAGAGAGACTCCCTTGACCACATCAGAAAGTCATGGTGAGAAAAGACAGAGAATGAACCCTTTCTCTGATGAGGAAATGCCAACAGGGCAGTCTCTGGGCATGGGCCCACCTAGCAGGGAAGCATCTGCAAGTTCCTTCCAAGAGGAACAGAACAGAACTGTGGGAGGAGAAGTCAGCTCCTCTAGCCAGCAGAGGGAGGGTGAACTGAGCATCAAACAACAGTTCATAGACATAAAGAAAAGAAATGAGCCCATAAAAATACAGCTCTATAATCATTTGCTGAAGATGGCTCCCACTAACCAGCAAAGACTGATATCTGCTTTTGATGTTAGTGAAGGCAAAATGATCATGAGTCATTTTTTGCCAGCTGTAGCACAGCCCCAGTCTCATGCAGATTATATAAGGACCAATCTTGAGGTCCTTGCCAAAGACATCCACCCAATGGATAAAATTGAGTTGCATAAGCAAACAGGTGAGATGGTCTATGCCTCCTTGGCTGACAAAACATTGGACAATTATAGGCTGGAAAATAGCCTTAATAATACAGCTGCCCAACTTGAGTTGGAAAGGGCATCATCACAGGCTAAGGACAATAGAATTAGGTCCTTAGAAGATATAATTATTGAGATTGGGCATGATCCCAAAGATATCAAGGGCATCCAGGAGATATTGAAGTTAAGGGATGCAGACATGGCTGCTTTGAAGAAAAAGATCAAAATGCCAGCCACAATCCACCCTCAAACAGATGAGGTTGCCCAACAGAGGCATGATCAAGAGGCCTCAAACTTGCTGGTGTCTCTATATAAGCAGTTAATCCAGACACAAGAAAAGCTGGGAGAATCAGAGGCTGCACAGGCAACATTACAGGCAGCTTTGAAGCAAAGAGAAGAAGGTCAGACCTCCCAGCCTCCTCCTGAAGTGATAAATCTTGAGGAAACTACTCCACCTACTGTTCCTCCTCCTCAACAGACAGAACAAGCAGCAACATCCACCTTAGCAGCACCACTAACAACAGAGCAGGCCCCAAGCCTGGACATGCAAAAGCTGAGGAATGAGATCCAGGCCTTGGAAGCACAAATGACAGAATTGAATGAGGCCAAGGAGAAACTAGCCAAGGTCAATGAAAGATATGATAAATCCAAGCAGTCTGTGGCAGAAAAGGGCAGGGAGATAAAAGCCCTTAAAGATAGGATCAAAGAGCTAGAAAATGAGCTCAAATTAGACAAAGTTGTGGCTGAGCTTAAAATAGTGTTGTGGGCTAACATTGGCCAATATGTAAATGAGCAATGGAAATATATTGAGACAATCCATGAGCAGTTGGACCTCATTCCAAAAGCACAGACTGAAATTCAGAGATCAAGAGCTGCTCTAAGCAGCATGCCTGAGATAGCCACCAGGATGATCAATGTGCTTAACAATAGGACAAGTACTCAGTTGGCTGCCATGGGGATCTCAAACAGAACTGAGCAAATTCAGTTAATCAAAAGGGTTCTTACACTGAGAAACTTACTACAGAAATTAGAGAGAAGAACCCAGGATATGCAGACTGAGGTAAACAAGTTTTTGGAGAAGTTTCAGGTGTTAGAAAACAGAGGGCTCCCTAGCTTACTGAACAGCGCAGGGAGATTGTTCACACATGACCAGTATGCCGAAAGGGTTAACACATTTGCCACAAGTCAGATCAATGAGAAACCCAGCACGTCAGAGGAAAGAGGGCCAGCCACAGGACAGACTCTCTACAACAAAGTAGAAAATTTATTTTTTATAATGAATGAAATCAAACACCTGTTTGAGGCGCCTCCCATTTTTTATAAGTATACAGAGGCAGAGGAGACTATGGATGCAATTCTCAAGCATCAACTACCTACACTAGAATGGTGGACCAAGGCCATACTGACAATCTTATAAACAGGATGCCATTCAACAAATTTTGATCATCAAAAATGCAAAATTGTCATACACAGGACAGTTTAAAAAGAATCAGCATGCATTAAAGATTAAAGCTGAGCCAACTCAGCAGAAATTTCGGGAAACGAAGCAAAGTAGGAAGCTACAGGTGTCCAGGCCGAGAAGCTACAGCAGAGCAGCTCCAAAAGCGCATTTCTCAGTATTAATGCAGATCACTCCAACCGACTCAGTGGCTTCCAAAGGCCAAAATATCTTCTGACAAACATAAAGATGCATTTACTGTGTATTCAATGATGTAATAACTTTCTTATCTAAATATCTTGAAGAGTTGGTGAAGATATTTCATTTCTCAGATGACTTAACGCTTGAGATATTTTGTAATACTGTTTGTATATATTTTCCCCTCGCACAAGCTTGGAGGGTTGTTGTTGATTTCTCCTGAAGAAGTTCTTATGCTGTAATCCTTTCAGAGTTTAATAAAGAAAGTGATGGAATTTCTCGGATTTCTGAAGTGTTGAATGCGTTCTGGTGTCTGTTGAAAACTGCTGGATTCCTGTGTATTTCACAATACAATAAGTTTTTGTAACTCTCTTTGTTATGTATTTTCGATCTATTAAAATCCATATATGTTTTGAATTTCTAAGTGTTTGACAACAAAGAAAAAGAATAACCTTCAGGACTTATTCATGCAATACCCTGAGTTCAATCTGTGTTGTTAATGAATGTTTTTCTTCAGCTATAATCTTGATAAGTGTAATTCTTAATTGCTGCACTTTCAGAATATATCTTTCACAGTGACCTTTGTTTCAGGAATTCAAGTTTGCTCCTGTGCAACATGTTTCACTTTCACACCGCCAGCTCAATAGAGAATTCTTAATTGCTTTCTGTTGGTTGACCATGCATCACCACTTAAGTTTAAAGTTGTTTGTTTGAAATACACAATAGGCCCTGCAGTTTAAACATCATTGCTCCAACATTTTAAAGCATTTCACACCTCTAGACTCCATTGCCCAATGTTATACTACTCTCTGAACACTACATCTTAAGCCCTGAAAGAAGTCCTTCAACCAAAACATAAACCAAAACCTGAGCATAATAGCTAGCCTAAAACACCATCAAAACAGAGACAAATCATAAAGAGAGAGCCCTCTCTGATTACAGTTTGGCTAGGAACTGTGATCCAAAGATTGGTTAGTGGTTACCCCGGCCGTATTCCCTTGGGAGTCAAAGGGAACAACTTGGGTGTTAACATAATTGGCGACTCCACTGGGGACTTCTTAGGATTTTCCAATTTCTATACATCTCTCAAAGCTACAAATCAAGCCTGAAATCAGTCAGGAGGCCTTCAAAACTGTTTCTGTGTCACATTGACAGCTTTAGGGAAGAGCTTTTTCAGTGAGTCTTCATCTCGTCTTTGAAATATATATAGCCATTCCAAAATCTTTATCCAGTCCTTGCAGATATAAAAGCTTCCTACAAAATCCTAAAAAACAGTTAGAAGCTGGCTCCTAAGAAAAATCCATGGCATACTAGGGCAAATCCTGACCCTAATCCACCCATCATTGTTGATAACCCAAATACTATCCCTAGAAACATTAGGAGGCAGCAAAGGCAGGAGCAGCCTGCTGATTTAACCTCAGATTCAGATCATCCCAGCCTTATCTCTACTCCATGCAAAGTCCTTTTCCGGTCTACCCCTAGTTCCCCTAGTTCACCATCCACATCTCAAAGTCCTCCTCTCACATCTTCATCCACTGCACATATCCCCTTGACCAACACTCTAGGTTCACCCTTACCTATTACCCCTGTGGTACCCACTGTTCCTATTATCCCAGCTGCCCCTGTTAATCCTCTAAACCCTGTAAATATGGCTAACAGATATGCACCCTTGCAGATACCAGCTAATGCTGCAGCTCTACCCCAAGATTACCAAACCAAAATCTCATATTTTGACTCCAATGGCCCTCTGACAGCTGTCCAGCATGCCAAAAGGATGCAAGACCATTTTGAGACCTATGAAATAGATGATGACAGTGTGAGAATGAGGATGTTTGTTCAAAGCCTAACTGGGGATGTAAGAACTTGGTTTAGATCCCTGAATGCAAATTCCATCACTACTCCTGATGAGCTTTATCAAGCCTTTACTAGCAGATGGGAGAAGAAGAAGGATCCTCTGCACATACTTGGTGAATATGACACTATCAAAAGAGGTCCCCAAGAGACTGTTTTGGAGTACTGTGCAAGATTTAACAATGTATATAACGCAATCCCACAAAATTTAAGACCCCCTCCTGATTTAGCTTTGTACAAATTCCCTGATGGTTTTGACCCTGACATGGCCTATCAGTTAAAAGAAAGATATCCTCAATCCCTTGCAGAGGCCCAAAGGGTTGCTGTTACAGTGGAAGCCAACCTAATTGCCAAAAGAAACAGAGCAAGGTTGGAAAAGAGGACTATTTTCAAAGAGGAACCCTCTGCCTTTGATCAAAAGCTGGATGCAATACTCATTGGAATGAAAAGATTGGGTGATAGAGTGGAATCGGTTGAGAGAAAGTCATCATGGGAAGCACCACAAAACAACCCTCCCAGGAATCCAAATTTTAGGAGAACTCAAAACCCAAACGTTGGCAAGGCCAGTGCTGACCAAGACATAAGACCCCCTTTCCAAGAAAATTATGCAGAAACTTCCACATCAACAGAGCCCAATGAAGATCCTGAGATTAATTTAATGGGTCTAGATGGTGAAAGTCAAGTTTTCTTAACACAAGAAGATCATGAGGATGATGAAATCAAACTATTCCAAACTAAATCAGGTGAATCCTTTGATTTTAAACAAGGCTATGACACTGCTGTCTATGAAGTCCATAAACAATACAAGCTAAGGAGCAGAACTGTGAACGTAAATCAGCCTGAAAAGATAAAGGATAATCAGCAGCCTAAAAGAGTCATAGTCACAGAGCCTAATGACAAAACAAATTCACCTGCAGAAGAAGTGGTTATTGAAGAGATCACTGAACCACTGTCCTTAAAACAGCAGCCTATGGCCACTTCACCCTCTCAACCTAATTTAAATGTTACTCCCCAAGAGATGAGTAAAAGAGACAAGTCCCAAAGTCAAGATAAAAATCAAGAAGAAGATTTAATGAACAAGGAAAGGACTGTTATCCATAACCCTAAGACCCAATCTGAAAAACCCTTTGACCTAGAAACTGAAATTGGTAAACTAAAGATAGCAATTCCTCTCTCAGAACTAGCCAAGCATGACATCTATAAACTACAGATCAAGAAATCCCTTCAACTCACTAGCAACAAAGATGATGTCAATGTGCTGGATGACACCCTAGAATTACTGTTCGGCCCAGAAGTGGATGGAAAAACAGTAGTCACAGGGTTGTTACCTTTCTATGTCAGCTTACATTTTCATGATAAAATATTACATAATGCAATGTTTGACTCAGGTGCCTCTCACATTCTCATGCCAAAAGCAGTCATGGAGAGATTGAATCTAGATATAACAAGACCATACAAGGACCTGTTTTCCTTTGACTCCAGCCAAGTCAAGTGTCTAGGTCTCATAAAAGATTTATGTGTATCTCTGGTTCAATAACCAAACAAAACAATCCTAATGGATGTGGTAGTTGCTGATATCCCACCTAAGTATGGGATGCTGTTATCAAGATCATGGGGAGCTAAACTCCAAGGTTCCCTACAATTAGACATGTCATACGCCACCATCTCTGTTTTTGGGCAACCAAAAAGACTATACAGAGAAACACTCATGAAATACATGGTCAGCAGTGAAGAAAAGCCTCAAAACTTTCCCATATATGCTGTCCATTCAGACATAGACTCATACATTCTCTTCAATAACAGCACAATTCTCTCAAAAAATGATGTTGAAACCAAAATACTCATACAGGAGGAAGACTCTAATGAAAGAATTACCACCCATGAAACAACAGTCAATCAAATGCTAGACACTGCTGCTGTTCTAAATATCAAGCATACCCAATCAAATGATGAAACTGTCCTAGAAGACAAGCCAGATGAAAAACCAAAACTTCTACTTACATTTCCAGCCCATGAACAGATCATTAAATCCCCTTCCCAACAGGATATTCTATGGTTCCTTGAATTTGATGGCTCAGTCAACATGTTAGGGGCAGGAGCTGGAGTTTGGGTACACAATAAAGAAAATAGTCATGCAGAAGGCAGAGCCTATAGATTAAACTTCAGATGTACTAATAATATGGCAGAATATGAAGCTCTTTTACTAGGCCTCAAGTTAGTAAAGTTCTTACAAGCTGCCAGGGTTTCAATCATGGGTGATTCAGATTTAGTTATCCAACAAGTGAAGGGAAATTTTGTCACCAATGACAAAAGACTAAGGACTTATAGGTCTGTTGTTGCTGAGGTACTAAACTTTTTCTCTGAATTCCAAATCACTAAAATTCCTAGAACCCACAATCTGCATGCTCATAGTTTAGCCACATTTGCAAGTACCTACAAGCTACCTTTTGAGCCCCATCATTGTTTTACAGCTGAGGTAAAACATAGACCCTCCATTCCAAACAATGTTAATGATTGGCAAGTATTTGAAGATGACAAGCAAATAAACCATTTTTTAACTCTGCAACAAGAATTTGCAGGAATAAATATTGACACTGATACAGCAAGTCAATCACAAATACTTGATACAGCAAGTCAATCACAAATACTTAAAAGAGCAAGTCCATCACAAATATAGTTTCAAAAGATTACTCACCCAATATCACCTAGAACAGCTAAACAAATGCTAAATCCAACTATTTTCAACAAGGACAGCATTCAGCAAATTCAATCAATCAATTGTGAGGAAGTGGCCAATGCTGAAACTGAAATCATAGAGCTGAAAGACAATTTTCTACCAACAGGCCTAACTCCACTAGAGGACATCTTTGATTCAAATGATATTCCCAGAAAACCAAAAATGCAGCCCTTAAATGCAGCCATTGAAGAATGCAACATTGGTACAATTGACAAACCCAAGACAATTAAATTGTCTGCATCTTTACCTCCTGATCAAAAGCCTAAATACATTGACCTCTTCAAAGAGTTCCAGGATGTCTTTGCATGGAGTTATGAGGACCTAAAATCCTATGATACCTCTGTTATCCAACATACTATCCCTCTCAAGCCTGATCAAAAACCCTTTAAACAAAAACTGAGGAGAATCAATCCAATGCTCCTCCCAGCAAAGGAACAAGAGGTACAGAAAATGTTCAAGGAAGGCATCATAGCACCAATCAGAATCTCTGAGTGGATCTCAAACTTAGTCCCTACAAGAAAGAAAACTGGTGAAATAAGGCTGTGTGTGGACCTAAGAAATCTGAACCAAGTATCCCTCAAAGACAACTATCCCTTACCCAAGATGGATCACATTCTCCAAAGAGTGGTAGGGGCCTCAAGTATCTCATTACTGGATGGATTTTCAGGCTTCAATCAAATCCTGGTGCACCCTGATGATCAAGATAAAACAACATTCACAACCCCATGGGGAACTTTCAAATATGTAAAAATGCCTTTTGGATTGAAAAATGCAGGGGAAACCTTTCAAAGAGCAATGGATATTGCTTTTGCCAAATAGATTCATGACTTCCTTGTCATTTACTTAGATGACCTTACACCTTTCTCAAAATCAGACCAAGAACATATAAAACATTTGAGGCAGATCTTCCTAAAATGCAGGAAATATGGGATTTCCTTGAATCCCAAGAAATCCCTGTTTGGTTTAGAGGAAGGTAAACTCTTGGGCCACATCATTTCTAAAGATGGCATTAGAATTGATCCAGATAGGATACAAGCTATCCTACAAATGCCCCACCCAAGAAATGTCAAAGAACTGCAAGGATTCTTGGGAAAAATCAATTTCTTGAGAAGGTTTATCCCAAACTTAGCAGAACTAATCAGATTATTAAATAACATGCTAAAGAAAGATTCAAAAGTCAAATGGACTGTTGAAGCCAATCAAGCCTTTGAAGGTATAAAACTGGCCCTTACCCAAACCCCGGTCTTGACCAATCCTCAATTTGACAGAGAATTTATCATTTTCTCTTTTGCCTCCCAGCATACTATTGCTGCTGTTTTGTTACAGAAAGATGACCAAGGAAATGAAAAGCCAATTGCTTTCTTTAGCAGAGCTCTTAGAGATGCACCTTTAAAGTATCAAATCATGGAAAAGCAAGCTTATGCTTTGGTCAAAGCCATTAAAGACTTTAGGATTTACATCAGGACTGAGAAGAAACGGGTCCCTCTATCACTTGTAGACCTGATAAATCAAGGAGCCAGAATGACAGATGGTCAGGTCACCAAACTAAACCAGCTATACATTGGCTCTGACTCTGTGAAGTATCCTCCTATCAATCAAGTATACCTTAACCAACTGGGCAGAGATCTGGCAGACATGATTAGTCCCATTTTGGGCTACAACTCCATTGAGTTTGTTGATCAAACTGTGCTGGTAATCATGCTCATGTTTGCTCCTGGCAAGTCTCTTATCTGCTATGACTATGCCACCTATATAGCAGACAAAATACATGAGCAACTAATGAACCTGGCAAGAGAAAGAGTGTTCAGGTATACCTCCTACATTTACCACTTGATCTTATATCATCAACATCAGAAATTCTCTTTCCCAATCAAAAGAGAGGATGCCCAAGGCAATCCAAGATCAGTGGTCTATTGGTCATCTGTTTTCCACTGTAGATTTGAAACTCCTTATACTTATTGTGAGTTCATAGATCAGTTCATCCACCCAGCTATGTCAATGATGATGGGCTCACCTCCTCCGAGGCTCACAGATGAAATGCAAAGGATCCCGCAGTTATCCAAATCATACAAAATTGGGGACTGGTACTTTTACCAGCACCACACCGTCATCAGGATGTATGGGTGTGAACTGCCTCCCTACAGACTACCCAGATATGTGCCTATGAGGCTATTTTCCCTAGAATACTTCAGGCAGTTTGGCAATGTTGATGTGCTTCACTTTTTAGGCAAAGGCAAGAAAGCACAGTTGAAAGTTAGGAACCAACTTGGCCACTTTGTCAATAACCAAAGGGAGGAAGGTTGGAGAGAAGCAGACAGGATGCTTGAGTCCCTTGGCCTTCAAACCAGTTTCCTCTGGAAACCTTAAGACCCCAACCACTTCATCACTTTGAGAAGGCTCAGATATAGGCTCTCTGATTATTATCATGTAAAGATCCCTCACATTGAAAAACATGCAAACCAAGCAAAATGGAGGAGAGGAACTCTAGAAGAGCCGGTTACACAAGAAGAGCTGAATCAAAGAGCGGTGAGGAATCTTAAAAAGATGGCTGACCTTGAACTTTGTTCACAGGTGTTTTCACTGCCAAGCACAAAAGTGGGAGAAGTTGCATCCTCCTCGACTGTAAATCAGCAAGCACCCAAAGCCACTGAAGATATATCTAGCAAGGGCAAGGAAAAAGAGATGGATACTGAACAGCCACCGCATGAGAAGGTGCAGCAACAGCAGCAACAGGTACAACAACAACAACAAGATGAATTGCAGCAAGAAGAAGGGCAGCATAATAAAGAGCAGCCCCCATAGCAAGAAGGGGTAGTTGAGGCCCCAATTTCCACAGAACAGCAGGCACAAAATACGGTGCCTCCTAGGCAAGAAACATCAGTTGATGCATCAATCCTCCAAACTCCACAAAAGGAGGATACTAGCAGAAAAAGGGACAGAGAGACTCCCTTGACTACATCAGAAAGTCATGGTGAGAAAAGACAGAGAATGAACCCTTTCTCTGATGAGGAAATGCCAACAGGGCAGTCTCTGGGCATGGGCCCACCTAGCAGGGAAGCATCTGCAAGTTCCTTCCAAGAGGAACAGAACAGAACTGTGGGAGGAGAAGTCATCTCCTCTAGCCAGTAGAGGGAGGGCGAACTGAGCATCAAATAGCAGTTCATAGACATAAAGAAAAGAAATGAGCCCATAAAAATACAGCTCTATAATCATTTGCTGAAGATGGCTCCCACTAACCAGCAAAGACTGATGTCTGCTTTTGATGTTAGTGAAGGCAAAATGATCATGAGTCATTTTTTGCCAGCTGTAGCACAGCCCCAGTCTCATGCAGATTATATAAGGACCAATCTTGAGGTCCTTGCCAAAGACATCCACCCAATGGATAAAATTGAGTTGCATAAGCAAACAGGTGAGATGGTCTATGCCTCCTTGGCTGACAAAACATTGGACAATTATAGGCTGGAAAATAGCCTTAATAATACAACTGCCCAACTTGAGTTGGAAAGGGCATCATCACAGGCTAAGGACAATAGAATTAGGTCCTTAGAAGATATAATTATTGAGATTGGGCATGATCCCAAAGATATCAAGGGCATCGAGGAGATATTGAAGTTAAGGGATGCAGACATGGCTGCTTTGAAGAAAAAGATCAAAATGCCAGCCACAATCCACCCTCAAACAGATGAGGTTGCCCAACAGAGGCATGATCAAGAGGCCTCAAACTTGCTGGTGTCTCTATATAAGCAGTTAATCCAGACACAAGAAAAGCTGGGAGAATCAGAGGCTGCACAGGCAACATTACAGGCAGCTTTGAAGCAAAGAGAAGAAGGTCAGACCTCCCAACCTCCTCCTGAAGTGATAAATCTTGAGGAAACTGCTCCACCTACTGTTCCTCCTCCTCAACAGACAGAACAAGCAGCAACATCCACCTCAGCAGCACCACTAACAACAGAGCAGGCCCCAAGCCTGGACATGCAAAAGCTGAGGAATGAGATCCAGGCCTTGGAAGCACAAATGACAAAATTGAATGAGGCCAAGGAGAAACTAGCCAAGGTCAATGAAAGATATGATAAATCCAAGCAGTCTGTGGCAGAAAAGGGCAGGGAGATAAAAGCCCTTAAAGACAGGATCAAAGAGCTAGAAAATGAGCTCAAATTAGATAAAGTTGTGGCTGAGCTTAAAATAGTGTTGTGGGCTAACATTGGCCAATCTATAAATGAGCAATGGCAATATATTGAGACAATCCATGAGCAGTTGGACCTCATTCCAAAAGCACAGACTGAAATTCAGAGATCAAGAGCTGCTCTAAGCAACATGCCTGAGATAGCCACCAGGATGATCAATGTGCTTAACAATAGGACAAGTACTCAGTTGGCTGCCATGGGGATCTCAAACAGAACTGAGCACATTCAGTTAATCAAAAGGGTTCTTACACTGAGAAACTTAGTACAGACATTAGAGAGAAGAACCCAGGATATGCAGACTGAGGTAAACAAGTTTTTGGAGAAGTTTCAGGTGTTAGAAAACAGAGGGCTCCCTAGCTTACTGAACAACGCAGGGAGATTGTTCACACATGACCAGTATGCTGAAAGGGTTAACACATTTGCCACAAGTCAGATAAATGAGAAACCCAGCACCTCAGAGGAAACAGGGCCAGCCACATGACAGACTCTCTACAACAGAGTAGAAAATTTATTTTTTATAATGAATGAAATCAAACACCTGTTTGAGGCGCCTCCCAATTTTTATAAGTATACAGAGGCAGAGGAGACTATGGATGCAATTCTCAAGCATCAACTACCTACACTAGAATGGTGGACCAAGGCCATACTGACAATCTTATAAACAGGATGCCATTCAACAAATTTTGATCATCAAAAATGCAAAATTGTCATACACAGGACAGTTTAAAAAGAATCAGCATGCATTAAAGATTAAAGCTGAGCCAACTCAGCAGAAATTTCGGGAAACGAAGCAAAGTAGGAAGCTACAGGTGTCCAGGCCGAGAAGCTATAGCAGAGCAGCTCCAAAAGCGCATTTCTCGGTATTAATGCAGATCACTCCAACCGACTCAGTGGCTTCCAAAGGCCAAAATATCTTCTGACAAACATAAAGATGCATTTACTTTGTATTCAATGATGTAATAACTTTCTTATCTAAATATCTTGAAGAGTTGGTGAAGATATTTCATTTCTCAGATGACTTAACGCTTGAGATATTTTGTAATACTGTTTGTATATATTTGCCCCTCGCACAAGCTTGGAGGGTTGTTGTTGATTTCTCCTGAAGAAGTTCTTATGCTGTAATCCTTTCAGAGTTTAATAAAGAAAGTGATGGAATTTCTCGGATTTCTGAAGTGTTGAATGCGTTCTGGTGTCTGTTGAAAACTGCTGGATTCCTGTGTATTTCACAATACAATAAGTTTTTGTAACTCTCTTTGTTATGTTTTTTCGATCTATTGAAATCCATATATGTTTTGAATTTCTAAGTGTTTGACAACAAAGAAAAAGAATAACCTTCAGGACTTATTCATGCAATACCCTGAGTTCAATCTGTGTTGTTAATGAATGTTTTTCTTCAGCTATAATCTTGATAAGTGTAATTCTTAATTGTTACACTTTCAGAATATATCTTTCACAGTGACCTTTCTTTCAGGAATTCAAGTTTGCTCCTGTGCAACATGTTTCACTTTCACACCACCAGCTCAATAGAGAATTCTTAATTGCTTTCTGTTGGTTGACCATGCATCACCACTTAAGTTTAAAGTTGTTTGTTTGAAATACACCATAGGCCCTGCAGTTTAAACATCATTGCTCCAACATTTTAAAGCATTTCACACCTCTAGACTCCATTGCCCAATGTTATACTACTCTCTGAACACTAAATCTTAAGCCCTGAAAGAAGTCCTTCAACCAAAACATAAACCAAAACCTGAGCATAATAGCTAGCCTAAAACACCATCAAAACAGAGACAAATCATAAAGAGAGAGCCCTCTCTGATTACAGTTTGGCTAGGAACTGTGATCCAAAGATTGGTTAGTGGTTACCCCGGCCGTATTCCCTTGGGAGTCAAAGGGAACAACCTGGGTGTTAACATAATTGGCGACTCCACTGGGGACTTCTTAGGATTTTCCAATTTCTATACATCTCTCAAAGCTACAAATCAAGCCTGAAATCAGTCAGGAGGCCTTCAAAACTGTTTCTGTGTCACATTGACAGCTTTAGGGAAGAGCTTTTTCAGTGAGTCTTCATCTCGTCTTTGAAATATATATAGCCATTCCAAAATCTTTATCCAGTCCTTGCAGATATAAAAGCTTCCTACAAAATCCTAAAAAACAGTTAGAAGCTGGCTCCTAAGAAAAATCCATGGCATACTAGGGCAAATCCTGACCCTAATCCACCCATCATTGTTGATAACCCAAATACTATCCCTAGAAACATTAGGAGGCAGCAAAGGCAGGAGCAGCCTGCTGATTTAACCTCAGATTCAGATCACCCATCCTTATCTCTACTCATGCAAAGTCCTTTTCCGGTCTACCCCTAGTTCCCCTAGTTCACCATCCACATCTCAAAGTCCTCCTCTCACATCTTCATCCACTGCACATATCCCCTTGACCAACACTCTAGGTTCACCCTTACCTATTACCCCTGTGGTACCCACTGTTCCTATTATCCCAGCTGCCCCTGTTAATCCTCTAAACCCTGTAAATATGGCTAACAGATATGCACCCTTGCAGATACCAGCTAATGCTGCAGCTCTACCCCAAGATTACCAAACCAAAATCTCATATTTTGACTCCAATGGCCCTCTGACAGCTGTCCAGCATGCCAAAAGGATGCAAGACCATTGTGAGGACCTATGAAATAGATGATGACAGTGTGAGAATGAGGATGTTTGTTCAAAGCCTAACTGGGGATGTAAGAACTTGGTTTAGATCCCTGAATGCAAATTCCATCACTACTCCTGATGAGCATTATCAAGCCTTTACTAGCAGATGGGAGAAGAAAAGGATCCTCTGCACATACTTGGTGAATATGACACTATCAAAAGAGGTCCCCAAGAGACTGTTTTGGAGTACTGTGCAAGATTTAACAATGTATATAACGCAATCCCACAAAATTTAAGACCCCCTCCTGATTTAGCTTTGTACAAATTCCCTGATGGTTTTGACCCTGACATGGCCTATCAGTTAAAAGAAAGATATCCTCAATCCCTTGCAGAGGCCCAAAGGGTTGCTGTTACAGTGGAAGCCAACCTAATTGCCAAAAGAATCAGAGCAAGTTGGAAAAGAGGACTATTTTCAAAGAGGAACCCTCTGCCTTTGATCAAAAGCTGGATGCAATACTCATTGGAATGAAAAGATTGGGTGATAGAGTGGAATCGGTTGAGAGAAAGTCATCATGGAAGCACCACAAAACAACCCTCCCAGGAATCCAAATTTTAGGAGAACTCAAAACCCAAACGTTGGCAAGGCCAGTGCTGACCAAGACATAAGACCCCCTTTCCAAGAAAATTATGCAGAAACTTCCACATCAACAGAGCCCAATGAAGATCCTGAGATTAATTTAATGGGTCTAGATGGTGAAAGTCAAGTTTTCTTAACACAAGAAGATCATGAGGATGATGAAATCAAACTGTTCCAAACTAAATCAGGTGAATCCTTTGATTTTAAACAAGGCTATGACACTGCTGTCTATGAAGTCCATAAACAATACAAGCTAAGGAGCAGAACTATGAACGTAAATCAGCCTGAAAAGATAAAGGATAATCAGCAGCCTAAAAGAGTCATAGTCAGAGCCTAATGACAAAACAAATTCACCTGCAGAAGAAGAGGTTATTGAAGAGATCACTGAACCACTGTCCTTAAAACAGCAGCCTATGGCCACTTCACCCTCTCAACCTAATTTAAATGTTACTCCCCAAGAGATGAGGAAAAGAGACAAGTCCCAAAGTCAAGATAAAAAATCAAGAAGAAGATTTAATGAACAAGGAAAGGACTGTTATCCATAACCCTAAGACCCAATCTGAAAAACCCTTTGACCTAGAAACTGAAATTGGTAAACTAAAGATAGCAATTCCTCTCTCAGAACTAGCCAAGCATGACATCTATAAACTACAGATCAAGAAATCCCTTCAACTCACTAGCAACAAAGATGATGTCAATGTGCTGGATGACACCCTAGAATTACTGTTCGGCCCCAGAAGTGGATGGAAAAACGGTAGTCACACAGGTGTTACCTTTCTATGTCAGCTTACATATTCATGATAAAATATTACATAATGCAATGTTTGACTCAGGTGCTCTCACATTCTCATGCCAAAAGCAGTCATGGAGAGATTGAATCTAGATATAACAAGACCATACAAGGACCTGTTTTCCTTTGACTCCAGCCAAGTCAAGTGTCTAGGTCTCATAAAAGATTTATGTGTATCTCTGGCTCAATACCCAAACAAAACAATCCTAATGGATGTGGTAGTTGCTGATATCCCACCTAAGTATGGGATGCTGTTATCAAGATCATGGGGAGCTAAACTCCAAGGTTCCCTACATTAGACATGTCATACGCCACCATCTCTGTTTTTGGGCAACCAAAAAGACTATACAGAGAAACACTCATGAAATACATGGTCAGCAGTGAAGAAAAGCCCCAAAACTTCCCATATATGCTGTCCATCAGACTAGACTCATACATTCTCTTCAATAACAGCACAATTCTCTCTAAAAAATGATGGTTGAAACAAAATACTCATACGAGGAAGACTCTAATGAAAGAATTACCACCCATGAAACAACAGTCAATGAAATGCCAGACACTGCTGCTGTTCTAAATATCAAGCATACCCAATCAAATGATGAAA